>QXTE01000246.1:424410-934591 GCA_003942145.1 Platysternon megacephalum | reverse complement strand
CCTCCCACAGACACATGCACACTTAAAAATAATAAATAGCAAATCCTATGCCATTAAAGTCAAGCAATACCTGGGTACAATATCTTCATAAAAGATGTTCCCTCACGCTCTCACACTGTGGAAGAATAGACTCACCACTGGAGTGACCCCTTGTGGCTAGGTGTGCCGTAAAAGGTTGTCATCCTCTAACATTGCCCTGCAGACATCTGCTCTGGCTCTGCAGTGGTCTGGCTCGTCTCATACTTGGCCCTCCAATCAGGTCACATTTTAGTTCTACCCCTTCTGGGGTATCAGTGTCATAAGTGGAGAGTGTTCCACTGTCCCACATGACATTGATCATTGATATGACATCTTCTACCTCTCCAAGGCTTTTCTTCCATTCCCCTCTTCTGGCAGAGTAGTGGCCCTGGGGCTTCTCCATGGAGTCTTTTAACCAACTTAAAAGCGAAACAAAAACACAACAAAAGTAACGTCTGTCCCCTCCCTGACAGTCAGAGAGTTACCTCCCTGGAGTCTTGTCTCTAGTCTGTATCCTCCACTTCTGTTTACTCCCAAGGCCATCTCTCGATTGGTCTTCTCTCAGGCCCACCGCTAGAATGTGCCGCACCCTGATGGCTTCTCAGTATTTCTCCAGGTTCTACTCTCTACTACTCAGAGAGTGGCTGCAGAGTTCCTTTTCCTCTCTCCCTGCAAACTCCTTCTAGTCTGTGCTTCCTTTCTTTATGGTCATCACCTAGCTCTTCTCCAGCTGGACTTCATCTTTAATTAAGCCTGACCCACCCTCCAGGCACAGTCAGGTAGCATAACTGGCCTCTCAGGGCGACCTTAACTCTTTCGTTGCCTGTGGTTCCCCCCACACACACATTCACGTTTTTGCAGTCCAGCAATTCACTTCTTCCTGTATCTACTTTAGACTTAGTATCGGCAGAGTGGAGGAAGCAAAATGAAAGGAGAGGAAAACACAATATTTAACATGACAGCCCTATTTGTTTTCTTTTACTTAGGATTCAATCAGAAGTGCAGTACACAATACATAGCACATTTGCAACGATCTGCTGGAAGGTTAAAATTCTGCCTCCAAACTGAAAGAAGTGTTGAGGGAATAGAGTCACTCCCTCTCTGGATTCTGTGAAATCATCCTGTCCAGAGATTTACTCCCTGTGCTTCATGGAAATATTTCTGAAGGGCGTTTTTATTTTTTTTAAATGGATCAGGCTAGACTAAATTGCAGCTATTTAACAAAAAAAATCTTAGCGAGGATACTCCCCACCCTGGCCTTCTGAAGAGGACTGAAGCTTAACTGTGCTCTCTTATCAACAGTCTCAATACATTTTTCAGGAATAAAGTATCAACACCTCTAGCAAAGTGCAGATTAACAAATGCCATTTTGCTGTGTGGTGCCTCCTTCCTCCATAACCATGTGCATGCCAGATTTTTTGGTTTGAGTGGAAATACAAATTCATGTATTCCTGAGTCCTTCTCTGCTCTCCTCTGTGAACATCTTAGTGTCATCTCTGTGAACACCCCAGTGCCAGGGGATTTATCACAGACCAAAAGAGGGAGAATATTTGATGCAGTCAGTTTTTTTTTTAAATTAGCAGCAAGTCACTAAATCACCATTTAAAGGAATCATATGACCATTCCAGAGTTAGTATGGGATAAAATATCCAGAGGGAATGGTGCCTTAATCCAATCACTACAGGCAGAAGCATACTGGGAAATTTAAAAGGATTAGAGGTGGGGTCAACTACCTACTAGGCATGTGAAAGGGGTGAGATGGTTCTGTTTTGGTGAATGTGCAGATAAAGAATTTATCTGAAAAAAATGAGGCAGAAAATGAACATACATGGGTCAGATCTTCAGCTGGTCAAAATGGACATCGATCCATTGACTTTGAGGGAGCTATGCCAATTTACATTGAGGATCTGGCACAAAGTCAGTTTATTTATTTATGTATTTATTTTCATGTCCCTCAGCTCCTGATGAGTGTTGGGTTCTTAGACTGCCAAATGGTGTATATGTTTGTAGTTATGGATTATAGTCTTTATTTTGCATCATTCACAGAAATGTATTGGGATATGTTTGTCACTGATCTTTGACAATGCATTGTCAGTAGTTTCCTAGTCTCGAGCAGTGGTAGAGACAGAAGATGAAAGCCATTTGGATGAAGATCATTAGAGACAGGATGGGGTGATACTGGAAGGCTGGCTGGGGAAAGCATCCAAAGAATATGGTGATATTGGTGTCTGCTTCCAAAGCTGCTGGGATTACTCACACCTTGCCAATTAACTTCACAATGTAGGAGTTCTCTCAGCTCCTCAACTACTCTTAAGTCCGTTTTACAGATCTGTAAGCCTTGATGGCTACAATTTAATAACTGTTGGATTTGATTATAGAGATACTGTAGGCATAGGCTGTGAAACTGAGTTTGCATCTAGATATGGATACAAAATTGGGAGCAATCATATCGAGGCAGTGAATCATTGGGACATAATCTGTCTCCAGTTAGTTACAGCAACTTCAGAAGTTTGTTCAGGATGCAACACATACAGGGACTGATTGCGTTTACTCCCACAAGAAGCCCTTATTCATGCAGGACTAAACACATGAGTAAGGCTTGAAAGGGCAGGCCCATATGTGCAAGCTTTACATGATTTATTCTCACCGTATGTCTGAGTATAACATCTTCCATCACATCCAGAACCATTATTTGACTGCTATCATAACAGTAGGTCCTGGAGGAGAGAACACAGATATTTTTGGAGCAGCAAGAAGCATAGGTGCTGACTCTGTGCGTGCTCCGGGGCTGGAGCACCCACAGAAAAAAAAATAGTGGGTGCTCAGCACCCACCAGTCACAGTTGTTCGGTGGCACCCTCAATCAACTGTTTGGCAGCAGCCCCCGTTAGCTGATCAGGGCAATGCCAAATGTCTGATTGGAGGCGTCACCGAACAGCTGATTGGCAGCTGTGGGAGAAGCTTGGGGGAGGGTGGAGATCAGTGAGCGGGTGCACAGGATTTTGGCCTAATTCATATGAAATACACATCCTTTCTACCAAACCAGAGACTGAGTATTTAGGGTCCCTTTGCATCGTATGTTGTCTTAAAGGCAACTCAGGGGAGTGAAGCTGCCCAGCTAGCACATTTTATTTTCATGGCACTATTTACAAATATGGTTATCTTAACAAAAATGTTCAGAAGTAATGGCTAGGTTGATTGAGATGCTATAAAAGACAAGTTTGAGCTATATGGCATCTGATTCATACACTGAAAAGTCTGTATTATGAGCCAGACACAATGCTCCCATTGAAACCAATTGTTTTTTCAGCCACCTAAAAGGGAAGCGAGATCAGGCCATAACTCTGTGATGTACTCTCACAGTGGTGTTAAAACATGGCAGGAAATGGAAATACATGAAAAAGGCTTTACTTTTAGTGTTTTTAGGTTATTGGGTTATTTCTGGCTCATGATAATCTCTGGCATGTTTCACCAAACTGTGGAGGCGCAGCTGCTAATGTGCTTTTTCCAACATTTCGCCTATTGCAATCTAAAAATGAACAGCAAGGGGGAAAAAGCATCTCTGCAATAAGTATCACAAGTGCCAATTACAACTGAAGTGATGGTCTTAAACTTTTCAATTCCTACCAAAGGTTTATCAAAACAGTTATAAAAAAGTAATGAGAGCTATAGAGAGACACTCACTGGTCTGAAATGTGTTTATTTCAGCCTACCTTAGATGGCATCTCATTTAAGCCTGAATGTTATTTTTAAGGCATTTTTTAGACAACATTCACGAATGACAGCTGGCTGACTCTTGCAGTGGTGTTGTAACCGAGTTAGTCCCAGGACATGCCTTCAAATGTGGCTACCACTACCATTAGATAGTGCAGGCTAATCCCCAGTATCAGAATAATGGCCTCTAAAAAGCACTAAGCATCCTCTCTAGCTTCTCAGATTTTTCCTTTCTGATTTTGTAGGTGACATCTCTGGTTTCTACGATACAATCATTTTAATATCTGTGTACATTTTAATCAATAATCCTTTGACAAACTAGCATACACTATGAATTAGAGTTGCGTCAGGTTTTTCATTTTGGGTATCTTTTAATCTCAAATGAAATTTCATTATTCACTCAGCTCATTTGTAGCACTCAGGATTGGCTGCCTATCATACAATCTTGGAGGACCCAATTGCTGAATTGAAGCCTTGCTTTGTTTGCGTTCACAAGCAGAAAAATGAACTAAACTCACAACTATTCATTGAACGTGCTCTCTAACAACTAGCGTCAACAGACTGGAAGCTTAAGAAATAAGTCTTCAAGGTAGTTTTAATATTTGTATCATTTGTATAAATCATCTGAACATGAATGTTTATATCCAATATCTGGAAGATATTATACTTAATTTGGCTCACTCCTAAGTATCTTACTATCCCAGAACAGCACCATGGATAATCTAATAATCAAATTCTGCTCCCATTGAAGTTAATGAAAAAACTATCTTTGAGTTCAGTGGGAGCAGGATTAGGTCCAACACCTTGCTTTGCATTACTTAATTTCTGCATTCTACAATCAGAAAAAACAGAGGGCTTCACTTCAGAGAGAGGACTTTGAAATGTAGTCGTTTTCTGCTGTATTCCTTTCCTCCATATTAGTAGCAGATTACAATACCATATTAACTAAGCATATTTATTTATTACATTTGTGTAATTCAGGATAAAGTTAACCATTACAGTTCTCTTTACAGTGGGATTTACTCTAACACAAGGACCACCTATAATTAGATTGGGGAGGGGCGTTCTCAAAGACACGTGTGTGTGTGTTTGTGTGCGCATGTATATAGAAAAGGAAGCCTCTGTAAGAATACATGTGAGACCTGAGTTGGGAAGCAGGCTAGAATGCTGATTTACAATCAGTAAAAAGATCATGTTCTATTTTTAAGATTTGAAATTCCAAGTTTGGTCCAAGATTTGGTAGACCATTCCTGGGGATTTCAATAGTGCTACATTGTATAGCAAATTAGTGGAGTCAGCTCCTAGTACACCCCATCACAAAAAAACACCACCATAACTGGTTCCTATGATGACAGTATCAGCAAAGAGAAGAAGGACTGGATGGCCATGTATACTAAACAATCATCTTCAGTATCGATATATAGCACCATAAGTATACAGGATACAAAACACAAATCTACACCAAACAAGTTAACTGTTTCTTGCTCTGAAGATCTTACTGTCTGAGGGCACCTCTCGCCCAAAGAATGGTCCCTTTAGATCAGGTGGAAGTACATTGTCAGGACAAAGTGGGGAAGCTTGCAGTACTTCCACCAGTGTCAGAGATTTTTGTAGATAGAAAGTGAAGTCATGTCTAGGACTGTCTGTGTGGCATATTTCATGAGCATTCAACTCATTTTAAAAAAATAAATAAAACCCTACCATGAATTTGTTATCCTAATACTAAATCAGGTCTAGTTATTCATCACAAATACATTTTGATGAATTTGGGCCTTTTGTGTGGCTATGAATAGTGTTATGGCAGGAGTCACTGGACATGCTGTTATACGCAAGTTCTTGTTCTCACTGTGTGAGTAGTATACAGCTATTGAAGAAATTGTATTGTTAGTGTTTTTAACACAGCTTCTTTTGGAGGAGATGTGGCAAAAAGCGGAAGAGTTTGCTCTCTGCCTTTATCACCCGGATCGGATACTTTATCACTAGTCTAGACGCGATAAATCAACCCCCAAATGCTCTCCCGTCGACTCCTGTACTCCACCGCCACGAGAGCAGCAGGCAGCGTCGATGGGGGAGCAGCAGCAGTCGACTCACTGCAGTGAAGACACCGCGCTGAGTAGGTCTAAGTACGTCGACTTCAGCTACATTATTCATGTAGCTGAAGTTGCGTAACTTAGATCGACACCCCCCCGGCTCCCCAATGTAGACCAGGCCTAACTAGAGCCAATTCTTGGGGCTGAGTAGCTCTCTGAGAAGCCGGCACTGATGTTAGGGCTAAGATTCCTGGAAGACAGATTTGCCTTCGTGATTTGTGACTCTGTTCAAAGATTGATATATTTAATGAAAATAAAACAAGTCACACTAAGAAAATACCAACTCCCCAACAGTGATTTCTTCTCCAACATAAAAATCAACCTGAAAGGCTCTGAGATCTACTACTGCTCTAAAGAGCAGCAACAAAAAGTTTGCAAAATGATTCTGAGTTCTAGTCATTATTCATATGTGTTGAAAAGTTTGAACAAACAAATCTCAGCCTACTGGTTGTTTGCCAGCTGTTTTCTTGAACTATTTGGTATTGTTTCTACATCCTGATTAGGCAACTGAAACTTTATATAACAACAGATTTGCAAATTGTTAATGGTTCATAGCATAGAACATAATAATGATTAGCAAATTTTGTGCAAGAAAACCCTTCTTTGTAAATGAGTATTGAGCATTCCTACAAAGAAAAGTCAAACATTTATACTAAGAAAACCAAATTTGCATGAAAGTTCATGAATTAAGAACAAAAGAGGGCATTTACATGGTGAAATCAGCATCCAGATTACCTGGAATATGAATGTTGGCAAAATATTTTTGTACTATACAATAAGTTTCACAAAATACTTTCATCAAATAACAGTATTGTAATGTTTGCAGTTTTACTAGAGACTGGAGTTCCTTATTATCTTTATCATTGAAAAGCAGGGTCATTTGTCTTCCTCAAGGACATACATAGCCAGTGGTGGTACTGCAGGTCCTGCCTAAAGCAGGGAGAAATAAAGCCAATTGTGGAATTTGGAGAACATAGTATAGAACACTCATTTCTAATTGTGCAATGAAGCAGAAACCAGAAACAAGTCCCCCTTTTAAATTAAAAAAGTCTGTCTGGAAAAAAAAATCTCACAGTTTGGCCCAAAATGAACTCAGTAACTTTTCTAAATAGCATTCTTAAGCATCTATAATTCAGGGTTCTCTTAGCTGAAAATGAAGAAAATGAAGATGAAAGGAAAAAATAGATAAAAATAAAATTGGTCTAACAAAGTTTTAGACATTTTTTCCGATGATAATGCTACAGACATTTTTAAACATTGCAGATTACACAGTAAATGCTTGACCAATAACAAGATTACTAATTTGTTGAACTAAAGGGGATGTTTAGAGAACATTTTAATAATATTAAAGTATGTGAACTTTGTCTTGTTTACTGACCACTTATCCTAACAAATGGGACACAAAACAATATGACACAGCAGTACAGAAAGTTAAACAAAATGAGATTTGGTTGGATTTTTAAAGGCAGATTTAAAGTTATTTTCTTATGTCTTCTCCTTGGCATAACTCTTGTATTTTTTCTGATTCACCAATAGTGTCTTATGCCACAAAAGGTTGACTTTGGCATTCATCTGAATGATACACTTCCTTTTAACTGTTTTCAGGTTGATGCTGTGACACATGTTGGGTGTTTAAGTATCTTAAAACTATACAAATAAATTTAAATGTGTTGGTCCTATGCAAACAACCAAAATATCAACTTTATAATTAGGGATAGGAGAACCTTGAAAAATCAGAAGTGTTGCAGACTTATTGGGTGAAGGAGGTCGGGGGTTCACAAACTGTGCAAAAAATAGTTCAGGATGGGAAGCCGTTTCTTCATGTAAAACCCATGTTTTATTTCCAAGAGTGATTCAGTTACAAAAATAAACAGTGTTTAGTTTGGTTTGGTTTCATTCAAGGGAGTCTCTGCTATGTATCAGCAATAGAAGAACATATCTTAAAAACTAGGCTAGCACAAGAAGGCAACTTATATTAGAATGGGAGCAGCAGCAGTTATAGTTGTGGTATCATAAACTTTTCCATTCTAATCTCATATTTCATCTACTCATAATGAAGGCCCCGATTCTGCAGTGGTAGTCAGCTTGGGAAAAAGGAGTCTACACTAGAAGATTCCACCTAAGGCTTGGCTTTTAGTTTATCACTGAATGGTGGACATGAAGTCTGACATGAATTTGCTTAGATATTTCTACTTAAAGAGCTGCTTTTCTTGAGATCAGTCAAACGCCTTTATCACTGAGCGTATCCCTTGCATAACTAATCTCATTCAGCCCACTCTAGCATTTGTTCATCTTCAAATTAAGGGCATTTACGCTCTCCCTTGGTATGCTGCAGAACACCATATAGTCTCTCATTGTGTTGTAAATCATCACCCCAGATCAGCAGATCAACAATTACTACCACCCTATCTGGATCTCTAAACATCTGGGACACTGTCAAGACCCAAAGAGTCTCTGGCTACAGTGCCCCTATTATTCATTGGCTGAAGCCGTATATTAACATGTCTTGGTAACAGTAGGACAAGACTCCACCTCTGCCAGAGAAGGCCACTCAAAGTATTTCCACCTCCTAGGCAGAGAGGGCAGAGGTCCCCACACTGGCAATATTCAAGGCCATGACACAGACCTTGCCTCACACTTTAACAAACACTACCAGGTGGATGTGGATGGCAGCAGCAAACTTAGCTTGTAAAATTCTCCAAGCCACCTATTGAGTAAGCCTGACTCTTCAGTCGCCTCACCCCATCAGCTGACTGTGTGGACTCTTCCACAGGTTGGGAGTTCCTCCACTTCTCTGGAGACTATCTAGGTTGGGTATGTCCCACCTTTAGCACTAACCGAAACGATGGTGGAGCATGCCCTTAGATATTCTTTGCCTTGCACTAACCTTTGCCTCCTTGCTTCCTGGTAGATGGTGCCATAATGGTGATTTGCCTGGACTCTTCCACAGGATGGGTGAAGAGTGGGGACAAACCAAATTACAGCTCAGCAATTTTATCTCATATCTAAACATATTAATCCTATATCTGCATTGTATATTATATATTTTAGATAATACAAAATAGGTCAATTTTATAATATGCCAAATATATCTTATTATTCCTCACAAATAGTGGAGATTTATATTAAACATATATTTCTTCTGTATGGGAAAACCTGCTATTTTACAAAGGAAACATTGTGTGCTACATTAGCATGGGAAAACAGAGGGAGCTGATGGCTGTTCTAGTTTATGCAGGCTGTTTATGGTAATCTTACCCAGACCCTGGCACCAAGAATCTAGTGAGGGTATTATTTATACAGTTACATCCCTTTCTGCCCTGAACACATCCACTTTTCCACTTGCCCTCCATATCAGCACAACTTCACTTGTCTAGGGCTTAGAGAGATGGAAAATCACTTCACAAGTATGTCATGGACGTGGACTGTGATTAGTGGCTTTTCAGCCACATTGTACTCTCTTTCCACAAGTGTAAATGACCGCACTAGGCCCTATATTTCTCCCAAATAAAATGGTGGGCCCTGATTCTGATCTCACTCACACAGAATAAGGCAGAAGTAACTCAGATGAAAAATCCATAAAATTATAACTGTATGAGACCTGCATGTTTGAGAAGAGAAGTATCAGGCTCATTGTGTTTGGCTGGAGTCCCACAGAAAATTGTTGCTATAGTTCAGGACTTTACAAATGACACATACATTATAAATGAGGTCCCTTATTCCTTGTGTATCCAAAATTCCCAGGGGAGTTTTGGGTGAGTTAGGAATTCAGAATTAAGGTCCATATTGAACATTTCGGGTTTAATTTACTTTTGCATTTCACTTAAGAAATTAATTGAAATTTAAGAATAAGATTTAAGAACAAGAAGGTACTAGAGTGCAAACAAATTCAGTATGAATTAAAAAAATAATCATAAACATTCGAGCTATAATTTATTTGGGAGAAAACACAATTAGAAACTGTTTTTAAAAAATCTGAAAGGTGAGTTGCAACAGACCTATAAAGTAAGTGCTAGGGGCATCAACTGTTCCTTTTCCACCTCATCCATCTCACATACAGTATAATTAGATGCGGCTGTTACAAAATAATTTAGCTCAATCATATGCAATAAAGGCAAGGTACGATATGGGAATAGTAAAGCAGTCTAATTATGTTTAATCCATTTTAATCACACTGTAAGACAATTACTAACCACCTCTCAGTTCTGAGGCTTTGGAGAGCTAGAAAATGGACATGAATGTTTAATTTTGATTCAGTGAAGCTACTCAGGCAAGTGTTTGCAGTTTGGTGCCCGATATTTGTCACCTATGTAAAGTATAGGACTATAACAGTAATCCCATACTATTGAAATAGTATTTCAAATAGCACTTATAAGAGTAAACTTACTCATGCATTTAAGTATTTGCAACTTTTGGGCCCTTTTTTTTTTTTTTTTTTTTTGTAACTCCAATAAAGTACAAACTATAATTTAAGCCTATAATAATGAATAGTAATTGAAAGCTGCTGAAGGAGTTAAAATGTTTCTGTAAATGACAAAGCAGCAAAAGTGGACATTCTTTCTCTTATGGTAATTATCGTACTGGAAATTGATTATACATCCAACAGAATACACATGTTTTAAAGCACTGTTTTACAGCATGTGCTACTGGATGTTGGCATCCTTTTTTAATATATAAACCCACCATAAATAGAGTTGTGGATAAGCCACAAAACAAAATCATAATCTCGCCTGCTCTCAAAATATAACAAAGCTCTCTTACCAAACAAACATTTATGTTCATTGCAAATATCCTGAAGTAGTTGGAAGCTGATCAACTTCTTTCAGGATGCTAAAGAGATGAAGGCCCCAACCTAGCAAGCTGTTCTACAGACTCCAAAGCCAGCGTGGATCAACTTGTAGAATCAGGAGCCTATAGTATTATGACAGGTTTGTTAAATGAAAACTACAAAGCTTGTGGCATGCTTATTACCTTATCTTTCTTTTAGGGTATGTCTACACTGCAATTAAAAACCCGTGGCTGGCCCATGCCAGCTGACATGGGCTCGTGAGGCTCAGACTGTGGGGCTGTTTAATTGCAGTGTAGACTTCTCGGCTTAGGCTGCTACCTGAGCTCTGGGACCCTCGCACGGTCCTACAGCCTGGGTTGCAGCCTGAGCCTGGAAGTCTACACTAAAATCATGACCCAAGCCCTGAGAAGCTGAGTCAGCTGACACCGGCCAGCCACAGGTGTCTAAAAGAAAGATAACGTAGTAAGCACGCCATATAAGACTCAAAAATAGCTTCACATTTCAAGACAGACTGTAGATTATTCATAATGGCCAACATTTTGTATGTCAATTTTTTCCCCAATCCATAACACACTGTCTCTCTCATATACATCCTCTGAGAGCGCAGTTGGTGACTTGCCAGGACAGGTAGAATGTGGCTGATACTGATACATTGTTACTGATACCAATACACTGGGAAAGATTGCTGTTTTGGGAATAAGTTGGCACCTGGTTTCATAGTCACATATTATATTGTTTATTAGTTCTCACCTATTACAGGCTGAAGGTGCCTTTGTCATTTCTTCACAAGCACCAGTTATAATGTAAAGACTGAACCAGCAATGAACCTCACTATACCAAGAGATAGTCACATAAACCCTTACCAAAAAAACCCACCTAATATCCCACCCTTCTCCCAGTAGTGATCGTCAGACATCGCCTTTTTAAACAAAAGCCCAGAAGGAGGATAGACACTGAAGCATGAATCAGCAATTTCAGGTGAATTCATGCATAGCAAAGGGGAGCAAGATCCAAATCTGTAAGGACTTCATGGACAAAAGCCTCCTTGAAGCCTTCCTTCCATTTTTAAACAGAGGATCTCTAATTGAGTGTCTCCACTGATCTCAGATGAGATGAGCCCTAACACAGTCAATACTCAGAACATTTGGGGCTTTATAAGCCAAAATCAATACCTTAAACTCTACTTGAATCCTCCCAGGCAGTCACGGCAGATCAAAAAGCACTGGTGCAATGTGTTTAAGATGTGACATCCCACTTAACAATAAGGCAGCTGCATCGCAGGCCAGCTTCAGTTTCCAAATAGACTTAAGATTCAGCCATAAAAAGAGTTCCCGGCAGTAGTCTAATCTCAATGTGAAATAGGCTAAATCTAAAAGAGGAAATCCCAGCTGCCCATCCACACTAAAAGAAACAAACTCTCCAGGATGCTGCTATTGCAACCTGGTCATCCAACAACAACTGAGTCTAATCAGGCTCCAACACTGAGAACTCGAGTAACAAATAGGGAATAAACCCCTCAGCTCGAGGGGCAAATTGCTTTTCCACCAAATCGACCAACTGGTTTGCCAAACCACCACCATCACCTCTGTTTCTTCTGGATTGAACCTCCACTAGCCACATGGATAATTATTTTCCAACAACTTCATTCTATCACTTGCTGTTCATTGCTTATTAGTTCAATTGGTTGGCATCGTTTCTCGAAGCTGTGCTTGATGCTCTACAGTGTCAAGTAGTGCTTGGGAGTAAAAAGAAAAATAATTGTTTTGTATAGCTTGGTCCAAATTCTGCTCTCAGTGAAGCCAACAATCTCCACTGGAGTTATATTAATGTAACAGAGTGAAATTTGGCCCTTTGTGCCTGTTTTGGATCAGCCAGCTTGCCAGAGATGTGTTGCTTTAGTATAAGGTTCTTATCCACCCAAACTGCATGAAGAGTCGACATAAATGATTTCTTTATTAGCATTGACTCAGTCTGCTGGTGAGCTTAATGTGCATAAGTCTATAGCTGATGGACAGTTTCTCTTATTCATATCCTTAAGTGACTGGAGATTGGAGAGATGAGCATAATTCACAATTAATAATGTATTCTATTAATGTCATTATTTGCAGAACATACACATGCAGATTTCAATGTCCCCAAATTTATTTTTAATTCAGATTATGAATGACTGGTATGCTCGGGTCATTTTACCTTGTTGCAGTATCAGGTGGCCCGGCCTCAGTTTCCCTTCCCCTCAATGTCTTAGTTCACCTCTGCAGGTCCACAGTCTCCCAGTAACAGGGCAGGAGATTTTGGATTTAGCATCAAGCCAAACTAATGAGAGACACATTCTTCCCGCCTCTTGCTGACTCACAGGGCCTGTCTGTCTTTTCCCCTCTCTGGGGTGTAACAACACTTTACCCTCACTCGGCCACAGCTTCTTGTCCAACTCCTTTTCCTTGGTTGCAGGTGTTTTCCAATCAGCAACATGTGTGGTACCATAGGAGAGCTGGACCTCCATCTACTCTACACTCTGGCTCCAAGACCCTAGGCACCTGTCCACCCTTGTTCTTGGCTTCCCACCACAGACACCTTCAACAGTGCCTTGCGTGTCAGCCTCCCAGACCTTCTCCCCAACTTTTCTGCCACTGTCATAACTCCTTTCCCAGGTCTCTTCCCTAGTCCACCCAGAGAAACTTCCAGGCACTCCTTAAATCTCGCATTCTCCTGAAACACAGGCAGCTCTTTTATAGCTGGACTCCCTTTCCCCAGCAGGCCTCTCCTCCAGCCTGCAAACATGTGACCTTCAGAGGACTATAGTTTCCAGAAGATGTGTTTTTAAAGGGTCGGTAAGTGGAATGTGGATGAGTTGGATCTTAAAGAGACAGCACACTCTTGACAACTGGCCAGATAAATCACTGGTATTGTTTCTGTTCTCTGATTGCATGAGCAAGCAAGCACTTCTGTCATGATTGCTTGCATATGCAAAGTTAAAATTAATGATTTTTTTCTTTTCCCTCGCTATTGTATTAGCAGGTTTCAGCCAGTCTACAGAGTCATGACTATAATGTTTGGTGGAGCCTTAGCAACAGGAGATATAATACAATTTGAAGCCAGGTGTGGAACTGGTCAAATCTTTTCTATAAAGCTCTTTTACACACCACTGTCATTTTAAAGACAAAGAACACAAGGTGTTAGGATACATCAAGGATAGGAGAGAAAATGCAGAGAATATTATAATATCATGATAATGTTATAATACCACTGTATAAATCAGTGGTATTCTCATACCTTGAATATTATATTCTTTTCTGGTTTCCCCTTCTTCAGAAAATATATAGCAAAAGTGCAATAGGTAAGAGATGGAACAAATATTTAGAGGCACTATTTAAAGACCTCTGTATGGAAAGAACTAAAAATATTAGGACTGTTTAGTTTACAGGGGAGACTAAAGGGAAAATGACACACATGTGTAAACTAATCAATAGTGTAGAAAGTGTAAATCAGGCACTCCTATTTATCCTTTCTCATAATGCAAACAAAGGCAACAAGCTTGCCATTGATAAAGGAAATACAACACTGTTATCCCATGGAACTGCTGTCACAAGACATCACTGAGGCCAAGAGTTTTGTAGGGCTAAAAGAGGATTAGGCATTTATGCAAATGAGAATATCTACGATTACGTAAGGTAGGATTAAAATATAGGGATATAAACCTTCATGGTTCAGGGTAAAAGTATAACTGATGAGGTTATGAAAAAACTTCCCCTAAGGACATACTGTTTCATAATTATGTATTACAAGGTTTCATGAATCATCCTTTGAAGCACATGGCCACCGTCTGAGATGGAATATTGCCATGTGGATCAGAACAGTGGTCTGTACACACCAATTCCCACAAGGTGCTTTCAGAGGAGCATCGATGAATGTGAAATCTGCTTTCTCTTCTGATATGTCAGAACCCAGGTTTTGCTACCTTTGGGTACAACACAAGGAGAATCATTAAAGTCATGCTTTTGCCTGAGTAGTCACACTATAGCCAAGCAGTTTCAATAATATCAGGAATCAAGTGATTAGGGATAGAATTTTCTACTTTGTCAAGTATGGGTAGCACATGCATGTGTTTGAACATTTTTGTAGGGCATCACTTTGCTATCATGATGAGAAAAATCAATCTCTAAATCTTTTTTTTTTTTTAATTGACACCAGGAATACAGAGATGGGAAGAAAAATCCATCATTATGGATATGTCTGTGTCACAATGGGGAAGCACGGATGCAGCAGGTATGGGCATACCCGAGCTAACTTTGACCAAGCCAGTTCGTTAAAAATATCATTGTGCCTGCAGCATCACAGGCTAGCCACCTGAATAGTATCCCACCCCGGACTTTGGGGAAATACTTGGGCAGCTACCCTGTAACCTCAACCCTGGTGCTGCAGCTGCTAATTTTAGCAAGCTGGCTCCATCCATGCTAGCTTCGGTATGCCTACACATGCTGTCTGAGAAATACATACAGATTTAAGGACACATCATGATTTGGTTTCAGTATCACAATTCACTCTCTCCAGTAGCAAAACACAATGCCAGAAACTTCAAAGAATGTAGTGAGGCACAATGCTCAAATCTTGGTACAGCTACTAGCGCCTCAGGAAGCTGCCTTGTTACCATGTCAATTTACCATACCCAGGAGCCATGTTATAAGGGTGTTGCTGTGGTAACCACTGCTTGGTGAAGCGGCAGTAGGATTGTAGCAGTTAAGCTCGGGCTGCAGGGAGTTTGTAGGGGGCTAGGATGGGACCTGCACCCTGTGCCTCGCTGGCTCTCTCCCCCACACTGCAGGCCCTGTGCAGGCGTGCAAGGAGCTAATGGTGGCAGCTCCAGCTCCCAGGTCTGCCTGCTGCTTCTTCACTGTAAATAAGGTAAGCTTTTAATAGTTATTAAAATATTCATTGGGTGGTGCCTGGAGAGGAAAGAACTTTTTTGCCTCATCTGTCAAAAAAGTCAACATCTGCCACTGCATGAAATGCGGAGGTCTGACTGAGTTCCCCTCTCGTATTCCACTTCCTCCTCTCTCACTGGGCATATCTCCATCTACCTGCAAGTCAACTTCACATTTTCATATTAAGCTTGATTGCTGGGAAATTGAGCCTTCCCCCAGTACAATTCCAGCAGTAGCTGCCAAACCTTTTAGCTGCTTATTTGGGTGGGGTTTCTACCTGCATGCTTGTAGCAAGGTTCATCTATCCTGTCACACCTACACAGACCAACATCTGATGGATAGTTTTTTTTAATAGTTTATCCTGGAAGGAATGTGGAGTTTGTAACATCACCCAAAGTGAACATGCCCCAAAGGCCGGAATTAACTTCTGTAGGCAGAAATACCCATAGAATTGTTCACCTCCTCTCTTTTCATGGAGTATTACATTTGGCCACATAGTGTTATCCACTGTTATGCACAATTTCTCATTGAAATCAATGGGGAGACCTGCTATAAAAATATCAGTGACATGATATGGCCTACTTCCTAGTACATAGAGGCATACTAGAGGTGAAACTACTTTATTTCTATTAGTTTATGACATGATTAAGTTACTATCCTTAAAAGCTAGACTCTGATCTTAGTTCATGTAAATTTGGAGAAATTCAACTGTATTGAATCATAGACTATCAGGGTGGGAAGGGACCTCAGGAGGTCATCTAGTCCAACCCCCTGCTCAAAGCAGGACCAATCCCCAGACAGATTTATGCCCCAGATCCCTAAATGGCCCCCTCAAGGATTGAACTCACAACCCTGGGTTTAGCAGGCCAATGCTCAAACCAATGAGATTCTTGCCTTTACTTAACATCTATTTAATATCCCTTGTTACAAACTGCACGGATGTAAAGGACACAGAATCTCATAAAACAGTTGTCAAGCTAATCTGCTCCGGCAAAATGTAGATGCACAGTACTTCTGATGTATGTTTAAACACTGTACCTGAATGTTATTGCTCTTAAAGCAGGGACCTATGGGCTTTGAGGTTGCAGCTTCCATAGGTGTGAAGTAAGGTTTTCAATTAAATATTGCTGCGTAATCTAGAAGCCAGAAGAGAAGTCCATCTATGTGATTTTTCTCCCTCGATCTGACTGTCCACTTCCTGCAACAGTTTATTAAGCAACATTAATTCTTTCCAAAACCACTTTATCTGGCTGTCTTATTAAAGGACTTCTAAAGAAGCAGAGAAAAGCCTAAGCAAAAAGCTTGCATAAAGGAGGATATTTAGCTGGGAAGGGTTTTAAGAGTGATATACAATGGCAAAACATGTGCTTCAGTTTCTTAGCTATTTTCTTTCTGTAACTGAAAACTTGCATGACCAGGCTTTGCATCTCCTATACACTATTATGTAAAGTAGGCACAATTGTAGGAATTAAATTCAGCAACAGGGATTTATTTTCTCCAAGTTCTTCCTCTGAAACTTGAAATAATCAAAGCTCTCCAGCTTGTTTTTAATCAGTAGTCCTCCTTCCCAAAGAGGTAATTATTTTCCAGATAATTTCAGGCTGTGAAATCATCATTTAGAGTTGTATCCTTTTATTAATGTAGTAGTTATGTAAAGATCTCAAAATGAAGGAAAATTCAGTAGTTTTTGTTTTGTGTTTGCATCTTGACCATGAAATTCATTCCATACAAATATAATTGGAATTCCAGACACACTGCAATTTTAAACAGAAGTAAGTTTCACAATAATCCAAGTACAATTTGATTGAAGGTATTAATAAAAGTTTGTACAGTGTATATCTATTTTGGGGGGACAGGGAGGAAGGTTTCCAAGGACACAGTACAATGTGTTTCATTTCAGCATGAAATGATAGATTAAAGTTCAAGTTGACTCTCAGCTTAGAGCTATGTTTTTAAAAACACATACTTTTTCCAACATCTAAGTAATAAGCAGTTTTAGAGCAGTACAAAATTTCAAAAGCAACTCTTTCCAAAAGGTGAATAATTTGGATAATTTCCGACCTTTTCAAATCAACCAGTTATTCTATAATGCGCCATTAGGGAAAGTTTAACAAGCCCCTTTAAGAGGGAGATTTTCAAAGGCACACTGGAGAGCTAGACATTCACCCTACATTGACTTCTTAAGGGAGCCTTTATATCATAATATTGTTGTGGTGGGAGTCACCAGATGGCACTGTTACATATAGTCATACAAGTTCTTTTTCTTTGGGCATGTCTGTACAGAGAGAGAATGCACAGGATGCTGGGGTGTAAACCTGCAGAGCTTAAGCATGCGGCCCGCTAACTGCTAGCAGACACTAAAAGTTCCCTAGTGAACGCTGACATACTAAAGCACCACATTGAATTTTTTTGTACACAGTAGCAGGGTTCACACAGCCAGTTATTGTGTGGCACACTAGAGTATTATAGATTTACACCACAGTGCGCTTTGTGCTGTGCACCAATGCCATATACACAAGCCCTTAGTGTCTGAGTGGTACACAGTCTGAACAAATGCTGTATTGGTTTTGTGATGGAGTTTCTGTCTAAGGGAGCTGTGGCAAACAGCAGGAGAATTTGCTATCTGCCTTCATTTCTCTCACTAGAAACATCTTGGGGCAGAATTGCTCCCTAGGAACCAGGCACTGGCACTGAGATTCCTGAAAAAAGGGATGGCCTTCATGCTGTTTGTCACCACCTCTGTTCCAGGAGTGGTGCATATAATGTAAAACAAACAAGTTAGAATAAGTATATTTCTAGAGTTTGCATCACTGATTTCTCCTCCAATGGGGAACATGCCTGAGAGGCCCCCACAGTTGTTATTGCTCCACAGAAAGATGATAATAATTAGAGCAAAACATGAGTATGTGTAAGTTTTTTATCACTATAGTAATGAAAGGGACATAAAAAAACCTCCCTAGTGCACAGTCTAATCANGACAGTTGACACGAAAGTGTGAGGCTGCTTCAACATGGGGAAATAGATTCAATTAGTGTAATGACCGAGCCATTCCCAGTCTCTGTTCAAACCTAAGTTGATGGTATCTAGTTTGCATATCAATTCAAGTTCAGCAGCTTCTCGTTGGAGTCTGTTTTTGAAGCTTTTTTGTTGCAAAATTGCCACCTTAACGTCTGTCACTGAGTGATTAGGGAGGTTGAAGTGTTCTCCCACTGGTTTTTGAATGTTATGATTCCTGATGTCAGATTTGTGTCCGTTTATTCTTTTGCGAAGAGACTGTCTGGTTTGGCCAATGTACATGGCAGAGGGGCATTGCTGCTTTAACTTAGGTTTGAACAGAGACTGGGAATAGCTTGGTTATCACTTCAAAAGTTTTTCTCCCCTGCTGTTAATAGCTTCTCTTAATTAATTAGCCTCTTACAGTTGGTATGGCTACTTCCACCTTCTCATGTTCTCTGTAAGTATAAATATCTTCTTACTGTATGTTCCATTCTATGCATCCGAAGAAGTGGACTGTAGCCCACAAAAGCTTATGCTCAAATACAGTTGTTAGTCTCTAAGGTGCCACAAGTACTCCTGTTCTTTTTACTGATACAGACTAACACGGCTGCTACTCTGAAACCTAATCACTCAGTGTAATTCTTACATTGATGAGTACTTGCCCACAGGAGTTGTCCCATTGACAGCAGTTGGACTACTTGAGTGCTCACCAAAATATTCAATGGTTGCACAATCTAGACCTAAGCTACAAAGGCCTCTGGAGGCAGAATGTGGCTATGTTGGGAATAGGGGGATGCAAAGGTAAAAAATAACTGTTAGTGATGGGGAAATCTCAAACAGTTCAAAGTTTGCTTTAAATTTGGGTAAACACACTACAGAGCAGTTATTCAACGCAAAACCATAGTTTTATTCACCACTTTTATGTCTACAGCAGTTGGGCCCAATCCCATTGGATGATTTTTGCCATTGACGCCAATGGAAACAGGATCGGGCTCTTTGTCAGGTGGACAACTGGTTTTCTCATGAGAATTCCAGCAGCAATTTCTGCTTCTAGCTGGGTCACAGATACTCTGTGGACAGCAATCTAATAAGCAGTGGTTTGGTAATTCTGTTTCCTGTATTGGCCTGGAAAAAGAACAGAAGAGGCATCCAAAATATAAACATAATCGGAAAAGGTAACAATATTTCTGAACCTCATGAAAAGTACAATTTCAGTTTTATGCAAATATTCAGGGAAGTTCTTATTTTGGCTAAACCAATCTGTCAGTTCCCAATGTAAACACTGTATTTTTAGGCAGGAATATTATCTACTGTGTAGTGAAGAGTAGTAGGGTGATGTTAAGCTACACATGTTAATGAAAGTGTGTGCTTACTCAGCATTTCCATATACAATACAACAATGCTTATGTATTTGTGCAGTCTCTAGGAGCAGAAAAGAGACCTTCCCATTTATATTTTCCAAGGTAGCAAGATTAACTATGGATTATATTCTAAAAGAAAATCTATTCTATTATTGTACCATGACAGAGCATACATCATCTCCATACCGTATATATATAAATGTCAACTTAATACCTTTGCCAGTGATTTATGACTTATGATTCATAACATATATGAAGTAGCAAAGCTATAATTGAAACTTATAGCTTTACACTTTGGAAGAGAGAAGAGTCTGACAAAAATCATTCTGACAGCTTCAAACTGTTTCCTTTGCAACCCCTGAATTTTTAGCATTTATGAGCATCCTCACAAGCATTCCAGGAAGCAATTTGCGCTCTTCCAAAGCTTTTGTAATTAGAGACATAGGGTGCCAATTATTTATATTATGTAATTACTAGACAATCTAATAATTATGGTAATGTGAATAATGATTGCTCAGTCAATAATGAATGCTTTTTGGCATACTGAGGTGTCAATAGAGGAATTTTTGGAACAAGGTCACTAGGACCAGATGGTATTCACCCAACAGTTCTGAAGAAACTCAAATAATGAATTGCAAAACTACTAATAGTGGTATGTAACCTATTGTTTAAATCAGCCTCTGTACCAGATGATTGCAGGATAGCTAATGTAACACAAGTTTTTTAAAAAGGCTCCAGAGGTGATCCTGACAATTACAGACTAGTAAGCCTAACTTCAGTACCATGCAAGTTGGTTGAAATGATAGTATAGAATAGAATTATCTGACACATAGCTGAACATGATATGTTGGGGAAGAGTCAACATGGCTTTCGTAAAGGCAAATCATGATTCACCGATCTATTAGAATTCTTTGAGGGGGTCAACTAACATGTGGACAAGGATGAACCAGATGATCAGGGGACGGATAGCACAGTGGTTTGAGCATTGGCCTGCTAAACCCAGGGTTGTGAGTTCAATCCCTGAGAGAGGCCATTTAGGGATCTGGAGCAAAAATCTGTCTGGGGATTGGTCCTGCTTTGAGCAAGGGGTTGGACTAGATGACCTCCTGAGGTCCCTTCCAACCCTGATATTCTATGATGTAGTGAATTTGGACTTTCAAAATGCCTTTGCCAAGGTCCACCCAAAGGCTCTCAAGCACAGTAAGTAGTCATGGGATAAGAGGGAAGGTCATCTCATGGATCAGTAGCTGGTTAAAAGATAGACTTTAAGGTCAGAAGGGACCAATATGATCATCTAGTCTGACCTCCCGCATGATGCAGGCCACAAAAGCTGACCCACCCACTCCTGGATTAATTCTCTCCCTTGACTCAGCTGTTGAAGTCCCCAAATCATGATTTAAAGACTTCAAGTTGCAGAGAATCCTCAAGCAAGCGACCCCTGCCCCATGCTGCGGAGGAAAGCGAAAAACCTCCAGGGCCTCTGCCAATCTACCCTGGAGGAAAATTCCTTCCCGAACCCAAATATGGCGATCAGCTGAACCCCGAGCATGCGGGCAAGACTCGCCAGCCAGACGCATAGGAAAATGAATATTAATATCACATTGACCCATGGTACTAATTACCAGTGATGGCAAGTTATTGACCTATTGACTAAGATCACTAAGATCACGTTATCCCATCAAACCATTCCCTCCATAAACTTATCAAGCTTAATCTTAAAGCCCGAGAGGTCTTCCGCCCCCACTGTTTCCCTCGGAAGGCTGTTCCAGAACTTCACTCCTCTGATGGTTAGAAACCGTCGCCTAATTTCAAGCCTAAACTTCCCGATGGCCAATTTATATCCATTTGTTCTCGTGTCCACATTAGTACTGAGCTGAAATAATTCCTCTCCCTCCTTGGTATTTATCCCTCTGATATATTTAAAGAGAGCAATCATATCTCCCCTCAGCCTTCTTTTGGTTAAGGTAAACAAACCGAGCTCCTCAAGTCTCCTTTCATACGACAGTCTTTCCATTCCTCGGATCATCTTAGTGGCCCTTCTTTGTACCCGTTCCAGTTTGAATTCATCCTTCTTAAACATGGGAGACCAGAACTGCACACAGTACTCCAAATGAGGTCTCACCAATGCCTTGTATAACGGGACTAGCACCTCCTTATCTCTACTAGAAATACCTCGCCTAATGCATCCCAAGACCGCATTAGCTTTTTTCACGGCCACGTCACATTGCCGACTCATAGTCATCCTGCGATCAACCAGGACTCCGAGGTCCTTCTCCTCCTCCGTTACTTCCAACTGGTGCGTCCCCAGCTTATAACTAAAATTCTTGTTAGTCATCCCTAAATGCATAACCTTACACTTCTCGCTATTAAATTTCATCCTATTACTATTACTCCAGTTTACAAGGTCATCCAAATCTCCCTGCAGGATATCCCGATCCTTTTCCAAATTGGCAATACCTCCCAACTTTGTGTCATCCGCAAACTTTATCAGCCCACTCCTATTTTTGGTTCCGAGGTCAGTAATAAATAAATTAAATAAAATCGGACCCAAAACCGAACCTTGAGGAACTCCACTGGTAACCTCCCTCCAACCCGACAGTTCACCTTTCAGTACAACCTGCTGCAGTCTCCCCTTTAACCAGTTCTTTATCCACCTCTATATAAATCCATGATATGTCCGCACCCTGAATACTGCGTGCAGTTCTGGTCACCCCATCTCAAAAAAAAATATGACGATTGGAAAAAGTACAGAAAAGGGCAACAAAAATAATTAGGGATATGACACAGCCTCCATATGAGGAGAGTTTAACAGACTGGGACTGTTCAGCTTAGAGAAGAGACGACTAAGGGGGGATAGGACAGAGGTCTATAAAATTAAGAATAGTGTGGAGAAAGTGTGTAAGGAAGTGTTATTTACTCCTTTGCATAATACACTAACCAGTGGTTACCCAATGAAATTAATAAACTGCAGGTTTAAAACAAACAAGTATTTCTTCACACAGCATACAGTCAACCTCTGGAACTCATTGCCATGGGGATGTTATGAAGGCCAAAAGTATAACTGGGTTCTAAAAAGAATTAGATAAGTTCAGGGAAGACAGGTCCATCAATGGCTATTAGCCAAGATGGTCAAGGATACAACTCCATGTTCTGGGTGTCCCTAAACCTCTGACTGCTAGAAGCTGGGACTAGACAACAAGGGGTGGATCACTCAATAATTGTCCTGTTCTGTTCATTCCTTCTGAAACATCTAGCACCAGCTACTGTCAGAAGACAGAATACTGGGCTAGGTGGAAAATTGGTCTGACCCAGTATGGCCATTATGGCCCAAATCCTGAAGTCCTTACACATTCAGTTTTCACTCAAAAATTTCAAAAAGTAAAACACACATTTATCTCAGTATGAATCCTGTCTGGAGTAAAGAATGAGTAAAAGCATTGTACTCTATGCAGGAATAAACTGAATAAGGAAGTGGAAACTGAGATTTACCCCAGTTCCAAACTTACAGATCCATTATCTGGTGAAAGGGTCCTTTCCCTCTGCACTGTCCATTAGCTTCTACAAGTCCCAAGACAGCACGGCTTCTTACAGGGACAAGGGTTTTGAAATTGAGAGGGGGCAGAAGCAGCAAAAGTTACTACACACACTGCTTGTAGTAACATACCTTTGGAAGACATCTTTTTGTAGGGCTGCTGGGGAGTGGTGGGAGGGGAGAATCCAGGGGAATTTAACCAGACCACTGCCCCACTTCTTATCTGAAGAAGTAGGTTAGGATCCTGCAAATCCCTCATGGGAAGTTACTGCAGAATTGAGGAAGGAGGGTACCATGCTGCTGAGGCAGCACCTTCCTTTCTCTCCAGCATCCACAGGTGCAAGCTCCCCTCTACATAAGAAATGAGTGGAGGAAGCTTTTAGTGCATTTCCTTTTCTCCACCCTTTCAGTACCTCTCTGATCATTGTCTGCAACTATCAATGATCATTTAGATTGAAATAGCACCTTTCAACACAAGGAACTTAAACTACTATAGCATGCAACATAATTGCAGGTTTGGGGAGGAGAGCAGCAGCCAATTAGCACACAGAAAACTGTAAAATAACTGGGAAGGAGGACGTTAGCCAAGAACATCAGAGCAACCCTGAGAAGAAAATATTTAGATTGTACCTCAAACCTGCCAGGGCCCAAATGTGGATTTCAGCATGAAGCAAAGATCCAAAATGAAGGACACAAAAATTATTCGCATGGGAAAAAACTGTGGGATTCCTTCTTTTAGAATAGCACTTGACGAGTTATAGTAAATAACTCTTTCTGTAACCTCATTTTCATGATTCTTTATTTTGATGTAATTAGTTTCAGGAATAGAATAGTTAAGGGGACACCAAATTTGTGTTGAACCTGGGTAACTTTGGAATTGAAATGAGCGACATCCCTGAAAATGTAGGAAAATTTGGGAGTGATGCTTTTAGATATAGAAATTGTATAACGAAAATAATGCATTAAAAATCCTCCCACAAGCCATAAATCAGAATTTTTGGGTGGTGATTAAATATTCAGTCCTTTATGCTGGATTAAGAGAGCGTATTTATTATCTGCACTATCCAAAAGGGATGATGACCTTTACTATTCATTTACTTGCTCTTCAGTGATTGCAAATGATGTGATTATAATTTAGTAACCTAAGTGGTGTTTTAAACAACACTTTTTGTTCTTGGAAGCTTAGATTCTACGTTCCACAGTTCCCAGAGATGGCGCCTTGCTGCTCTAACTTCCGCCATTACTGTACAGTCCTTGTGCAGGAGGAATTTTCCTCTGGCCACCTTTGGTCATTTTAAGGCCAGTTTGCATCACCAAAGAGGTCTTAACAGACCAGAGAATCTCACACACTTATGTTTGTGTTGGTACTTGACAGCTTCTCACTCCCCCTACACATTGGTTTCCTTGGCCCTTTCCTAAGGTGCAATTCTCCCCTCAGTTCCAGCCTCTTTACAAAACCCAGTCCCCTCTGAATCCATTTAACAGTGGCATTTCCAGCTGCTCTGCCAGTTTTATGCACTGGGGGGAAAGTCCCTAAGCATAGTGTCTGAAACAGTTTCACACCTGAACTCTTTTCCAGTTTTTCTGCTGACTTCTACACACAGACACCTGACTCCATCCTCCCTTTGCTTGCCCTTTTATCACTGGGTAGAGTGGAGCTGCAGTGTTGTCACGCAGGAGTTTCACTGAAAGAGATTCTGCCAACAGGGCAGTTTTACACGATGCTGACATTTTAACATTTGCATCTAGAGAAACCACTCACTGGAACTTAATTTAGTATGGCATGATATATGCAATGCAGGCTATTGGTAGAATAGTTATCTCCATAAGCACCATTGTTGAGTATGACTTCCCCTCTTTCGGGTTCCTGCTCAAGCCTGTGCAAGCCCTACAACCTTGTGGTGGATCACAAGTCACAGGTACTACTCCCTGTTCCAAGGGATTGCATGCCTCTGGTAAGAGATGCACAATTCTGGGCCAGGCAACTGCCACCACATATGGTTGCTCCTTACCTGGGCCAGAATATGCTACCCCAGCCAATTGCCATAGACAGCAATTGGGCTCATGGGAATGATGTTGGGGATGACTCCTGAGCTTCTGACATTAAGCTGTTCCCTGGCTGACAGTCAGATAAAAGAGTTGTAGTTACATAAAGTGCTTTCATGCCTAACATCAATCACTGAGCTCCAAAAATCAGAGGTGAAGATGATGACCAGATGTGGTATGCTCACCCCTCCTCGAAAAAAAATGAGGATTTTATTTTAATATACCCCCAAATTGAATATCTTCTGCCCCTTCCCCTCCCAAACTTCTTGATGTTGCAAAGTTTCAAAGGTGGAATTTATTACAAAGAGCATTTGCAGCACAATGGTATTAGTATACAATTTTGTATGGTTTCCGTGGAAAATCTGAATGTAACTCTCAGGGATTGCTGTGGTTTCATGCATTAAATGTCAGGTATGTCTTTGTTCATTTGCATGGGAAGCATGCAAAACTTGTGTCTTTACATGGAATTCCTTCCTGTTCCATGAAGCCCTTTATTTTTCACACCCAATACCAGGAAAAAACCTCAGTGTTAATTCTGGGTACCATGAAACATCTGGTAGGCTTAAATGCTTTTGTTGCAAGTTATTTCATAAGTGAATCACAGTAAATGTGTACCAACAAATGTGACTTGTACAAATATGCTGTCCATAAAAACCTCCACTGTCAGCACTGAGATTCAGGATTTAAAGACTTAGTAAATTTAAATGATTACTTGGATAATAGACACCCCATGCCCTCCAGAACACCTAAGAGATGCAAGATGTGGTGTTCATACTTCAGAAGGATCTTTACTCTGAGTTCACCCTGAACTAGTGTCCCAGCATAATATTCTGGAGCTCAGTGCTTGTAGAAGTGCCATGTTTAAGAGAACATCTCATGCTACTTTTCACAACAGCAAGAGGGTTCACACTGCTGTCTGCTGACCAAATTCCAGTTGAAGTAATTATGGCTCAGATTCAGGAAAGCACATTTAACTTTAAGCAAGTGCTAATTCCCATTGACTTCAGATGAAGTACTTTGCTAAACAGAGATGAAATTACTCATGATTGAAGTTAAACATGCTTAAATTCTTTGGTGAATCAGAACCTGAATTCTAACTGTAGTTTAAACTGACTCTGAATTATTATTCACTTCTTGCCCACAGTGTGAATTGTTGCTGTGAAAACTGCATTTCAATGTGAGGTGAAGTGAACCATAGCTCTCCTAACCCTACCTCACAGAACTGTGATAAGAATTCATTACTAATGCATTTTGGGATCCTGTGATGTAAATGTTAAGTGTTATTGTTGTTGCTACAATCACAAAATACTTGGATTTTGAAATGCTTTTCTCCCAGTTATCTCCCCTTTTCGACCAACTGCACATCTTTTAGCAATCGTGGAAGAACTCAACTAGGCCAATAGTTGTGGAAAACTCTCTAGCTATCCAAACAGCATGGTGTTTTCAAAAAGCCAAAATGAGTCTTCATTGAGGTTTCCAAGTTTTAATTAACATTTTTATAATATTTTTTTAATGTCATGTTAACTCACTTCCTGGCAGTTCACTGCAGGGTAGTAAAGTGTCAAAGACGGGTAATGCTCTATGCAAGATCATAAAAATTCTGGAGAAGAAAAAAATATATATTCTGTTGCAGTTCAGACTCAGGTTCAGATGATACTAGGATAACAATTTTTTTAATGAGATAAAATATTTCATTTCTAGATTTGACATTCAAATTGAGAAGCAATTCTATGCTTTATGATGCAGTCTTAAAAGGAGAAGAATGTTTGATTTGTCTTCTCTGAAATCTCTTTCTACTGCTTTCAGACTTTTACATAATGAAGCCAGAGATCTGATCCCGATACACTATCCATGCTAAGAACAGGAACTGTGTGAAATGCACTGTTTCAGTGAACAGTCTGACAGATTCAGTCAGTTCCCAAACCACTGACTAAATAGATTTTCAGGTTACCCAACTTTGCAAACCATTATCTTTTCCCCACAGGAAACTCTCCCACACATATCTTCAGGATATGTCTACACTAGCAACTATAAACATATCCATGCACACAGTTGTGCTACAAACCCCTTATTATCCACACCTAAACCCCAAAAGCACATCTGAACGCGAGTAGAGGGCAAGTCAGCAAGCATGCCTGAGGGGGGTGAGTACATGCTCCAGACTATAGCATGGCCCTTTGCCAGTTTGCAATGAAGATGGGGGTAAGGGGAGTATAACCAGGTCTTGAATTTCAATAGTCCCCCACTCCCATTCCCCAAATGCTCTGTTCTTCCTGATCTTTATCCAGTCTGTGAAGATCCCTGCCTGGACCATTTTTACTGGGAGTAGCATGCCACACTGACCATATCGGAACAGCTTTCGATTGCACTCTTTGTAGATCAATACAGGTGAAAATGAATCGAGTCCGAAAGCTTGACTCCCCATCCATACCCAGGTGCTGATCAATGTGTATCAGAGTACACTGCCCCCCATGACTTCTCCTGGAACAGCAGGAACATTCACCTGTACTGGGATATTTCATAGCGGCTGGAGCAGGTACACATCAAACGGTCTCCGGCCCAGTGCCAGGAACACATCAAGCACTTGAGGTTCCTGAAAAAGGAGGGCAAAAGACTTGTACAATCACCACAGGAGGGCTCATAATACATGCCTCTTCTACGAGGAGCTTGACTGGGTGCTGTCAAGGGCTCCCAGTACAGAGCTGAAATGGCTCATGATCCCCTCCTCAACCCTGCTGGCCTCATCGTCCAACGGGATGCTGATGAGGGCCAGGGCAAGGAAGCAGCAGGGACCATGGAGGATGCCCCAAAAGACTAGGAGGACGAGGGGCACGTGATTCTGCACCTGTACCCAGAGGAGCTGGCTGAGGAAGCCCTTTCCCTCCCTCCCCACCTCCCTGCCCCCCCGTGAATGTGAGAAGGACCTTGAGCCAGGGCCGGAACCAGAACCTGAGCTGGGTAAGTTACCATCCACACGAATATCCACTCTTGGTCTGGTTCTAAATCCTACTTTTAATAGCATTTGAAATACTATGTGCTGACTTTTCCTTCCTAGATAATATGCCTTGCATTGTCTCTGAGTTTGGACTGCAATGTTGAAGTCACAGCATTGTCACATCCCAGTTGCTCAAACTCCTCTAACTCTCCCTCCTCCATCCAGCCCCTGCTCCGCTCCATCCCTGAATAAGGAACAGTAATGAATCAATTATTTTGCTGATTTCTGATTAACCACTATTATGCATTTGGCCAAAGCTATGTCTTGAAAAGAGATTATTAATAAAAAAAAAACATCATGTCCCTGGATCTGTGCATTTCTCAGCCAGCAGGGCCATGTGGACCAAGAGAAGGGAGGAGATGAATTAGAAAGGTCCCTGGTGTGGATGGGACAGTTATAGAAAGCTTATAGTTGTTTGTCTAAAGTTAGTTACAGCTATCTTTTGTCCCTTGGACATCTACACAGGTTCAGTGCTTCCTCCCCCCCTCCCCCTTTATTCTCTTATTGTCCCCTTACAAACGGGAGCTGCATGGAACAGGATGTGAAGGGGGGTTAGGTCGAGGAAGATGAAGAAAATAGAAGGCAAAGTTAGTCACAGCAGACCTTTCCCACTTGGAAGATTACAAACTTTGACCATCCCTGTCGCTGGGGTCGGGCATCTCCCCACACTGAGCCAGGCTGCACAAGCCATGGGAAACAGGAGTTGGAGAAGAATCCTGTCTGGCAGTTATATAAACACAGTGCAGCGTCCCTCTGCAATGGAGAGGCATGGGGGTTTATCTGCTTCTTCTAAAAGGAAAAATATAAAGCAGCCCTTCTCTTTGAACTGGCTGGACCTTCAGTTCCTGAGACGGACACCATTCCACTGAAAAGGAAGTAGCAGCACCCCAGAGACAGAAGAGGGGGTGGAGAAGGACCCTGAAAGAGCTGCTCATAAAAATGGACAGGAGGAACCAGGTGCACTTTGAATTCATCAGGGCACAGGATCAGCAAATTCCCCAAATCTGAAATGGTTGTGGGTGAGGACAAAGTCACAAAGCTCAGCCACTAGGTGTGCCTACTCTGTCCCCATATCTACTCGAGTGACACCATCAGAGGACCCAGCCACATCAGCCACACCTTCGGGGACTCATTCACCTGCACATCTATTAATGTGATATATGCCATCATGTGCCAGCAATACCCCTCTGCCATGTACATAGGCCAAACCGGACAGTCCCTACATAAAAGAATCAATGGACACACATTGGATATCAGGAATGGTAACATACAAAAGCCAGTAGGAGAACACTTCAATCTTCCTTGACATTCTAAAACAGATTTAAAAGTAGCCATCCTTCAACAAAAAAACCTTCAGAAACAGACTTGAAAGAGAAACTGCAGAACTAAAATTCATTTGCAAATTTAACACCATTAATTTGGGCTTGAATAGGGACTTGGAGTGGCTGGCTCACGACAAAAGCAACTTTCCCTCTCCTGGAATTGACACCTCCTCATCAATTATTGGGAGTGGACTACATCCACCCTGATCGAATTGGCCCTGTCAACACTGGTTCTCCACTTGTGAGGTAACTCCCTTCTCTTCGTGTGTCACTATATAATGCCTGCATCTGTAATTTTCACTCCATGCATCAGAAGAAGTGGGTTTTTTACCAACGAAAGCTTATGCCCAAATAAATCTGTTAGTCTTTAAGGTGCCACCAGACTCCTTGTTGTTTTTGTAGAATATACTGTGTTTATCAGGGAATGTCACACTCTCAGAGAAGGTGGTGGGAGGGGGGTGAGAAACACTCATGTAGGAGTCCCATTGAAGGTCTTGAACAACAGGATCTAAACTATGCATTTGAAATGTGCATTCAGAGGAGAGGCAATGCAGACAGCAGAGTATAATCTACTCTTGACGGCCTGTGTTGGACTGCTGCATTCTCAATCCCCTGGAACTTTCTAGGGTCAGCTGCTCCATTCCTGGGCATAATGAATTGCAATACTCAAACTGTGGTCAATAATCACTTATTTGTTACATGGCCGTGGGAATGTCACTTAGCCACTAGAAGTGTGCATGTACCTTGGAATTTGCTTAATCAAGGAGTCTTGTAAGCTAATTCCTGAAGTTTGGTTTGTGACTGAGCACTATATATATGCTACATTGCAAAGCTCAGCTGTTTTTGAGTAAGACAATGAATATTTTCTATTGCATGTATTTCTATTGTATGTATTTGTTTCTGAATCATATAACTCAAAAATGGCAACCATGGTGTTTGTTTTTATTCTCCTAAACCAGTGAACTCCACACATTGATTATACTCCATGTAAGTGAATCTCTCTCTTAATTTGTTCAAATTTCTTCAGCCAGTGACCCCTTATTCTAGAATTATGGGATTGACTAAATAGAAGGGATTATGCATAAAACCATGATCTGTCATTAGACTAATCTTACTGCATCTATTAGGGATACTGTTCTTTTTAATTATTAGTATAGGATATTCTTTGTTATGCAAGAATGAAAATAAAAAAAAGGACCACACTTCCACATACTTGTTAAGCTCAGTGAAAGTCAATTCCAAAGAATTATTGGTTCTACAGTAGATTCTCTTTTAAGGACCACTGACTATATAATGCAGCACTGGTCATACAACCATAGTTAACGTGTCATTGATTTCATTTGATATATATAATTGCACTAGGTGCTGTATATACAGCATATGACAATCCGTGCCCAAAAGAGTTTCCCAATCTATATTGTAATACAAAGTGCAACCAGTGACTTTAATTAGTACTCCCTCCTATTAGAAGGTGATCTTATGCCAGAGTAATGGGCATGCTATAAGAACCTGAACAGAATAAAGGATACATGAGCTACCTGGTAAACAACTTGATAACTATGAGCATAGACAACTGGGAGCTTGGGGGCTTTATCTCAACCCCAAACATAACTTGGGGATTGCATTAATAAAAATAAACAGTGAGTTTGGAATAGAAACTTGTTTATCCCACTTTATTAAAAGTGGACAAATTTAATTATGGTACAAAACTACTTGTAATGAGGACACCTGTTTGCAGGGATTGTCAGCAGCAGGGATCAAACCAGGGACCTCTTGAGCTTAACACATGAGCCTCTACTGCCTGAGCTAAAAGACATCTTTCTTAGCAGAAGTTGTAGCAAAGTCACCAATATCTAGGTGGCCTGGCCACCACTAGAGGGAGACAGTGCCACACCGAGGAGGCAGGGGTTACATACTCATTGAAGTGATATTCAGCAGCTATTATTTTATGTCTAGCCCCACAAGATAAAAGAAGTTGTCGATGCTCCTGAAAACTCATTCAACTAGAAATATTTTATTCCCTCTTGTCTGACTTTCAGTGCCTTGGAATTAACAAAACCCAGTATATATTACCGTTTAACACCACTTGTCCCCAAACCTCTGCCTATTCATATTAAAAAAATATACTCCTGTCTATGCCAATTTATGGAATATGATAATTTAATAAATTCTTTTTAAATAATCTGTGGCCCCAATTCTGCAAAGCACTTAGGAACGTGTTTATCTTTAGTTACATCAATGGGACGTGTTATGCTGAATTAGAACATATATGAATTAAGTGACAGCAGTCTGGACTGTGTTTTATAGTTAACAATGGAAAACAGGTCCTTTCATGCTAAAGAACGAAGAACAAATAAAACCCTCTCATGCCACCCTGTGGTTCATGACCACATTTTACAGGAAACAGCTAGCAACATGATTCCAAATGCAAAGAACTTGAAAAGCAGAGCAAAAACACAACAACTGTAATTAAAAGGGCTGTTTGCTGAATCCGGGAAGACATAGTTTTGACCATCTGTATGCCTGACACAGCATTTCCAAGCAGTAAAGAGGCACCTGTAGACTAATGAGAATTGCCTGATGCCAATATCTACAGGCAGGCCGGCCTGTTTAAAAGGGCAATGATCTGGATAGGGAAAAATTTACAGTCATTGATGCGTCACTCGTCATGCTTTCTTTTTATTGGAAATGTTAATAGTCTGCTTTTAATTTCATTCAATTAAAAGCATAAAACAAACTTCCAGTACCCCAGGGTCTCACTGACTAGGAATACTATACCACACAAAATGCTTCATTTCTGTAGGAAGAATTTTGGTCTGACATTTTGCAGCTGGAGTTATCCATATTGCTCAGCCGCACCAAGTGCTGGCAGAAAATCTAACAAGTGACAAAGGCCCAGAAAGAACAGGAGACATTGGTAGCTAAATTCAAAAGCGTGAAAGAGAAAGAGGAAAGAAAAAAAACACACAAACAAGCAGGAAGTGAGGGGGCGACTACATTATAGTTTATAAAATTGTTTACCTTCCTCAATCACTTTTTCCATGAGACCATGACATGAAACAGAGATGCAATATCTACTTCAAAGAAACTGAAGAAAAGTGAACCAGGGGAAATTTCTCAGTCATCAGTATCACAATATTTCCATGCTTCAATAATGTGAGGGGGGGGGGGGGGGGTCAATCCATACCTACTTTTGCTGCTATTTTGTATTGTATTTTCAATATTCCATCTATCAAACAAGTACTTGGTTTGACAAGTTTAAACTGTGCATGTATCATACCCAGAGTCAATCCCAGTAGCCATACTTTATGGGAACTTCCGCCCCATAAAATGTTTTCAGATTGTGCTCTCCCGTCGGCATAAAACCCCCCACCTCCACTAGCAGCAAAAGCTATGTCGTTGGGGGAAGCTCTCCTGCCAACACAGTGCTGTGCGCACGAACGCTTCCGTCACTCAGGAGGGTGGAATATTCACATCCCAAAGCGAACACAAGTTCTGCCAACATAGGCTGTAGTGTAGACATAGTCAAAGAGAGTCTCCATTAGTGTAAAGAAATCTAAGTTACACCATTTTCCAAATCACCTATTTGGCACACTAGCCGCGAGCCCTTGTATATTAAAGGTCTGTGTGACGGGGTCTGCTTACCCTGTACTAGCCCAGACAGGGTTAAGCCCATGGTATTGACAGCGGAAGTCCCGCCTCCCTGGCAAGACTGGGCATGCTCCAAGTGCTCTAATAGTATAAAGGGAGGGAGACCGCTCATTCTGGTCTGGAGGCTGCAGGGGAAGGACCTCCCTGGGAAGCGCCTGTGGAGGGCCAGCCACAGCCTCTGACTGCACCGGGAATCGAAGCCGTCCACGGCCCGCCTGCACCCCGGCGACTGGAGGAAACCCTGGAGATGACTGGCCCTGCTGAATACAGAGGACCCGACATCTCATGGGAAACCCCAACACAGACTCGGGTAGGAAGTGACCCAGGGAGGGTGATGGAGTGGTACCTCCCACGCGGGGAAACTCAGCGTGTTTTGGTAGGACTCCCCCGCTGAGTCAGTGGCAAGCCGCTACGCCACTGTTAGGGCCCTGGGTTGGGGCCCGGAGGAGTCGGGTGGGCCCAGGACCCCCTACTGGGGCTGCCACACCCCATAAGGGGCGCCCCAATGCTATAGACTCTGGCCACTAGGCCCCGCTGCCCTGTATCAAAGCGCGGCTCTATGGACTCTGGCTGCTAGGCCATGCTGCCCTGCACTGAAGGGCTGCTTTATAGACTGTGATCGATAGGCCACGCTGCCCTGACCCTAGGGGCGTGGACCATCACAGTCTGATTCAGCTACTCTCACACTTGCTGAGCTACTCAAGTCAAATACTACCTTAGTGTGAAGTAGTTTCACTGATTTCAAAAGACTACTTGCACCATATGGTACTATACAACATGAGTATTGGTGGAAGAATTGGAGCCTAAATTAATTTAGTTTAAAACAAAATACAAAGAGGAAATGACAAGATATGTACATAACTTTAAGAATACCTCATGATCTTTCACGGTTGCCCTTCGATATCTCCTCACCCCCCACCTCCCATCATTTGTTTATTGTCATCTCTAGCTGTGTTATATAATTTAGGCTTTAATTCTACTCTCGCTAAATTTAGTCTGAGTTTTGCCATTGAATTTGGGCCAAATTTGGGTGTGTAAAATTAAGCTTAGGGGGCACAGAACCTCTGAAAGTCAGGTCCCCCGTTTTGGGACCTAAATATAGATTTAGGTGCCAATTTACATTATCCACATTTGAAAAATATTGACCTTGCACCTTAGAATGTATCATTCTTGAAACAGTGACCTGCCATTTATTTCTCTGTAAAGCACCAAACGAACCTATAGACGTTAATAGTAAAACTAAATGAAATATTATTTTGGGTAATATTGGAAGAGAACAGCTAATATTAGCTCATATAATTTTATTTTATTCTAATTAGTTCTAGGATGGCTCTTGATTGTGTCACTACATTTTTTTTTTTAAGGAGAAGAAGGAAGACGAAATAAAAGATAATGGACTTCACCGCATGCCACTGTTGACATGTTTCTTTCCTAAACTTCAAGGGTATATTTTGTCTATTCTAGCTTTGTATACCCTAAACTAACACTTTTCTCCATAAACTTTCATTGAAATTTGTTTAGGGGTGTCTTCTGACATACTTCCATAGGTTAAAAGACTGTCACCAGAATACCTTCCTTAGGGCCTCCAGACTCCCACTCCAGTTTCAGTCCTAAGAGACTCAGCCTCTGGCTAGGCCTGCATAGTCTGCTCCTTCCAAGGGTGCCAATGAATAGAACAAAAGGGGAATTAACACAGTGAATCATCCCTAAACTGGGTTAAAGCTGTCTTCCTTCTGGGAGCCTTGTCAGGCTGTGGCCCTAAATTGAGTTGGCAAGTAACAAAGAGGAATAGTCTCCCATCAAGATGAGTCAGCATCAGGCCATCTCTTCCTTTGGGGAGTGGTCATCAGGCAGTGGACATCCGAGGAGCTCCTGCTGTCAGCCAGCCTTCTCTCCAGGAGCTGAGGCTAAAGGTCTGCCCTCCTCCCCGGTCTGCCCTTAGCTGAGCTGGAGCCCTTTTACGCTCCTCTCTCCAAGTCTGACATCTCTCTCAGGTGTGACAGGGCAAGGCTATATCATCCCACCCAATATTGGGCTTGTATATCCCATTACAAAGACATGAAAAGAAGCAGAAAAGATGTTGTATGTTTAATCCCAAATTGTCAGAAGTGGCCTTTAATTATAGGTGCCTCAGTATTTGGTAGCCTAGGAAACCTAGGGCTCAATTTTCAAAGGTGCAGAGCACTTACAACTCCAATTTAAGGTAGCTCAGCAATTTTGAAAATCAGGCCTCAAGTGTCTCAAGTTGGGCAACCAAAAACTGGGACCGTTAGAATTAGCAAACACTTTTGACTATTTGGATCTATAAAACACAATACTAAGATATGGATTATATGGAGAGAATTATAGAAACTTTCTAATAGAAGGCCCAGTCCTGAAAACTTTACCTTTGCAAAACTTCCGTTGAACTGAATCAGATTTTGAGTAAGTGCCTTTCTTAATGTGCTCTAAAAATAGTCCACAGACTACGTAAAACAAAATGCATCCTTTTCCAGGGATTGGCTTTAATAACAAAGAAAAAATAGTAAGATGAATATCAGTACAAACCTTCCCAGGCTTGGCTGCTTCTAAAGTTCCTCCCTCAGGACTTCAATGCCCACACCCTAGTTCTTCTCTTCAGAAAGCCACTCATACCTTATGGTTTTCTTTGATCTCACTGCATGACCTTGCCATTTTGCTGTATTAAAGCACATGAGTAAGGTTTGCAGGATCAGGCATAGAGTTTATATCTGTTCCATCAGTTCAGAGAACTAATGTTTGAAGTAGCTCATTAAATTTGTAATACGAGGCCAGGAGCTAAAGCATTTCTATTTTTATGATGTGATACAAATGTTAATTCTCACTGTTGTCGAGAAAGAAAAGTACAAAGTGTACCTATTAAGTTATTAGGAAATCTCCTGTCTTTCACTGCCTCTGCTTTCCCTTCATCAGTTCTTGTAATACATGCACACACACAAACACAAACACACACACACACACACCCTCACCCTTAAATTGAGCTTGCTAAAACCAGGAACAAAAGAAAGCCCCCCTCCCCCACTGTGCTAACTAAAGGTTTTATCTGGCAGCAGAGATATTAAGACTGGAAGAGATATGTTTCTAGATTGATGGATTAGTGGCATTAAACACAATGTGACTGAGAAGGGCAATGCAGAGAGGGAGGGTAGCATTGTAGTTAAAGCACTGGGCTGGAACCCAGGAGATCTAAATTCTATTCCAGGCTCTACCTCAAACTTCCTATGTAACCTTTGGCAAGTCATCCAATCACTCAGTTACCCATCTAGAAAATGGGAATAATAATCCTTCCTTTCTCCCACCCTTTGCCTAATTACAATGTAAAATCTCCCGGGCAAGAACTGTCTCTTACTGTGCTTATTTCCAGGCTCTAGTACAATCCATATATTAACTGGGGCCACTAGGCCTAACATGATACAAATAAATAATAATAAAAGTAAAAAGTAAATTACAAGAGTTATCTGTATTGATACTGTTCATTCTTAACAGAGTAAATTACAAATACGCATTGAAAATTGCACACCAGATTTTTCATTAAGTAAAAATGAACATGTCTTTATGCAATTATAAGGAATGAGGAAATAACTAGCAGCACCCATTGATTAAAACATGGCTCTAAAGCTGGTTATTACTAATTTGTAGGGTGTCCAATGAAGATATGGCGGCAGAAAATAACTAAAGTTATGTTGACACTTAAAATATATTGTAGCATCACCGCTGCAGCAGTGCAGTTGTGCCGCTGTAGCTCTTCAGCGTAGACACTCATCGCAGGGATAGGAGGGATGCTCCCATCATTGTAGTTAATCCACTTCTCCAAGAGGCGGTAGCCAGGTTGACGGAAGGATGGTCTACACCAGGAGGTTAGGTCAACATAGCTACATCTCTCAGCGGTGTGGATTTTTCACCCCCTTGAGAGATGTGGCTATGGCAATACAAGTTTTCAGTTTAGACCAGCCCTAACATTTATTATTCTGCTCTTTGCTTTAATTGTTTAAAAGTTAAGAGATTTGCCAATAAGCAATATATTGCTGGATTTTTTTATTTAAACATCAAATACCCTATGCAATCTATCCTGGGCTAGATTGTGGTACCTGGTTCATGCTGAATAATAATTTATTCCATTACTGAAGACATTGGGACCACTTGTGGAGTCACATTTATATAGATCTGATCCTGTACCTACTGAAGTCAAAGTTCCCATTGACTTAAATGGTGCAGAATTAGGGCTATACAATAGGGCTTACTATCCCCCTCTACTGGTTGAACCATAAAGTTCCATGAAGATACTAAAGTCTGCGAGGAAAAAGCCTGTTGTCATTTAGCTCCAGCAAGAGAGGCTCATATTTTTGTTTCCCAAAAACTCAAGTTTAATCCTTGCTTCTGCTGACCTAGTCAAGGGTCTTGCATTATAAGCTGGCACCCATGTATAAGCATGTGACACAGGCACTATTTACTGAGAATAAGGGATCAAATCTAGCCCTAAATGCTCTTTGCAGTTCCTCAAGTCATAACCCTCTCCCATCCATAACTCTCCAGAGACTCCCTCCCTCCCTGATACACGCAAGTCAATAACAGAATAAAAATAAGTCAATATTTTTAAGCAATCGAGGGGAGGGACATATAAAACCACTGACAGAAAAAAATTAAAATGAAGTCATTGCACCTGCGTCACTCATGAAATGACATAATGGACAAATTCGCCCCCCAACATCATGATAACACTGGGAGACATGCCCGCCTACAGCAGGAGTAAACTTTGTCCTCACATCTTAACATAGACACTCATTTGCAGATAATTAACTAGTCAACTATAGTAATAAAAAGTTGGTATTTGGGAAAGAATAGAAGAAAACATGCCTATGTTTTCTATTTTCACACTTAAATTTTTTTTTTAATTATTTGTCTTACATTGTAGCACTCTTATAATGAAGGAATTACCTTCCCCCTGCCCCCATTGAAATATTTTACTGTAAGAAGAGGGTGAGTATAACAAAACTCGCCATTTGCACTGCAAGGCACCAAATCAGTTATGGACTTTCACTCGACTTCACTTCAAAGGGAACTTCACTATGTCCAAGTTCACTTTGGACCTCATCAGGCCCACTCTGTAATCAAATAGGAAAACTCCTTTAACTGCAGTGGGATCTGTACCAGGTGCTAAATGTGGTTCTATTGTATATAATGTGAGTATTGTGAATGTATAGTCTGACGTAAGCCCTTTCTAGGTTATTTGGAATTGAAGTTCCATCTATAGAGCTGTGTGGCGTTGGAGGACGGGGGGTAAGGAGGGTTCACTGGAAATTCTGAAATGCTCAAAAAAATCAGTGCAGATTGAACAGAAACTAACATTTTTTGAAATTTTCAGCAAACAGAAAAGTTGAAAAATTTTCATTTCGGGTTAAACAAAATGGTTTTTTTTAAACTCTCTCTTTGCTTTTATTTAAAAGAAAATGGAAAACGAAGGGCTAGATTCACAAAAACAGAGAAGGGGGACATGCTGTCCCCCTAATACCCAAGGACTCAGTGGTTAAGCACTCACCTGGGATGTGGGATAACCAGGTTTGAATCCCCACTCTGGGTCAGGGATTGGAACCTGGATGTCCCCTCTCCCAAGGGAGTGTCCTAACCATCAGGCTATACAGTCATTTCCACTCATTCTCTGGCCCAGTGACTATTCAAGTATTTTATACAAAGTGGAGCAGCTTCAACAGGAAAGACTAAGACAGACCNGGGGGGGGGGGGGGGGGGGGGGGGGGGGGGGGGGGGGGGGGGGGTTAGGGGACTCACCTGGGAGGGAAGAAACCTAGCTTGAAATTCCTTCTATAAAGTAAGGATTTGAACGTAGGTCACCCACATCCCAGGTGAGTGCTCTAATCACTAGGCTATTGGATATATATGGGGATTACTCTTACCACCACTGTTTCTGAGAATGACGACTAAATCCCTTTGTCTGAATTTAGTCTGAAAAATTTAGTCTGAAAAATTTACATGATTCATTTCAATATTTTCCCCCATTTCAAACAAAACAGCTGAAATCAACACGAATTCACAAAATGTTTTGGTCAATCCAAATATGCTTTTTTTTTTTTAATTGGTTAAAAAATTTCACTTACCTCCTTTCATCTATATGTATTTTTATGGCCCTATAAGCCTAGTATCTGAACACGTAAGAAAAATTACCCTCACAACACTCTATAAAATAGGGAAGTATCATCATCCCCATTTCACAGGTGCAGGAGCTGAAACACAGAAAGATCAAATGATTTGCCCAACGTCACTCAAGAAGTCTATGGCAAATCCTGGAACTGAACCCAATCTCCTGAGTTCCAGTCTAGTGCTTTAACCACAAAGCCTTCCGTCCGCTCAGGTCATGCAAACCCATTACTCACAAGGAAACTTTCCTTACAGTCAAAATAATGTCTGCCATGTATTCAATCTATTTGAGTTGGTGGAAATTTTTCATATACAAAAAAATCATTCATCTGACGAAAAATGCCTTTTTAAAACAAAAAAAGTAATTGTCACCACAATTTTTCATTTTCCATATTGGGGGGGGGGGGGGCTAAACAAAAGTTCCCACAACTTTACTTATATTTTAATCCAAGTTTTTAATCAAAATCATGTTTAAAATTATTATCTTTTTTTATCAAAATTGCAGCTTTCAGTTAAAAATGTCCATTAACAAGTTAGAATAGGATATTCATTTACCAAAAATTGTTGTTTTGGTGAACCAAAACATTCAATTAACAATTTCAAAACACCACTTCAATAAAAATTTAAATTTAAAATTTGATGAAAATGTTGAAGAAACTGTAAAAACAAACAAAATGGAAACCCCCCACAAAATGGGTCCATTTTAAACCCTGAGAAAGAGAGAGAGTCCCAAAACTTCCTGCCAAATTGCTTTACGTTTTTCAACTAGATAAACCTATTATTCTGAGGTTAATGATCTCCTTATTGGGAATATACAGGCAAAAAAAATAATCATGCAACTATTTCACAAATTTCCTAGAACGTCACTGATTTACAAAAATAAAATCAGCTACCAGAACTCATTCATTTAAAAACTGAATTTATTTACTTGGAATATCACTCTTCCCCAGACTTTAAATATATATAAATTAAAAACGGACTTAAAGCAAAATCCCAAACACATTGGAAATTTGTTATAAATAGATCTAATTCTGAACTTTACATCTATAACAAAACTATATTCATAAGGAGTATGTTATAATAACCGGGACAGGCAACAGAACCGAACTATGACAGTGATAACACTTATCAAATAAGAGATACTATAGGAGTATACATTTATATGACGTTTTAATACAGTACCCATATAGTTAACCATATCATAAAATAAGTAAGGTGAGATCATAGTTTGAATAATATGTACTCACTGTTGTATTTATCATCTTAATTTAGCAGTAAACTATAAATTATATTCCTACATGATTACTGTTTTCATATACTTGAGCGATTAGCCCTTCCAATTCACAAGGCGCAATTGTAAACGTTTGAAAATTGGCCCAATTTTGAATGGAGAATAAGAATCTATAATTAGACTGCGGGCAATAAGAATATTCAGTGGTTGCTAGAGGTACTGTGGTTTCCTTTGCATTATCTGCAATCATTTTTTAAAAAAACTGATCATGGGAGGAAATTATGCTCCCATGAAGGAGAGACTGGTGTAAATGTATCTGTCCAAAAAGAGTCCTACGTTTGTGAAACATTCAAATTAAAAGTCAGATTCTGTCCTCAGATGCCATTTGCTGCTATTAACGTCAATGAGAGTCATATACATTCATACAAGGGAGACTTTTGCCCTTAAAGTGCAGATGGCATTGCTATTTATTTTGACTTTTACACACACACACACACACACACACACACACACACACACACACACACACACACACACACACTTTTAAAGATAGTTTCCTCTTCCTGCTCTGCCAGTATCTCATATCTTTGATTCTGTGGAAACATTTAGAGGGTGAGAAGTCAATTTGGTCTCTGTGCCCAGTCTGTCATTAGGCTCCCTGCTGAGACTGCCATCATGAGTACCAGTAGTAATGGTGGTTTTATGACCATGGATACTTGCACTGAAGTCTGATGTAGACCAAAATGACCCAAACATCTATCAGTTGGTAATAACTTAGTCCCTGTACTGATTAGGACTGGTCTGAATCAATAAGTTAAAGATGAAAGGCTCTCTGGACATACATGATTCCCTTAAGCCATCCCACCACTCTGCTCTACCTTCTTTAGGAGAACGGTCTTATTATCTAATATCTAAATGGTCTGGGGCCTATTCTCTCTGTGCCATAGGACCACATTTGAGATCAGCAGAGGTGCCTGACCTAGAGCTTCAGTTGTGTAAGAGACAGAGGCATCTGGCCACTCTCTCTGAGGGCCTTCCAGCTTTTGAAATTGCTCTCCTGCTTAGTCTGTAACAGCCCCAGTGTACTGGTCTTCAGGGCATGCTGCAAGGTTTATTTTCCCTAGCTGAGGAGGACTGGGAAGGCTTTGGAAGGAAGACCTTAAATATTAGTTTTGAAGCAAGGTAGTGTTGGTTGTAGTGGTAGGTGGTGTTACAGGAGAGGTCTAAGTTATAAGATTCTACTGTATAACATTACTGAGACATGTTCCAAGTTTAGAAAAGCAGGCACAAATCACTTCCTCAAAGACAAAAGGCAAACCGGATGGCTCAGCCAGGTGTCAAAAAAATCAAATGGACTATCACTCAGTTAAGTAGCCAATCTTTGGCAGGAAAAAGGTATAAGTAAGGAAAGCTATATTTTCCCATTCACCCAGACCTTCTGTCTCCTGAATCTCAGCTAGAGATGATTTTCAAATAAATAGCTATAAAGAAGGGGAATAGACACACCAAAAGACTCCTCCCTTTCTCTCTGCCCAGGGCATTAACCTGAAGGACAAGGAAAGTAACACTTGAACTGGGGAAGGGGTTCTGGCTGAAAGGATTCCAGCCAGTAAGACTGCTAAAGCATGTGGTGAGGGAAACCTTTGCTTTGAATTCATTTAGCTTGTTAAATTAGATATTAATTGAGTTTATCATTTATTTTCTTTTAGCCAATTTTGACTTTTATGCCTCATTACTTGTAATCACTTAAAATCTATCTTTCTGTGGTTAATAAACTTGTTCTATTGTTTTATCTAACCCAGTGTGTGTTTGGATTGAAGTGTTTGGGAAACTTCATTTAAGATAACAAGATTTGTGCATATAATTTTATCTTAATGAAATGACAGACTTTATATGAACTTGTGTTGTCCAGGAGGGTGCTGGGCAGTACAAGAAGCACATTTCTGGGGGAAAGTCTGGGACTGGGAGTTTGCTGGTGTTGCCCTGCAGTGTAATTCATGGGTGGCTGACTATAGCACTTCTACAATATAGCTGGGTGTGATTTACATGCTGGAGGCTGTATATGAGCAGACCAGGAGTGGTTGCTCTCACCACGAAGCAATGTAAAAAGGCACCCCAAGTTGGAGAATTGAGGGGACACAGCTGGCCAGCCATCCAGATTGTACCCTGGGGAATGTCACAGTTCCACTGGGCAATCAATGCTGTACCTTAAAACAATATTTTTACATTATTTAAATTCTATGCAACCTAATCTTCAACTGACATAAGAAAATTAAGTCCAAATAATGATTTCAGATGGCTTTCAAGGCTAGGTTGTGTCATGTAGTTCTAGAAAGTGTTATCCTACATTTAAAAAGTTACTTACTAGACTCTTCCATCTAAACCCGAACTATCCTTTCAAATCCAAAAGGAACATCATTGGAATAAGTACACATTCACATATAGAAAAACAATAGAATATGAAAAAAGTAGTTACTGGAGAAGTGTCAGCTTTATCCAGATACTATTAAAGACAGCACATATATTTACAGCTCACTTGTTATGAAAATTTGATTTCTCATAAACCACTTTGAAATTTGCATAATTCACTACCAAAATTAATAGGAATTATTTAACCTCAAAAAGTAAAACAAATGGAAATTGAATTATCTTTTATTTTTGACCCAAGTGCTAATGCAACCTTAATGCTGGCATTTCCTGACCTTTGAATGTTTAAAATGTTAAAAGTTGCAGCTTCATTATTGTACTTATATTTTAATGGAATTTCCTAAGGTTTTTTTATTTTTATTTAACACACGCATACCTAATCTGAAACTGTTTGCCTAGAAGTCATGTCAATGAAGCGCAGGCACCTGTGGATTCCCACCTCATTCACTGGCTACTTGACAGAAGTGCGTGGAGTACTTGACTCATCGAATGCTCATCAAATGTGAGATTCTGTCACCCTCACTCTCAATGAGTACTTTACCCACAAAGTAGATTACGGTACACTTCAGCCAGTGGAAACCAATTTATACCCACTATCTTCAATATGTCTACTCATGTAATAATAATGTACTAGTCAATATAAGTAAGCATGGCACAACCTAACCCAAACTAAGGAATTTGTAGAACCCTGCCTCACTGAGTGAGCACACCACTGAAAAATTTTGACTCAGGCTGAAGCTCAGGCTCTGAAGCTCACTCCTCTCTCCTCCAAGAGACAAAGTCTATAAAGCTATTTTTAGTGTGAGCCCAAGTCTGTCGACCGAGGCTTGGAGGCTCACTGCCGTGGGCTGTGTAGACGCACCCTTTCCATTTTCAGTATTGTTAAAAACTTTCTACAGTAAAAGTATAGTTTTCAGCTGGCCAAGCTATTGCATCTTGCCTGAATAAGGTCTCTGTAGGCACTGCACTCCTTTTCTGCACTCTGGCCATCTGTTACAACAGAAAAATGTTGCCAGACACCTTCCATGTAGTCACAAATAAAGGGAGGAGGGTTGTGACCCTCAGGTTGAGAACCCACACCTTAGAAGAGTGCATTTGGACCTGTCACTATCAATATGGACTTTACTGGACGGAGAACAAGGCAGGAACATAAAAGCCCTGTACTACGATAAATGAGACAAGGCTTTGTATTCAGTGCACACCTTAAATATGGGCACATTGCCATATAGTTAATGGATCCTGAAACAGGCTTCACTCACCACAAGAGCACATCCTCCTGGCCAGGAGTGGCATAGCAGCATTCTTCCCAGCTAGCGCCACCTACCGATGGTCACTCCATCACATCAGCTTATGCCCAAATAAATCTGTTAGGGCATGGCTACACTTGCAGATGTAGAGCGCTGTGAGTTAAACCTGCCTTCGGAGAGTGCAGTAGAGAAAGCACTGCAGTCTGTCCACACTGACAAGTGCTTGCGCACTGTGTGGCCACATTTGCGGCACTTGCAGCAGCATTGGGAGCAATGCATTATGGGCAGCTATCCCAGCATGCAAGTGACTGCAACGTGCTTTTCAAATGGGGTGGGGTGGAGTGTGACAGGCAGTGTGCTGTGTGTATGTGGGGGGAGAGAGAGTGGGTTTTGGGGGGGCTGAGAGTATGTCAGCATGCTGTCTTGTAAGTTCAGACAGCAGCAGACCCCCCCTCCCTCCCACCTCTCTCTCTCACACACAGCATTCCACACTAATCTGTCTCAGAGCACACTTATCTGTCTCGGAGCAGATAAGCAGCCGGCTGTCAGAAACGGAGCTTTGAAAGGGCAAATCTGCATTCCTACAGTGAGTTCAAAACAATGAGAAGAGTGACCACTTGACTTAAGGGGATTATGGGACATTTCCGGAGGCTGATCAGAGCGCAGTAAAGCAACACCTCGTCCACACTGGCGCCGTGGCGCTCCAGCAGGGGCGCAGCAAACGTTATTCCACTCGCTGAGGTGGAGTACCAGCAGCGCTGTAGCCGCGGAGTCAGAGCTCTCTACGTGCCTAGCCAGTGTGGATGGGTAGTGAGCTGGTGTGCCCGGGGCTCCTTTATTGCACTGTAACGCACAACTGTATCCAAGCCCTTAGTCTTTAAGGTGTCACCGGACTCCTCGTTGTTTTTATGGCTACAGACTAACATGACTACCCCTCTGAGTCCATCACTGCAGTGCTCTCTCTTTGAGACTCAGCCCCCTAACTAGGTCACAATATAGCCTTCTCAGGGTATCAAAGTCTGACCAAACCAGCTGTCTAGATTTCACTTCCAACAGTCCTGCACCACTTCCCAGTGGCTATAGGGGAACACTATATACAATGGGTTCCAGCCCAGGGACCCTATAACCAGCAGTCAAGGTCTACACAGTCCCACTCTCCTTCCTGCTGTTTCCCTGGACTTCTTCCTATGCTGCCATCTAAGGCTTTCTTTCCCCACAACTCCTCTGGGCTTGACCCTTCTTTCAGGGCTCAGATCTCAGGACTTATTCTCCCCCCCCCCCTAGATTTCCTCCTCCCCATCTCAGCTCCTAGAGAGTGTCTACAGAGTCTCTCCCTGAAGCCTCTACTACTACAAACTCCCCCTCTTTATAATCCTTTCACAGTTTTTCCCCCAGCTGGGCTCCAGCAGCAATTTGTATTTAAAAATTCCCGGGTCTCCCAACAGGTGCAACTCTGAAGGTCAGCTGGCCCCTTCTGGGCCAACTTAATCCCTTCAGGGCTGGTATGGGGTGAACCCTATCCCAGAGCCCCGCACATTTGTCAGTGCAACCTGTCACCTTCCAAACATTGGGAGGTAAATGGTATTTCTAGCAACTATCATTGCTAAAAATTAACTTCACTTGCAACATGTGGCTTTTAAGCCTCATAATTTGACCAAGCCTCAGCCAATTTTCAACAGAATACTCACTGAGTCAGATTCTCCTCTGTTGTAAACTGGTACAGCTCCACTGAAGTCCTACTCCAGTTTAGACCAGCTGAAGATCCAGCCCAAAGACACTTCCACTCAATCAAGTCTTTGTCCCTGCCAAGTTCCACCTTTCAACCTCAGCAGTTGCCACTGCAATGTGGTTCAAATAAAGGTTACAAGATTTTTTTATTATAATAATGGGTAAACTATTTTTTTTTCACTCTCCTCACATTCTAAAATGGCTGAACCATTTTTACCCAAAGTTTCCCAAAACTCTCTCTTTCAGGCAGAAACCAGGCAAGGCAGTTTGAGAGCCTTATAGAGGAATATTTCATAATGTTATGAGTGATTGAAAAAAATAGGCTGTGATGCAAATATTGCATCAAACTTAACAATCACAGATGGTATATATATGTAACTCTAATACCCATAGTATAAGCACCTATATATAGACTGCATTAGGAAAGTAAACTTTTAAATATTATCTGTTAATTTCCAGTTCTTTCTGGTCACTGACATTCATAAAAATTTATGCATGATAGGTCCTTGTAATCAACAGCATAAATTGTAACAGTCCATGGTAAGTATTTTTTACAGCAATTTCTTCACTCCAAATTTATGTTTGAAGTCAGAGGTAAAGATGTTTTATTTTCTTTCCCAGGAAGAAGAAAAATAGACACTAAAAATAAAACTCAAGGTTGCTAATCTTGAAGAAAACTCTGAGGCATGAACTTTTCAGTCTTGCAGGGGACACATTGGGATGTTGCAAGCTTTCTCTCCTCCTACAGACTCCCTCAAATTGATTCACAGAGAGTCTAAATATAAAATTGGCCTTAGAGATAACAGTCAACATATTGTTCTTTCCATACTGAATTCTTTTGGAAAACACATGCAAAAACAAAAAACCCCAAAACACACCCCTCATCCTGTTTTATAGCTGTTAGAACATTTTTCAAGTTTAACAAAGATGTGAAAGACGATTAAACCTGAAAATGGTCTGCTTGCCTGATGGAGACTGAGTGCCCTTGAATGAATGTTCTTTAAACCAGAGCTGTACAAGCTTTGAACTACCCAAACTTGAACTTAACACCCTTCAAAAAATGTTTGTCAAGCATGTAGCTCATTTCTGAATCCTAACTTTGACTGGATAAGGACTCTATTATAGCCTCTTGGTAACACTGCAAACCAATAAAGCACTATTTTTCTTTACTGAGAATCCTGTTAGCAGTATCCTCGAGCCAAATCCAGTTTTACCTGTGAGAGCATTAACCACTCCATAATCAATGTGCTGCATCAAATTAACCCTTTTTGATATAGAAAATGTAGAAAAAAAGTGATAGATGGTATGCTCTAGCCAGTTAAAGTATCTTAGTGTTGTCTCCCTACAATAACAGACCAACTTCTCTTTTGCATTTTTACTATTATTCTTTTGCAGCTGACATTCTGGACTGTGGCTGAAACATACTTAATGTAGATAAGGAGGTAGGTTACAAAGAGAGATCTAACCCACCTTTGTATTCTCCCTGTCAACTGGGGGCAGGCACAACTTAGAGCAGCCTCAGAGGTGTTTTAAATTTTACCCAGCTGGCACAACCCAAAAATCCACTTCAGCCTCTATGGATTGCCAGGGAACAGGAATACTCTGGCCACACCCCCTTTCCCCTGAGAAATGTCCCCTACCTTGCAGAACTACAACACAGGCGACAGTGTGGCCTACTGGATGGAGAACTGCTCAGTGATTTGGGCAATATAGATCCTATTTCTGATTATGCCACTGTCCTAGCTGGGTGAGCTGGGACAAGTCATTTCACATTTTTGTGCCTCAGTTTTCCCACCTGTAAAATAGGGACAATTATACTTCTTACCTCCTTTGTAAAGTACTTTGAGATCTACTGATGAAAGGCACTATTTAAGAGCTAGGTATTATTATTACTCTGGCCCCAAACCATTTGAGGATTCCCCTTTTTACGGGGGAATCTTAAAGGACCCAGATAAGCTGGCTTTCTAAAGGGTCTGTGTCACCTAACGAATACAGAGCTACTAGACTATCCCAGAATCCCTGTGTGTGTAAAAAGCCAAAATTCCTTTAGGCAACTTGTCAACCACACCTTGCTCTTTGCAGTTATAACTCAGACATATTGCCATGGCACGATCTGGTCTTAAGACAAACGTTGTGTCATGCCAGCTTAAAGCAATAGCCATTTTCTGTTCATGATGAAAAGGGCCAAAGTCCTGAGTAAACAGTAAAATATTACAAATATCTCGGGTTGCATTAATTTCATTACAATCTTTTTATTTTGCAATTAAAATTGTTAGAACTCATCCATAGAAACTAATCACACTGGTACGTCTTGGAAACCACGTAAAGTAAATACAAATAATTAAAATACAAGCAAAAGTATTTTCCCATCATCATTCGTTAATTTTTTTTAAAAACATTGAGTACCTTTAAATGAGCAGGCCGTAAACACAATAGGTTGCAGAGGAGGGGGCTGTTGAAGCTAGATCTTAGAGTTTAAACATCTAACCTTAACAATACATGCAACCATAAAATTCCCACATACCTTAACTCAAGTGTTAAGTGTATATCTACATGGATATTCTCATGGGCTTCCACAGGACTACTTATCCATCTATCTAAGATTGTTATAGGGCCTCCATTACCGTAATATCCGAGTACCTCGCAATCCTTAATGTATTTATCCTCACAACTCCTCTGAGATTGGGAAGTACCATTATCCCCATTTTCCAGATGGGGAATGGAGGGTATGTTTACACTGTAATTAAAAAACAAACAAACATGGCCCTGAGACTCAAAGCCTAGGTGAGCTGACTTGGGTTCAAAAGGCTATAAACTTGAAATGTAGATGTTTGGGCTTGGGCTAGAGCTTGGGCTCCTAGACCCTCCCACCTTGCAAGGTCTCCGAGCCTGGGCACCAGCCCAACCCTAACTGTTTACAATGCTATTTTATAGCCCCTCAGGCTGAGCCCCGTGAGCCCATGCCAGCTAACCCAGGCCAGTCTTGGCCTTGCCATGGGTCTTTTATTGCAGCGTAGACATACCATGAGACAGAAAGACTAAGCCTAAGACCTTGTCCAAAGTCAGGAATTCTGTGGCAGAGCAGGGAACTGAACGCAGCTCTCCTGACTACCATTGGATCATCTCACAGGAACAAAGGTTTGCAAATTGGTTCTTAAGCTACTTCCCATCTGAAAAGCTGTTTTTTATGTGTTTGTTTGTTTGTTTAACACTAGCATATAGCCATAACCCTACCCTACAGCTAGAAGTTATTTGTGACATATAAAATAACCCACACTTAGTATTTTGAAATGCTTTGAAACAGTACCAGGACCTTTCTTTAAAAGAAAAAATCAAATAGATTATCTCTCATAATCCTGTTAGAAATGCTAGCTTTAATAATGATAATAATAATTACTAAGCTGCAATGTCAGATAGCATCACTGAAAACCTACATGTGAGTTTGGTGCTACTGCTAAACAAATGACACAAGTAATGTAAAAGCATCAGAGTATCATGCATGAGAATCTGTACAGCTAGATTCAGCCATCAAGTAGCTTCCTCTTGAGGCCCTGATTCAGTTAGTTACTTAAGCAAATGCCTAATTTTAAGCTCTACTGAAGTCAGTAATTCAGTCTGTAATAATTATGAAATAATAATACTGTCATTCTGGCCAGCCTGCTCCTAAGTAAGTCACATGCATGGATTTTTACAATTTTTCCTCCATCTCAGCCTGATCTAAATGACATTGATGTCAATGGACAGACAGACTTCCGCTGACTCGAATGGAAGTTCATGTTAAATGTCACCAGTATAAATTTTTCTTTACATTTATGTTTCTGAAAAGGTCAACTCATATTTCACTTTCTAAGTAGCAAAGAGTACAGGAAGCCAGCTATACAGGATGAGCATGTACAAATGTTTTCCCTACTACTAACATGAAAGTCTTCGGAATGGTTCCTTTCCTGGCCTTGCCAAACTTCTACTTTTATTACCTAGCTCTTCAAGTGGAATTCATAATGCCTTGTTTCTCTGACACAGAACAAGCCACTGCCAGCAAGATTGAGCAAGAATGTCTGAAACATATCCTCAAAGGATATGGAGGCGAAAGAAAGAAAATTTAGGAGGCAACATTTACCACAGAGTGGGCCAAACCCACCCCTGGTGCAACTCCACTGAACTATGCCTCTGTGGGTTAAATATCTTTATTCATCAGGCTCTGAGTGCTAATAAGATTGGCTTATTGGTATGGCTATATCCTGAGGACCTCTGGACTTAAAGATAGCGGTGTTCTCGGGGCTGATTTGAAATGGCTTCATTGATAAATTGATTTGCCCATCAAGATGCTAAAGCTATTGAAATTAATAAAGTACCCAATATAAGTTTAGGTTGTTAAAATGTGACCATGGTGTAAAGTAGTTAGAGCAGCAGACTGAGGGTGTCTACAGCATAAATGTGATTGTAGCATGGACAGACATACCCGTGCTAGATTTAACATAGCTAGTGCAGGTAGTGAAGACGTGGCAGCACAGACTTCAGTGCAAGCTAGCAACCCAAGTATATACACAGAGTCTCTGATGGGCTAAGCCCATTCTTAGGCCTTCTCTATCATGTCTTCACTATTATCCCATGCTAGCTAAATTAAAGGTAGTGGAGGTATGCTTACCGCATTATAATTACAACTTAATTTGTGGTGTAGACATGCCGTGAGTGTCAGGAAACACAGGTTCTGTTTCTTGGTGTGTCCCAGACTCACTGTGGAGCCAATACTGTTCCTATTCAAGTCAATGTCCAACTTCTTCAGATGAAAGGAATTAGTTAAATGGAAAGTTTTATTATTTTTATCTGTTATGCCAATCTGGGCTATATGTTTTACATCAACAAGTAAGCAATTTCTGAACTGTAATTTGGGGGTTAGGTATTGGAAGGACAGCCAAAACTGGATCTCATACTTGGCTGGGTAGTGGTACGCAACGGATGGAGGAAAAAACATCAAAAACGACATGCCTGTGTTAACGACACAGCACACAACACCAGACACTGATACACTTAGAGTGTTAGATCCTCAGATGGGGGAAAATCTAAACCCCACTTCAATGGATTTACACTAGCTGAGGATCTGGCCCACTATTCATTTATTTTTTATTTGTATACGGAGTTTAACCCAGCATAGGCTAAACGTGATTTGTTCAATTAAAGAAACAAAACTCCACCACCATTATGGAAGCCTCTATCCCATCTAAAAGTTACACTGCTTTTTAAACAAAAAACAAAACTACCCTCCAACTCCCAACCCCTCCTGGTTAATGAACTCTCTCATGCCCTTTGTCTCTTATTAAATTGTAGGCTGATTGTTGCAGCCACTGTTGTGTTACTTTATGTCTGTGCAGAATTTAGCTCCATGGGGCCTTTATATAACAACAATAATGTTTCCAAATTGACCTCTCTCTAATTTGTTAAAGATGTACAGTTCACAAAAATAAACATTCTTCATATGTTCAGATCCTGCTTGTGCCTATATTGCTGTTGTGGCAAGATTTGCTGTATTCTGTTTAAAACAACACACAAGATCCCTCTGTCCCAATGCAAAAGTTGAATAAAAATATGAGACAAAAATATGGACTAGAGCATAGGAAGAGCCAAGTAAAATCCTTCGGGATCTCGCTAAGGTGCAATCAAAGCAACACACCTTTTGGAGATCTATCAGAAAAGACTTCTATTAAAAAAAAAAAAAAACTTTGCCCATGGAAACTTGATATAGGAAAATGCTAGAATGTTTTAGCTACCATTCAACTTGCAGTGATATGTGCTGCTCAATTAAGGAAGGAGAATACTGGACAAAGAGTTGTTAGAGAAGTGCCGTTAGAGAACTGCAAAGAGTTTCTCTAACTTAAACCCTAACTCCTCTCCCTTTTTTTTTTTTTGTTTTGCAAAAGTGGAAAATTGAGTGTATTTACTCTTTTCACATTCCTGAAGCGCTAGCAAATCTAAAAAAGACTGAGAAATAGAAAACACACTAAGCTATGAAACAGCTGGGGAAACTGAGTTTACAGCATCTGACAGGCAGGAAGTTGATGAAAAGAGGGTCAAACAAGGTAAAGTCCTAGTTGAAGCTAACATGCTTCTTGCAGGGTCAAAGTTTCCAGTACACGGCTCCCTTCCTAACATAGACAGATGCATGTCTCACATTATGTTTCTAATTTAAAGACATTTTTAAAAAATGTAATCACCAAAGACTAATGGGAAAGAATAATGTTATTTCATAATTTAGAGGGGGAAAAAACAAGGGCACACATCTGGAATTAACTTTGAATGGTAAAGATACTGACGACAGTGCACTACATGTACAAATATGCAAAAACCCACACAAAGCTCTTCCCATTTCGAATTTTCCAGGGTAAGTTTGAATGCCTTTAACCAGTAAAATGTAGGAAAACAAAATCCAAAAACAGACCCTCATATGGATTTTTAGGAGACAAACTCAGCCCCATTCTCCTTGCACAAGCTCCCTGCACAGCAGTACAAACAGACCAGTAGCTGGCAGGACCCACAGCTACCCAGCTCCTCCTGTCTTCCCAGCATGAAGGCTACCCAAAAGTCCATGGAATCTACTCCAGCCGTACAGGGTCAGAGACTGAGTCTAACACGTGTATTCACAGAGAAGTACTTTATTCTTTGGAAAGTCTCACTGATTTCAAGAAGACCACTCAAAGAATAAGGTACTACTCTATGTGAGATGAGGATGTCAGAATCTGGGCTGTAGTTACTAGTCTGAGAAAGGGAATGAACAATGAAATAGCAAAGTTTACAGATAATTCAACATTATTGAGCCAAATTGAGATGAAAGAACACCCGGAGGATCTTTTGAGGGGGCTGACAAAGCTAAAAGAATGGACAGCATGACAGCAGACAAAAGTCTGCACTGACAGTGTTTTTTCTGTATGAACAACAGAACATGAGTATATTTAATTGAATTTAGAGGCAACAAATTTAAAACTGATAATAAATACTCTTTTGCACATCTCATAATTAATCTGTGGAACTCACTGTCACAAGGTTATCATACTGACACCAAGAGCTTAGTAGAATTCCAGAAAAAGGATTATACCTTTACATATGTGTAAAGGGACTGTTGTTCCCTTAGTAAAACTCAGTGGGGGTGTTTTGGTTGGCTAGCTCCCAGTACCAAAAGAAAGGGGAAGGGTCAATGGGAAATCAGGACCCTGAGACTGACAGTCCCCAGGAACAATGGGGAGAGGCCAATGCTCCAGGTCAGCCTGATTGACAGGGTGGGCAGGATAATCAGGAGTCAGGAGACCAGGGGGGTCCCGTCCTCCGTGTGAGCCGGAATTGCCTGGCTCAGACAGAGTGGGGCCGAGCTAAGGAGAAAGCAGGGGCCCGAGCTGAGCTGTGCCGTGCCAGCCACAGGGGCCAGAAAAGTAGCCCAGGAAGCAGGTCAGAGCCGGGAGCAGAGTCACAGAAGCAGCCCACAGAGCAGACCTGTCCTGGGAGGAGAGCTGTAGCAAGCAGAGCCAGAGGGACCAGAGAAGCAGACCAGGGAGCTGGAGGCAGAGCAGCAGCAGCAGCCGTGCTGAGACAGAGTGGTGGAGCTGGAGTTGAGGCAGAGTGGAGATGGAGCAGTCTGGAGCCAGGTGCGGTGAGCAGCTGGGGAAAGTGAGGGGGACCCTGGGCAGCGGGCCCAGTGCAGGGAAACGCCCCCAGCCAAGACGCCTTGCAGGCCAAACTTGGAGGGAGATCGTAACCCCGACGGGACAGGGGCGACGCTGGGAAGAAGGGTCCTGCCACCTAAAGCCTGAGAGCGTGTGGCCACTGCCAGAGCAAGTGTCTGACGCGCAGCAGCCCTGCAGCACAGCCAGGGCCTGAGAAGGGGCCTGGGACTTGTGAGGAACAGACTGTGAACTTCCCTTACATTCCAGAGACGCTGGTTGTGATGTCCCTGTGCCACAGAGCGGGGTGATGTGTTTTCCTTTAAGCTTTCCCATTTTTTTCCTTATTTTTTTTAAATTGATTGCTGTTTAATAAATTGTATTTTCTTTGAATTGTATGTAATGATCAGTGGGTCAGGGAAGCATCCAGTGCAGAGAGAGCACCCCGGAGTGGGGACACCCTAGCCCCTGCCCTAAGTGACCACGACAAGGTTGGGGGTCGAGCGCCCCAGGAATCCTGGGCACAGCCTTGTTGGGGTTACAGGGACTCTGCCACACAAGAGAGTGGAAGGGGAGTCCTTGAGGTCAGACAGGCCTCTGGGTAAAGGAAGTGGGAGCGAGGACTCAGATCCTTTTGCTAGCCCACTTCACCGGGGTAGAGTATAAGCCAGGAAAATTCCCCACAATAGCAAAACCATTCCCCTGCTTACCTTTACATATAGATTGAGAACATCCACAGTTACACTAAATATGATACAGGTTTTTATTTTAGAATGGATGTAAACCCTCATTCTGCAGGGCATAAGCCAAGCACTGACTCATGGAGGTTCGGAAAATATTTCCTATTTGGAAATTTCATATCCCTCTGAAACAACTGGTACTGGCCACTGAGGCACAGACTTCTACACCACGTGGACTGCTGGTCTGATTCACAGTATGGCAGTTGGTATGTCTACACTAGAGACCTTACAGCGGCACAGCTGTACTGATGCAGCTGCACTGCTGTAAGGTCTCCCGTGTAGTCGCTCTATGCCGATAGGAGAGAGCTTTCCCGTTGGCATAATTAAACCAGTGGTAGCTATGTCAGCGGAAGAGTGTCTCCCACCGACATAGCACTGTCCACATCAGTGCTTCTGTCGGTGTAAATTGTGTTGGTTGGGGTGTGTTTTTTCACATCCCTGAGAGACAAAAGTTTTACTGACAAAAGTACTACTGTAGGCATAGCTTGTGTGTCTGTAAACTGACTTCCACTGAGCGTACCCACAATCACTCCGTATCATTTGGGCCAAGATTCTTCCCACCTCTTTCAACACATTTGCCAAATCCCCAGCAGAGCAGCTCAGACCCAGTACTGGGCTCAAGATTTTCTCCAATGGCAAAGTTACTATTTCTCAAAGTCCTCACATTTCATTCTTTCTCTGAAGCCCAGCTCCAGCAAAGCATATAGACACTGCTGAATGGGGACCAGAACACTGCATTCTTGATACCTCTCTCTTCTTCCCTTCTTTCCTCTCCCTATAATTCATGTTTTAATTTTTTTCAAGTCTTTCTTGCCAGCTTTTTCTTCCTGTTCATTGGCACATTTCCCAACAACAGGTCATGGCCCACAAAAATGAAAGTAGAACAATACACAGGTATTGTATTTTTAGCATTTACTCCTGCTGAATGGGTATCCTGGATTTGGAAGATACTGGGTGAGAGCCGTGATTCTGTTTTTGTGAACTTGTAAATTGGCAGAGGATTGAAACTGATAAAACATCCTGCTCTTCAAGAACATTACTCTGTGACTAATTTCAAATAGTGGTACGATTTCATTCAATTATAGTGCAGTTCTCTAAAAAATGACTCACTAAAAATGGCAGCATGGGGTCTCTCTTTTATTGACTGTCAATGACGTTCATACCAAACTTGCTCAATTTACAAACAAGTTTGTTTGCTTTACAAGCTAGTGTGCAAATTCAAATATGGAACTTAAAGTCAAGTTAGGGGTTGGGTTTGTTTGTTTGGTTTTTTGATCATACCCCAGCATGAGGGATACAGATTCTGCAGGACAAATTCTACATCATGCAGCCCCATCAAAGACAGTAGGGTAGCATGGCTTTATCAGAGGGTGTAATGTGGTCATGAAACTGGAACTTAGTTAACAACGGTGCTGAGGATACTCAAGACAGAAGAATTCTGCTCACTCTCCCTTAGCACTGCAAAACCAACCTAACTAACAGTAGTAAAATTAGATTTTTTTTCACTGAAGTCAACATCAATGACAATCTAACCTGTTGCCCAAGGAGGAGTCAGTTTCACACAGTTACTTTTCAGAGCACAGCCAAACTTTAGGAATCATGTATAGTTTCCATCCAGATACTATGGTGATGAGTGCAATAAAAATACCTTCACAAGTAGCTATATAGTATGTATAGTTAATTTATCTCAAAGAGAATTCAATAAGGGAAAGCCATGCAAAGGGCAGGAATTTTTTCAATTTCAATCCAGTTAGCTCAGAAGTACAAAAAAAGACTGGTGGCGTGTCTCCAACATCTGCTGTGATGTTTCTTCCAATAGCGGAACTGGTTTATTATGACTGTTACAGCCCCACATTTTAGAAGTATGAGCAATTCCTTTTTTCCCGTTGGAGGACATTTGAAAAGAGAGAATTACTATTTTGTTGATAGGCCGAGTAAAATTCCCAAGGGGATGAGCAAAAGGATGAAGCATGAAAAGATCTCTCTGACAAAGTGGTCCAAATCATGACATAGCTGAAGAAGCATTGCTCTGAAACGGACACGTTTTTGTGTTGTTCCCACTCAGTACACACCTCTAAAAGGCAGAGGTTCTTGGAATAATACCAGAGTGTTTTCACTAAAATCCCATTAGTGTTGTTGAATGCTATGGGGAATGACATATTCTTGGAAGCAAAGCAAGCAGTAGAGTTTAATGCTGTCAAAGGCTATTTATATTAAGGTGTCAGAAAGAGTTATAAATCAGAGTATAAATATGGACAAAATCAAGAGAACTCCATTTAATTTGAACAGACATACAGTGGAAAACCTTTTTGTGCAGAAGTGAAGCATTTGTATGAATACTCTTAATTCATCCTACCCTGCAACAAATCTTTCCACTGTTTAACCCCAGTAACTCTAGGCATATTCTCTAACCACTACAGACCTCTAAGTGATGACATATATGACCACAAACCGAGACTAATTAGTTAATTTATGGAGGCATGCTATCACTAAAGTTAAAGGACCAGTGGAAAGCTTGCAGCTGTATTTTTGTCACAGACACTAGTGAAAAGAATTCATGTGGCAATTATGTCATTGAAAACAAATTTATGATTGAGGTGGAAGGCCACAGAAACAAAAAGAAGCCTATATATAATTTCTATTGTGTTTCCTTTATGAAAGGGGCAGGATATGAAGATCAAAATAACAAGGTCAAAACAAGATATACAGTAACTGGAGAAGACAGGATGTGGTTTTACTCAAAAAATGGCTCAACTTCTATGATAAGCAGTTTGATTGCACCCTCAAAACTTTTAAAATCCTTGAAAATTGGAGAAGCGGATAGCTCAGAAGATCAGTAATGTTGCACAGAGCCTTTCACTTCTAGGTCACCAGTTCAAATCAAACTAGATCAATAGTGACCACAAATTGTTACCTTCTGGTGACTGTTTTCTGGCCTATGTGAAATGAGTTTGCAATTTCAATCCAATTCACAGTGTCTAAGTAACCACATCATAGTTGGCATTCATGTTGACAGTCACAGAAGGACTGAAACGGGCATGAAGACCAAACTCTCCTTACAGGGCATCGCATTAAAGGGTCAAGTGCTTTAGAGCAGGGGTGGGGAACCTATTTTCTATCACAGGCCATTGACCCACAGAAAAAAATCAATCACAGGCCACACACAAGTAAAAAGCAACTTAATTTGTTTTTTGTTGGGTTTTTTTTTGAGAGAGAGAGAAATATAAAATGTTCAGCTCACCTGCCCAGGGGCTTGCGGAGGCTCAGGGCTTCCCTCCGCAGTGGGGCGAGCCGGCGCTCACGGATCCAGTCCCACGCGCGTGGGGGAGGGGGGGGAGCGCCGAGGCTTGGGGCCTTCCCCCCTTCCTGCGGGCTGGATGAAATTAAGCAATGAGCCAGATCTGGCCCGCAAGCCATAGGTTCCCCACCCCTGCTTTAGAAGGTAGCGTGAAGAAGCATTTTTGCTTCCCAAACTGATCCTATTCTGTAGGCAACTAGAAGACTTCTGTCTATACGGCTGTCAATGGAGTACAATTCATGAGCTGTAACACATGCAGACAAATATTTTTTGGATTTAGGGCAAATCTACACTACAAAATGAAATCAACCTAAGTTATATCAACATACAGCCACCACAGTAATTTAATTGGTTTTACATGTCCATACTACGCTTCTTGTGTCGGCGGTGCGCGTCTGCACCAGGAGTGCTTGCACCGATTGTGAAACCGCTTCTGAAAGGCAGCAACAGTCGATGTAAGCAATGCAGTGACTACACTGGCACTGCGTTGACCTAACTACATCGACTTAAGCTCTATCCCTCTCACGGAGGTGGAGTTATTAAGTTGGAGTAGTAGGCGACTTACATCAATAGGAGGTACATTTTGGTGTAGACGCTTACAGAGTTAGGTCGACGTAAGCTGCCTTATGTTGACCTAACTCTATGGTGTAGACCAGGATTCAGTCTTCCTTCAACATTTTCACAACACTCACTGCTCAATGCTGTGAAATGCATGATTCTTTGTAAAGTTCATAAAGAATTACACATGTAACACACTGCAGGCCATTTTGAAAATATACACATAGGGCCTGAGTTTAAAAAGTATCTCAACTTAGTCTCCATTCTTGTGCCTGCTACTTATTTGATGCTTAAATACATAATTGTGCCCAAAAATCGGGTAAAGACCTGAAGAAGAAGTCAAAAGCGTGGCTCTTTCACCAACAGAAGTTGGTCCAATAAAATACATTACTTTACTCACTTTGTCACACTAATATCCTGGGACCAATACGGCTACAACAACACTGCAAACAGATAAAGTATAAGTCATTTGTCATCCCTTCCCACAGGAATTTTGCAGAAAAGGGAAAACAGTAATATGAGGTACCACTGTAAAGATTTTCCATGTAGACGTCTACATGACATGAATTGTTCTCTCAAATAACTCTGATTACAAAAATAGTAGATGGGTTTCCAGCATATAGTATCAATAGTCTAAGAAACTGTTTACATTTCTATTAAAGGTGTGATGTGAATTGCTTTTCCCACATAGCTCCCACGCCCTACAAATTAGAAAACCAGAATATCTTTGGTGGGAGGTGGCCAACATTGAGGAACCTATGCTGCATCTCTTGCACCTAGCCCTTTATATCCAGCTATATCCCCTTGATAATGGTACTCCTTTTGGATAAATGCTTTTTTCTTTGACCTCGGCTCTGCTTAGTCATCCTGACTCCCTTTGCTTTGCATATCTCACAAGAGAAAGGAAGAGAACTTTGCTCTTTTCAGGCACTGTGTTTCTCTTTTAAATTGGCATATTGTTAAGACCTGTGTGAGCTTCCTTCAGAATTTTACATACTGGAAAAGGAAATTAGTGTGTATTGCTTCTTAGCTGAAAATCAACAGGATTCAATTAAATCCTTAGTCTGATTTGAAAATCTAAACCTCAGTTATCAGAGACCCATGCTGCAATTTGCTAACATGCACCTAATGTTTAGAAATACATGTTCAGTGTTCAGCAAATAGCTAGTCCCATATTTTGTTAACTCAAAATATCTCATTGGCTTTAAAGCTCTCAACTTTCTTTATAGCTATTTTATTTTTAACTGATGTTTATTGATCTTAACAGAACATATCACTACATGAATCATAATGGTGATGCTAACAGATTAGATTCTACTACTCATATTTCATTGGCATAAATGTTGCATTCTAAAAAAAACACTACAACATTATCTCACAATTCAAATAAAAAATTACTCACTGTGCAACAAGGTCACTTTAGATAAGATAACTAGTATAGGTTACAAATTCAGAGCCTTAGTACCCATTTAATGACAGAGATAATATATCAGGAATATCCAGCCTAACTCACAGTGTGACTATTGAGAGAGTAGCAAGGGCTTTTTATAAGAATCCGCATGTTTCTCTGCACAATGAATCTCTCTTCTGATTATCACATAACTAAAATGTGCTTGATTATTTCCTTGCAATAGGGTAAAGGACGCGGACATCAGAATTATTTGTAAAAATCTTCCCAAAGATTTTCAAAACTGAACAATTAGGAGCCTAAGTCCATAATTAGGCACCTATAGAAGAAGCCTGATTTTCACAAGTACTGAACACCCAGCAACGCTCGCTGACTTCAAGGGTTTAACGGGAACAGGGTGCACGGTGCTTTTTGGGGAAAAAAAAAAAAAGGCTATTTATTTAGTAGGGGTCTGAGACAGGATTTTCAAAACTGACCAGTAATTTTGGTTGCACAATTTGAAATACCTGATTTCCGGAGATCAAGTGCTCAGGATATTCTGAAAATCAGATCTCTTTAAGTTGTCTTGTGTTTGGTACCCAAAAATTGCAGTGTCCCAAATCGTGGCCTATATTTCAACCAAATATATGTTTCAATTGAAGAACGGGGTTTTTCCCACTCTATGTGGATGTTTTACCTTTTTCTTTTTTTGGTAGAGGTTAAAAGGTTTAAAAACGGCTGATCTGTACATATCTGCCCTCGCCTTATTTTTTTTATTATTTTAGAAAGCAGTTGTGTTGCCAGGAAACCTCCTTAAATTTTATAATGGAGCAGCAACAATTTAATATTTGGCTGGATTACAAAACCAACACAACACCCAACTAGAAATTCTCAGGAGAGAAACTGGCCAAATTCTGTGGGTACATGCTAATTCCAAACTCCCTATAAAAGAGGTGAGGAATAACAACTTTAATTTAATAGTATAATTTACCACCTAAACAGCACTGGCTCTGGCTTTGCAGCACTAGCAAATCTCTGAGACAAAGATCAACCTATTATTAGCAGGACAGCTCTAAGAAGAAGGAAAAATAGTTATAAAGTGTCAGGAAAAGGGCCCTATTAATACTTAGTTTAACAAGGTTAATTGCATTTTAAATGGTTACAAAGACGTTTATACACTGCAGCACTAAAAATCAAGATTAGATGACAGTCACCTCAAAAAGTGAAGATTAGTGATTCCAAATGTGGTGAGACAAAAGTGATGTGTGCATGTGCACGCGCACACACGCACGTGCCAACAGCCACTTGCTACTTCTCAGCAGCATGTATAACTCATACATTTGTCCTCTGTTTAAAACAGGATAGACAAAACATAGCCTGCATCCCCTGAAGGGTATCCAATGGCTGAGTGTTAAGAAGATATGTGCTTAATTAGAAAGTTTTCTAGTGGGTAGAAACAAAGATAGCCAAGCCATCTGGACACACACAGATAATGGCCCCTCCATATATTTGACTAACAGATGGGTGTGTCTGATGTTTCCATCTCCGAACGGTGGAAATTCTACCATACACATTAATGATTTATATATAAAAATTCCTCATCGTTGTAGTCCCCGGTTTAAAGTAAAACACACATTTTTAAATGCAATATAAAACAAAAGATGCACTGAACTAAGAAACAACCAATTACATTTCTATTCTCTGCGTATAAAGATGTATTGTTTCCACCAGGGAGTTTTCAACATCATTTATGGTATTCTCTTATTGAGGAAACAACATATGTAAACTTTCACATCCCTGCATCCTTTGTTAACAACTCCCGACAGACTTCTAAAAAATGGATGCCTCCTGCATTTTCACATGAAATGATGGAAACACTGAAAAATAACAGAAACCAGAACTGATGTTTCTAAATTAAATGAAGCAGTGGAAGTCCTGAACAAAATATGGTTTCTGAATGAAGTGCTGAACTAATACTGCACATTGGTATGTGTGTGTGTGTGTTTTGTTTTTGATTTTTTAAGACATTCGGTGGAATTGTGTTTACTTTTCACACTATGTGGGTTTAACGTGGGAGACTGGCCCCTCAAAACTGTGAATATTGCTAAAATAAAAAGATATATAAAGCAATTTTGGTCCCCGATGAATGTGTTTTCTATTACTATCATGATGATGACATATTGTAGAGTTTGAAAGTTTATTATCCAATGAAGACACTTGAAATCCTAGCCCCATTAAAGTCAATGGCTAAACTCCCATTGATTCCAATGTAGCTTGAATTTCACCCTTAGAATTATGTGGCAACTCTATTCTTTCATTGCTATCCACTTAAATGTGAACGAGAACTAGGAGAACTAATTGCAAGTGTAAACATTAAAATTGAAAATACTTAAAGTTGGGGGAAAGAATAACTATATAGAATGCTTTTGGTTTTTTAACTGAGAATAAATCAAATTATCTAAAAGGATGTAGGGCCATATCATTCCTGGTAAAATAAAGATGTCAAAGTAAAAAAACTAAAAATAAAAAGTTGATGTAAGGAAAGGAGAATGGCAAGCAAACAGTAGCCTTAATTTGCTTAGTTTTAAAGAAAGACTATGACTTTTCTATCAGGCTTGCAAACTCGCCTTGAGATCTGAAAGTCAAGCTGGGTTCCTTCCTTCTCATACATCACTTGTAACAGAGATCCTGGAAGCCAGATTTTGCTCTGATTTACACGAGCAAAATGTGGTCCTACAATTGGAACTTATTTAATAATTCTATTACTGACATTTGAGAAGGCAGGGAATCTAACTCACTCACTCATCCCTGCATTAGCTCAGTTGAGCTAACAGGTGCAAAAAATGATACAAACATATTTTTGCCACTAAGGAAAGCAGGCAGGCAGGCATTAGCATACATGCAGGAAACTGATTTTCTGTCTTTGAAGATCTTGTTTTTATATAGTCATTTTTACAGAATAGCCACAGTACATACATACTATTATGGGTCTGCATTTTACACTCATTATTGTGGGGAGGAATTGATTCCTGTAAAGCTTCTCAGCATAACTGCCTTCCTACCATCAGCATTTCCTGTCAGAATCCTGGCATCTCCACAACAGTGAATTGCAGTCCCAGTCTGAAAAAAAAAATCCAAGAACCTGTGTCACAAAACACTACTCAACCCAAGTAATAATGAAGAACATGACCAAACTGAAGAAAACATGCCAGAAATCAGCAATGAGACATCACAATGATAGGTGCCTAAGAAACACCATAAAATTAGACCAAATGAGATTAGAGTAAGAAAAATGCAACACATATCCCATATTAATTGGCAAAACACACCAGGCAAGGAACATTGTGATCCCTCACACAAACCATAAACCATGATATAGGAAATGATCAAAGCACAAGGATTACCGAATTCATAAATCATTGCTCAATCTCAAGAAATAGGTATGGTGATTTTACATTGGCCATAAATGCCACAAACTGCAAAATCTGGATCCAGACCTGGAATTTAAACTTCCCAAAGTTTGGGAATGTTTGGTTCAGGTCAATTGATAATTTTAATGTGCTATTTCACAGATTAAGTACCAAATTTGAACTCTCAGAAATATTAAAGGGACAGGAAAAAAATTTCCTAACCAGCTCTGCCATAGATCAAAATACCACCAATGTTACACAACCACTTTTTTCATATTTGTCTGATACCACGAGCCTGGAAATGTCAGCAGATATCCTTGTGAATCTGCATATTAAGACATGATTCCAAAAAAACTTTTTTTTTAAATGGGGGTGGGAAGGGAATTGCATCCCAGCAGCGCTTATAACCTAAACCTATAATGACACTATGGAGCACTGCTTCATAAAATGGAATAAACCAAGCTACACTACTTAAAAATACATTAAAATCTAAAAAGTACAATGAGAATGTGTAGGATGAAGTTAGGTGGTTATTTTAAGGCAATAGGGCTCCGGACCAAGACACTCTTGCTAAGCCTCAGGGTGCCCAGTTTCAACATGCTTATGATGCATGGCTAGGGTAGTAGCCTGACACTACATTGCATGGAAAGAATATAGACTTGCCCACTTTGGGCAGAATTTTACTTATCTTACAGACAGTTCTCAATTAAGTCAAAAAGAGTTTTGCCCTAAGAAGAAAAGGCCAATCAGGCCCTTTTTAGTTATCAGTTATAACACCAAAACCTGCTGGTTGGCTGCTTTTCAGCACTGAGAAAACAACTATGGAAATGGACTGGGAGCATGTGATACATAATCATAACATCACTGTATTATCCCCTGAGGACCAATGAAGTCCAGATCCTCAGCCAGAAGATATTTTCCCTCCCTTTGCCCACACATGTAACTTAGACCAGCATGGACAATATCTAAAAGGACTATGCTAAATATATGCCGTGGTATACAAAAACAGGAGCTCTTAGAAGCTGTTTAACACCATCATTGTGGCCACTCACTCTCTCAAGGAAACAGAGATGTGCTGTCAATGTATTTCAGAGTTCTGTTTGCAGTAATTTCTGGGATAGTTGTCATATCCTCTGTGAAACTGCATGTGTCCACTGCTTGTTGTGGTTAAATGCAAAAAATGATCACCCCATGTTTTCATCCCACGTGCTCCACAGAAGGTGCCCCTATGAAAATGCAAGTGTTACTGAACTGCAGTTCAGATGCAGGGACTTGTGCAGACCATGGGGACAAATTAGTTTAGTTTAGTTGAAATAAATCTTCATTTTATTTGTAGATGTTCTTAATCAAAACCACATGTAAAGTACAGTTAATCTGCAAAGAAGGTCAGTTGTAACCACAGTACTGAAACCACTTTTTTTTAGTTATATTTTATTATTTTTCCATAAGTCAACACAACAAAAAGAATGTCTGGAGATAACCACAAATCTGTTAAAAAAGAATAGAATTGTTGTTCCCACAGTTTTGACTATCGTTTTATTACAATATACAATTTCCTTCCCTGTAACCGGGGGGATCGGGGACGGGAGGGAATGAGTTGCAGATACTACAGATTAGATAGAATAAAAGAACAAGGATAAACAAGAAAAAGAGGAATTCTGGGGGGAAATTGACACTTGTAGAGAAAGTAATACAGAATGAAAGAATCATCACTGGAACCAATCCTAATGGTGATGTGGGGAGAGATGGTAAATGATTCAAAAGGTACCATGGCAGCCATGGATATGGACACAGGAACAAGGAATAGGAAACTATTTTAAAGTATGGTCACCTCATCTCAAAAAAGATATATTGGAATTGGAAAAGGTTCAGAACAGGGCAACACAAATGATGAGGGGTATGGAACAGCTTCCGTATGAGGAGAGACTAATAAGACTGGGACTTTTCAGCTTGAAAAAGAGACGGCTAAGGGGAGATATGACTGAGGTCTACAAAATTATGACTGGTGTAGAGAAAGTAGATAAGGAAGTGTTTACTACTTTTCACCAAATGAAATTAATAGGCAGCAGGTTTAAAACAAATAAAAGGAAGTATTTCTTCACACAACGCACAGTCAACCTGTGGAACTCCTTTCCAGAGGATGTTATGAAGGCCAAGACCATAACAGGGTTCAAAAAAGAACTAGATAAATTCATGGAGGATAGGTCCATCAATGGCTATTAGCTAGGATGGGCAGGAATAGTGTCCCTAGCCACTGTTTGCCAGAAGCTGGGAATGGGTGACAGTGGATGGATCACTTGATGTTTACCAGTTCTGTTCATTCTCTCTGGGGCACCTGGCATTGACTGCTGTCAGAAGACAGGATATGGGACTAGATGGACCTTTGGTCTGACCTAGTAGGGCCATTCTTATGTTCTATGCCCAGACATGAGTTGGCAGTCATTAATATATTTTTTTCACCAAAAAAGATGAACTTTTGGTTACATATCAGAGTGGCAGTATCAAGGTTCTGATAGATTACTTCCTGATAAATCAAGCTGAGCTGAAGAATATCAGGAACTGTACGGTAATCCAGGTGAAAGCACTGCAACTCAACACAGAATGCTGGGCCTTGACTGTGAATATGTATCATACATGAGAAGAAAATGGACCAATACAGTACACAAAACCAAGTGGTGGAAACTTGAAGTTAGAAAGAAGTTTAAAACAAAAGTGTTGAAGAAGATCTTTTTAGAAGGGTTAACAGAAAATACAAATCTATTACAAGCAAAATTAAGGAATGCAAAGATCCTGCTTGGTGAAACAAAAGCCTCCATGGGAAAGTTTGAGAGGTGGTGAAGGAAAAAAAAGTGTTTTAAACTTTGGCAAGTGATGTTTCAACAACAAGATTTTCTGGAGCATAAAAAAGACATAAAGATAGCAAAGTAAGAGATGGCAGCCACTAAGGTTAAGCCCATGGAGGGCTTATGTGTCTGTCTTGAAACAAAGGAGGTTGAGAAAAAAATATACAGACTGGCAAAGACCTGTAATAAGAGAACTAAAGACATTGTAATAACTTTGATCTCACCAGATACAAGAGGAAATATGTTAATCAATGAGAACCAGATTAAGAAATAGTAAAGAAATTACTTTAAATGGTTTATAAATTAAGATAATCCAAGAAAACCACACAATATGATAAAACCAAACCAGGTTCTGGTGGCCCCAGTCCTAGAAGAAGTAGTTGCAGAAGCATTGAACAACATGAAAAATAAGACAACTCTTGGTCCTGATGGCATAGCAGCAGAAGTATGGAAGTGCCTGTGGCAAACAGGTGTGAATATATTGAGAACTGTTTAATTGCATCAGGCGGACTGAGAAAATGCCTGATGCCTCGAGAAAGAGCACATTAGCACTGATATTTAAGAGAAAAGAAGATATACAAACTATGGCAACTCTTGTGGCACTAAACTCATAAGCCGCATGATGTAGATCTTGGAGAAAGTTATTTATATGAAACAACAAAGAGAAGTAAAGGCCAGTGACAATTAGTTTGGGTTCATGCCAAGCAAGTCAACAATGGATGGCATCTTTGCATTAAGATTCCTTGTGCAAAATATAGAGAAAAGAAGAGAACCCTGCACATAGTATTCATTGATCTTGAGAAGGCTTATGAACTTGTTCCAAGAGAAGTCATCTGATGGCATATGAGAATGAGACAGATACCTGAAGACTGTGTCAGACCCATCCAGGAGACATATGAGGATGCTTGTCACCACAGTTAGAAGGCCATGTGGAGAAACTGAACAGGTTCTAGTGAGAGTCAGGGTACACCAAGGCTCAGCACTAAGGTCCTTTTTGTTCATGTTGTGCTTGATGCACTTACAGAAAATGTCCTAAGAATGGCAGACTGGTGCATGCTAATAATGCAGATAATTCAGTGCTCATGGAGGAGAGCAAAGGGGAAGTGGAAGAAGATTTAGAGAGATGGAGATTTGTACTTGAAAGAAACAGCATGAAAATCAGCAGAAATAAAACAGAGCATATTATCCATCGATTTGATGATAACTTGCAGGAAGACAACGAGACCATAAATTTAGGAGGCCAGTCCCTACCAAAAGTACAGAAGTTCAAGCACCTAGCTGTGATAGAACAGGACAATTGAACTCAACAATAAGCAGGGAAGGCATGGACTTAATGGACAGAAGTGATTGGAGCAATCTACAATAGGAGGATGTCTACCAAATTGAAAAGTGAGATCTACAAGATGGTAATTAGGCCTGCACTTTTGTATGACTCCAAATGCTGGGGACTGAGGAAGAGACAAGAGAATATCTTGAACACAATTTAAATGAAAATGTTAAGATGGATGCTTGGCATTACAATGAGGAACCATGTTCAAATAAACAAATTAGGGAAAGCATGAAGGGAAACCAATCATAGAAAAGCTGAGGGAATCCAGGCTTAGATGGTTTGATCACATGAAAAGGGGACTGGAAGAATATATAGGAAACAGGATGTTAAGCTTAGAAATGGGAAGTAAGAGAAGGGTTGGAAGTCCCAAAACTAGATGGATGGGTATCATGCTAAAGGATTTGATTAGCTGCAGAATTTCTGAGGAACTGCTTCAGGAAAGACTCAAACGGAGAAGAACTTGAAGAGCTGACCCCATACAGATGGAACTAAGGCTAAAAGAAGAAGAGGAGACAGGATAAAGGATGATTTATCATCCTTTCCTATCACAGAGAGCAGCTAGAGACCCAAGGTGATGAGGAAAGAGAAAGGGATACCAGCTTCCCAAGAGTCATAAAAAGCAAGCTTTGTGCAGTCTGAGGTTCTCAAGAGTAGTCTCTTCAAAGACCGCCCTCTTCCCTTCCTGACTGCATTTCTACAGTCAGTTCAGTAAATTGCTAAGTGTTAACTGCTACATAGCAATCTTAAATAAACACATAAGACTGTCTATATATCAGGCTGTGATGGGGTGCCCATCCCACCGAAGGCCTGGAAGGGTTAAAGTGGCTAGGCAGGTCAATTAACTGCCCAGGCTACACTAGAAAGAGGAGACAGGGAGCAGGCCACCAATTGGAAATGGGCTCAGCTGGACAGGAACAGGATGGGCCCGTTTAAAGACCAGGGGCTGCAAGGAAGTAGTCTACAGTCACTCCCTGGGAGGAGGAAGTTTCGGCTGGCAAACCGAGAGAAGGGGGAAGCCAGAGAGGTAGGAAGAAGCCCAGGGAAACAGCTGCAAGGGTAGGTCTGTACAGACGTTGGCTGGAACCCAAGCTAGAGGGAGGGCCTGGGCTCCCCTATCAGTCACTGGGAAGTGGCACAGGGTGTTGGAGATGCCAGCTGGACAGCTGGTCCAGAAGGACTTTGACTTCCCTGGAAGGGGAGGACCTTAGTGATCTGGCTGGAGGGCCAAGCCATGAAGAGGAAGCTGCAGTTCCGGGAGTGAGAGGGGTCAAAGGGTGAAAGAGATGATGGGTAGAAACATCCAGTGCTGGTGCTATCCCATTGGGGGTCCTAAGCAGGAATATTCCCCCACAACCAACACATACTAATAATTAATAGGGGGCCCCTTGTGCTGCTCGGGGCCCTTAGCAATTGATTAGTCTGCTTATGCCTAGCACCAGCTCTGGAGACACCTTCAGAGGAGGGCAGTGCCTGGCAAGAGCTAATCCCCAGAGCTGCCAGGAGGAGACACCATGTGAGGTGAGTGAACTCTGTGACACAGGCATGCTGGTACCTGTGCGGATGTAAACCTTCACACATTACACAATGGAAGCCTTTGCATAGAAAAATATGCCTAAAGGTAATTATTTACTTAGATTGCTCACTCAGGTAATTACCAAACCAAAAGCTCTGGAGAACGGAGGATAGTTAAAGGTGATGTGATTGATTTATTCAAAATTATAAAAAAAAATGTGTAGTGAACGGTAGTCTGTTAATCCCCTTTTCCCCATCTTATAATACAAGAACAAGGGGACCCCTTAATAAAATAAAAGGTATTATAAGCAAAAAGGAACTACTTTTTTTATTCTGAGTATAGTTACCCTGTGGAATTCTCTACTGCAGGAGTGTAGCTGAATTTTTTAAAAGGGCTAGATAATTTTATGACCACTGATAACATTTCTAATTATGCAAGTTAAAATAGGGTGATTAAACGTCATGCTTCAGGCCTTAAACAAGACATCTCCAGGAGTAAGGAAGGAATTTTCCCTCTTCATGTATAGCAGTGCACAACTGAGTTGGTGCATTATTGGAGGATTTTGCATGTTCCACTAAAGCAACTCATGCTAGCAATAGGTGGGAGCAGAACATAAGACTAGATGGTTCAATTCCTCTATTTCAGATTCTTCCAATTTCTTAAGTATCTACTATCATCATTTTCCTTTTATATGTCAGGCAAACAAAATAGTCTCAAAATAAAGTAAAATCCAAGCATTACTGGAAAGATCTGAATCCAACCATTGTAATCTCACATTTACAAAAACGGATCAATCATATTTATAAGTAATATCTTATTCTCGATGGTTGGCAACCTGGAGGTTACTGGGTTGGCAGGGAGAGAGGTAACTTCAGCATGTAGACCTCATGCTGTGGATTTTACTCATATGAATCATTCACGTTGCCTTGGACAACTGATGTGACTAAAGGCTGCAGGATCAGACTTCCATAAATTTTCATATTGTATGTTCAGAACATGTTCTCTGAAGTCTTCTTCAATTAATTTGTTTCTGATTCAAATCTAGAAAATCACCACCATTTTAACAGTCAGATCCTGAACTTTTATTCAGGAAAATCTCTCACTGAAACCCCTGGGAAATTCATCTGGTTAGATACTGCAAGTCTGTCCTGAACTTTCTCCACATATGGACCACTTAATTGCCCCAGAAGCTGCTATGTCTTCTGACAAGCAGTAAATATATTTTCTTTTTGAGAGTAAACAGACAATTTTCACCATTTCAAATCAGCTTATAAAACACACACATACATTTCGACTTCTGCATTTTCAGTTGTTTTGCAACACCTGAAAAAGTTAGCAATGTACTGCTGCCTTAAGATCCACATTTGGCTCTTACCTGATAGCTTTACAGAGGAAAGGCCAGAAACTCATCTGGTGTAAATTGGCATTAGCTCCATTTGAAGACAATTTACACTAGCTTTGTATCTGGCCCTGTATTTGTATATTCTTGATCAAGAAAATAACTAGTTGGAACCGCAGACTCCACTATCACTGATAGTTTAATTTGCCTTTGTTGCATAAGGCTCTAAGTGTGAATTTTAAAATGTCCTATCAATACTTACTTTAAATTCATTAGGTAACTCCAATAGCTGAGTAAACACAGAAAGGATAAAAGACTTAATGCCTTCTCTGTTCAAGCACCTGGAGAGACCTAAAATAAACAGGTCATGGTTTCTCTAACTACACTCAGGAGTCCCATTTTTTACACTGAGAGAAAAATTATCCTTTGCTGTTGTTCTAGCAATAGTCTCCACTGCACAGTATTTATTCTGCTTGCAGTATGATTAATAGATTTGTCAAGTTCAAGTTAGTGTCCTTGCTCGTCATCAAATGCCCTAGGTTGCTAATTTTACTTTTGTAGATTCACTTTTTTTTTTTAAAGTGAAGAAATGTTTATCTGTTCCTAGGACTGCATAGCACAAGACCTTCTCAATAAGCAAACTGGCACTCATCTGTTGAGATTAGTTTAAAACAGATTGTTAAATTCACAGCTAAAGTGATGAATTAGCTTGATCAAAGTAAGTGGAGGATACTATAATGAAAAGAAGAACTTAGTAAGGGGGAACATTAATTAATAAAAGAGGACCACATAAAGGAAAACACACAATATTTAATGTAACATTCACAATGAGATTTTACTACAAAAGAACCACAGCAACTCAAGTACATACATAGTATTTTCTATTATTGTACAGTATATTATTGATTTTAGACCTCAGTATATATGCTCAGTGTTACTTTAATGTAAGATTCACACATATATTTCTCTATAAGTGTACTTGGGGCAAATCTTACCCTTTCATACCATGGATTTGTTATTTTGCTTGGTTTTGTTACTCAGCTACCTGATATTCTATCAACAACAATGGATGTTGTATCAGGTTCCAGCGAGTGGTTTGTGATGGGTTAGTGAACTAGATGGTGGTTTTAAAACCATGGCCCTCTAAAACTAGAAGAGAAAGACTTTAAGAAAAGATGGACTATTTATAATTGAGAACACAAGCCGTTTTAAAGTCAAAAGATGTGGGTGAGAGCTGCCAAGGATGAAACTTAGGAGGAGTTTTTAATGACAATAAATTGTTTCATAATTGTCTTGCAAATTCAGAGAAAAACCGAGAGTCTGGTTCTGAATTTTGCTATTTCCCTAAAACAAGGAGACCCTCTCTCCAGAAATTTGCACATGGACTTTTCTAACAGTATGTAAACCCATGTAGTAAGATCTGTGAGCACTTTGGGGAATATTTGGAATGAGAACCCCATCACTCTGTTGATAAGGGCCTCAGTATCTGAAAGCCTTTCTGAAGTAGCCTTTTCGAAACCAAGCTTTTATAGGTACGAACTAAGGCTATTGTCTACACTGCACACTTTACAATGGCGTTCAGGTGAGTGTTTTTTCACACCTCCGAGCAACAAAAGTTTTAATGACGAAAGTGCCAGTGTAGACAAAGCCTAAATCTGTCCTTCCCATCTGTGTCTGAAAACATGATGGCATACTCATAAGGAAAACATAGATTTTGTTTTTTCACATTTCCTCATGTCAGTCTAGATCTTTTGTCACTGACCTTGTCACTGATCTTTTAGAACTAAGAGCTTGTTTACACTTAAAACACAGCAGCTCCACTGCAGCTGCGCCACTGTAACGCTTCTGCCAAGGTGCTACCTTCGCCAACGGGAGGGATTCTCCCATTGGTGTAGGTAATCCATCTCCCTTTGGATCCAAACTACTCAACATGGGCCTCTTTTTCCAATGGGTTTGAATCAAAACTCAATCTGAAAACTCCTAAATTTGGGGACAGTTGGATAGAATTCAGATTTAAGCTCTGCTCCATAGATCTATCTTATGATATGATATGGATTTCTTCACTTCAGGAAGGAAAGTAGCAGCAGATTGCTACAATGTTCTTCTTTAATGTAAAAATAACATTTGTATGCAAAAAAAATGTGGTGATTCTCTCCTATCTTACCATACTCAAATAGAGATTTTTGTCATTACTTTTGGATGAACAGTCCCTATATTGCTTACCTAACCTTGACCCTGACATCAGCTGGTCTAGTTGACCTGGATATGTCACACTCTCAATATACTTTAATATGTCTTTTTTAAAACCTGAACAACATTCTTTTAGGCACCAGAAAACAGTTTATGTGAAATGATGTAACAGATTACATTTCCCATCCTGGCATGCTCTTAAACATCTTTTCATTCTTCCTGTCCCACTCAACTAACTATGCCAGCCGCCAAATAATTTCACTGCAAATGAAAACAGTCCAGCTGCACCACCCTACAAGCTATTGCAGCTGACAGACACAGCATGCTGTAGTTAAAAAACTACAGGACTGTGCTACCAAAGGCACCCCTTAAATCAAAATCACCATCTAATGGTTAAGGAACTGATGCAGTTCATCTAAAACTAGAGAAATTCAGTCTTATGTGAGCCACCTCAATGTCAGAAGAGGCCCCAAGAACTGGGTCTGTCAAATTTACAGGTAAATTCTATGGAACAGGTATTTAGCTCTCATTGATGACAATAAGAACATATTTAACTAAATCCAAAATATTTGTGGGTATTTTATGAAAAGCGTGAACCAAGATCAAGATACCATGCATGCATGCCATCACAGCCTTATGACCACAAAGCGATGAAATGGTTCTCTGGGAATTAAACTCATGGGTACTCTGTGTTAGAGATTGGTATTTATCTACAACACCAGCTACTAAAAGTGATGCTTTAAGCACTCTCTCTTTTGAGTAGGGAATCATCTTAGAATAGGCTAGTTATAACTGTAATTAGCCCTCCTCCTCTCTATTCAAAAAAGTGTACTGGCTCAGGCACCACCATATGATCATGTTCAATCATGAAAATCATACACTGTGATTGGATGCACACACCATAGGAAGCTGTAAAAGTAGCTCTCCTCATTCCCACAGCCTAGAAGCTTTACTCGGTGTCAGAAAAGGCTGTGATTAGCACTGGACACTTGGACTATCAATAAAGCTACGCATGTAGACCTGTATTGCATATATTACACAGGTATTAAACCTAAGTGCATTAAAGGGGTGCATCTGCCCTCTTTCCTATTAGATTAATTTGAAAGGGAAGATGCATCATTCTGGACTAATGAGACACACCAGGAATGTACCTGCAAAGGTTGCATGGCACTGAATCTTACAGCACACACTCAAAATGTGGGAAGTGAAATGATTCGCTACAATCTCAGCACCTCTAGGATAATTTCAGAATATCATTTTTTTTTTCAGGTGAAACAACTTTGTATTGAAGCTTTATTGAAACTAATTGAAAGAGCAGAGTCTACTTTGTGCATGTAGATGAGAGGATGACTCTATTCACATGACAGTACTTGACTGCCTCACACAGGGCCTTGCTGTGGAAGAAGTTTTAAAGAGTGTATGAAATGAGAACATGTAGATAGGGAAGGGAGAGTCAGACAGCCTGATGAAGCAAACTGCACGGTCTGTGGCAGCACTACCGGGCTGTGCCAGCTACTGGCAATGCCAATGTTATTTGAGATTTTGTTCACTGAATATATTTCCTGCATTTTGATGTTTTGACAGGAAAAGGGGGAAAAAATCAATAGATGTTTTCTGGTAAGAGTTTTTATTACTCTTGATGCTATTACATCTGCTGATCTTTCACTTGCTTGTTTTTAATTTCCCTTCCCCTCATTCCACTTGTAAATGCATGCAAAGAACTCACATTCTTCCATCCTAAGAGCTCTCCAATAACTCAAAATGGAAAATTATATACCTTTCCATATCTTTAATAGAACCCAATCACTTGTTTCAAGTGCAACTACACTGTAGTGACTGACAGGATGGAAGTGTGTGTAAAGATGTCAGATTCAGATCCAAGAAGAAGAGACAGGGTTTGTCTCCTGCCTCTCCCCTTCCGTTCCTGCAGGCTATGTTTTACTGCCAGATTGCATGTAAAGCACAGTACCTGCTTGAAATTACCGCCACTTAGTGATGGACTTGTGAGAAAACATTTATCTATACTAATTGAACTGGAAGAGGCTTGCTTTGGCCTCAAACCTGATAAGAATTTTGCTGAGCTTTATAAACAGTGAGTAGCACTGCTGAAATCCATGGAACTAGCTTCAGCAAGTAAAACTAAGCACATTCAGGGCCTCAGTCTGCTAATGCATATTAATAGCTAGCTCTAAGGTCCATGAACTATCAAAACCCTACAACTAAAGCTCAATAAGGGGATGCACTGAATCAGCCCATTCCATTGTCTCATTGGCCTTTGTCAATGTCATGGTCATGGGGCTGCCTGCCCCTAAACCCCCCTTTTGGTCTCTTTGAGTGGTGTTAGGTCTATCTGGAGTGAAATTTTGCAATTCTCCCACTTGTACACTAGGATCTGGGTTCCACACCTTGTCTATGCCTACTGAATAGGTATGACTGGACACCTGTGTTTCTTCCTTTGGGTTCTTGTGACCAGTGCTATACAGTGATAAACTGCCACCTTAAAACAGTAGGTGTATTTAGCAAATGGAACAAAGTATTGGAGAAGAAAAAGATTTGATAACTACAAGAAGCCTACACACCTATTTAGACTCATCTAATTGTACACTTCACTACGAGCTAAGTTAGATGGGCATCCCTCATGAGTTAACAGGAACAGAGCAGACCAGACCTAACCTACATTTTTTGAGCCAGCACAGATGTTCTGGATTCAGTCTGAGTCCTGAGAGGGACCCAAGACTAAAGGCCCACCCCCTCACCCAGGACAGAGGGTATGTCAACACCACAGAGACTATGCTGACATAACCCCATAGTGTAGACACATCCTATACTGACAGAAAGGGTTTTTCTGTTGGTGTAGGAACATTCCCTCTCTGAGCAACAGTAGCTAGGTTGATGGAAGCAACTAGCTTTTAAGTGTACACCAGGCCTCAGATTGCCTACCAGAGTGTGTGTGTTCCCCAGTTTGTTTTCCTGCTTTCAGAGAAAATCCATTTTCACAAAGTCCCACCCTCCTTGTGCAAGCCTAAACCTAATTTCCATATTGCTCAAAGGCCTTTGTTGCAGGTCCTAGGATGAAGTCTACCATTTTCCATTAACCAGTTTTTCCCCGGTTGACCAGCCAGGCCATCCAAGATTATGCTGCATTGTTTGGCAGTTAGACTCATTCAGCCTTAATAGCTTACAATCACACCCTTGTGACTGCTGGGCAATGTGCTGAAACTGTCTGCTCCCCCTGATGTTCCAACACACCACCTCAGAATCTTACACAGAAATCCTACACAAAGACCACATTTTGGGGTACAGATTGATGTTCAACACCAAGCATCCCCACAATCAGCATGTAACACTTTGGGGGCAGCTTTGGAACCCTAATTCTCTAGTCCAACAGACAAAAACAGTTGCAGCCACTTTGTGCCACCATAACTTTTTCCTTAATGGACTTCTGGAACTGGGACCCTGTAATAGGGTTTATGTTGTCTTAGGACAAACTCCTAAGGTGTGCACAAATTTCATTCTAAAACAAACAAAATGCATCTCAGCATTTGGACACCTGACAAAGGCAGAAGATCTTCTTAATTGTCATAAGGTTTTATTATTAAAAAAATATAATCTAGCAATGACTTAATAAAATATAAATTGCTACAATGCTGCTAATAAGGTAAATTGTATCATTTGTAATGGGTGAAGAAAAAGTAATTCTGGACATGATCCATGGTATTGCTGGGAGTAGAGCAATGTGAAGCTCAATAAAGCTACTAAACCACTGCTAGGCTACTCTGCTATTACTAGGTATATGTTTCTATGATAACACTGAAAAGCACTCCTAAACTAATTAGCCTTAAACTCCAGTTGATATGGCCCACATCTTTCATGATTGGGCATATGATTTTGAATATTTTTCTTTATTGTTATAAAAGCTCCCTGAGAGGTTTTGCCTGAAGCATGCCAGATAGTTGCACGTGACTTAATATTTATGCACCCACATCAACAGTATTACATCAACAGTGCTATAATAGTGTTCCAGTAATTTAGTTGCATTTCTCAGTAGAAAAAAATGAAAAGTAAAAAGATATGGTTTGTGGGAAAGAAATGTTACTTTGATTTGCCCCCCAACGATTACTGGCAAGTGGAAGCTGTGAGGCAACCACTTATTTTCAGTTGTCAGTAAACATGTAACAAGAGCTGGTTGGGAATTTTCTGACAAAATGTTTTTTTTCACTGGAAAATTTTAATTTATTGAAACCAAATCTTTTAAAAGGAACATATTGGTTTTGACTAAACTTTTGTAGGGAAAGGTTTCTTAGGTCCAGGATGGAATTTCTGATCAAAACCAGAGAGAGAGACAGGCAGACAAAAACCTGAGAACAGGCAATAACTTGGTGGTTAGGGCACTTATCGGCAATGTGGGAAACGCAGGTTCAAGCCCCTGCTCTGAATCAATCTCCTACATCTCATATGAGTACCCTAACAACTGGATTACTGGCTAGTCTTCTCTCTCTAGTTTTTTTTCCACAAAAACACCCCTCCCCCCAAACACACACACATAGTTTGAAAGGTTTAAGTACTATCCCAGGCAGAAGAGGAAGATTTTTGAAATTATACATTTTTTCATGGTACGGTAAAACCATTTCCCAGCTATCTGTGTCTACCTCATGTAACATATTTTGTCTTATGCACCCTAGGTTGAGTAGTTTTAAAGGCTTGTAAGTCTTTGGTAATATTTTTGCAAACTACAGTAACTCCTCACTTAACGTTGTAGTTATGTTCCTGAAAAATGCAACTTTAAGTGAAACAATGTTAAACGAATCCAATTGTCCAATAAGATTTAATGTAAACGTGGGGGGTTAGGTTCCAAGGAAATTTTTTGGGGGCAGACAAAAGGCATTATACTGTATACTGTACAGTACTGTACTGTGGTTGGGAAGTGCCCCTGGCTTACCCCACACAGGCACAGCCCGCTGCAGGCAAAGACGCTAGGAAGCACCTTTGCAGCAGCAGCAGCAACTTCCCCAGAGAACAGGCTTGGATTTTGCTGGGAATGCTCCAGGCCCGCCTCTTCCTGTCCCCGCTCCACTCCAGGCCCACCTCTTCCCACCCCCACTTCACCTCCTCTCCGGAGCATGCCACATCCCTCCCCCTGAAAGTCCTAAGCGCTGCCAAACAGCTGTTTGGCGGCACTTAGGACTTTCTGGGAGGGAGGGGGAGGAGCAGGGAAGCCCTGTGTCTCCACTCCTCCCCCTCCCTCCCTCCCTCCCAGAAAATCCTAAACGCCACTAAACAGCTGTTTGGCGGCACTTAGGACTTTCCGGAAGGGAGGGGCAGGAGCGGGGAAGCCCTGTGTCTGTGCTCCTCCCCCTCCCTCCCAGAAAGTCCTAAGCGGTGGGGGAAGCGCTGGGAGGGAGGGAGGGGTAGGAGGTGGAGAAACCGAACTTGTGCAATGCTCCCTTGTAAAGTCGCTGCTCTTCCACAGAATCTTACAAACAGGCAGCCAAACGACATTATAAGGGAGCATTGCACAACTTTAAACGAGTATGTTCTCTAATTGAGCAGGGACGTAACATTGAAACAACGTTAAGTGGGACAACGTTAAATGAGGAGTTGCTGTAGATGGATTGTGGTGTTAAAATGTGTTTTGTTTTGTTTTTTTAAAAAAAGCTTTTATTCAAGTTCATAGCTATCTAATCAGATCACTTAGCATACTGAAATGCTGTAGCCAGAGGATTTTTCCTATACAAATATCAGTTTCAATGCATGTCTTTTAAAGACATTTCAAGTTACCAGTCATTTTACTCCCCTTACATTTTAAAATCGATGAGTGAACTTAATACTTATAAATGCAAGCAACTAATAACACTGGTTAGAGACAATTACTCCAAGGAAAGAACAAGAGGCAAATCTAGTCCTTGCTAGTCACCAAAGTGTGCTCTGGGGTCATTTGGCTGGAGGATGTACCAAGTAACACATCACTCACAATTGTAAACTCCTAGGAGTAGGGATTGGGTCTTCTGCTTAATTGTCTGTACACTGCCTAACATTGGGGCCCACACTGGGGCCTTTACACATTCTTTTAATGCAAATAAGCATCAGTGCCTGAAATCACTGCAGCCAATAGGTGAGCCCAGGTCCAGGGACTATTGAAGGCAGCACAGTTAGTTGGAATTAAAACATTAATTGGAAATAAAACACATGAAGGTGGTGATTGGGCAGTGTGGCTTCACAACTATATTTGTGGTGACAGCACAGTACAGCCATCAAGATCTGCTATACTGTCATAGCAGCATCTGGGTCAGAAATACATTGGACTCTGGTGGTGTAGGACAGAGTAAAGACTGTTTCAAGCATCAAAATAGAGTGAAGAGAAAAAAAATTCTTCAGTCAGAAGTGCACATACTTGGAGACAAAATTATTGTACATCGTGTTTTGTCTGCCAAATATGCATTGTTTGATATATTTTGATAAAGGTAATTCACTCAATGTTGTCTGGCAGTGAGGCAATTCTAACCTTAACAATTACATCATAATGAAAGCACGTTGTGGTAAAACACCTGAAGATAAAGGGCTGAAAGAAAAACAATGCAAAACTTTAACAACTCAGCCAAATTCTCCAGTTAACATAAGGGTCAGCATTCTTCTCACTTTGACTCTGTTCAAGAAGACTGAACTACAGGTAATAATATATAATATGAATACATGTCTTCATATAATTAAGACCAGGATGGGGCCTTGGGTCCATGATTGTAAGGTTTTGATGCCAGCACTGAGAACTCTATACTTTACAATTTTTATTTGAAAAGAGAGCAAAATACTCCTACAATTACCCCACACACACAACCTCCTCCCCCTCCCACCCCCCAAAAAACAATCAAATCTGCACAGGAGCGTTCCTGTTGTCCAAGAGAACCTCTACTCTCAACTCCTCCTCCTGGACTTACAAATGGCCAACTTGACCAATGCTAGGAAGAGGTTAGCACAGAGGTCTCCTAAGTCTTAAGACTATGTCATTACATATATTCACAAGGTAACTGATCTAAGGTTGCCATGGGAGTCATTTAACACAATTGCTTGCCTCAAATTCCTTGCTTCTCCCTCTCCCCCCAAGAGAAAGAGAATATATAGCGAAAATGGGGGATGGCAGCTGGATCAGAAGACGACAACTTTGAGGACTTTCTAATAATATGATGCCAGTATATATGCTATACAATATTAATCTAGCAAATACATGGCACATGTTCAATGTGCTGCATAAACATTAGCTAATTAATCTTCATGACATCTCTGTAAGGTACACAAGTATTACAATTTGACTTGAAAGATGGAGAAACTGAGCAAGAGAGATTAAACGATTTGGCCAGGATCAAACTACAAGTATTTGGCAAATGAACGTTTTTTCCTTTTCTCTCTTAAATTTAAAGTAATAAACATTATTCAAGAAGTTTAGCAATAGAATCCAATTTTTTGTTCTAAACTTGGTTTCCATAACTGCAGATACAAGCTATCATGTGACGAATATTGGCTTGTACACTTTGTATAATATTCCTATTGACCTTTGGTACGAACACAGAAAACAAATTTCATATTTTTCAAACTTCTTGCCAAAGTGATTTGCTCAAGAAAATACCATTTTAATGAGCTAATTTGCTTTAAATTCAGTTAGCTAATGATCCACTTTGGCTATTAAATGAAACAGCTAAACAAATTCACTGTAGAAAGAAAACTGCCCCCCTTTTAAATTGTATCAATATGCAATTAATTATGCAATATGTTACAAAACTTCACTCATTGTACTACTTTACTTATTAGTCATCTTTGATAATTAAGAGGCTGATCCTGCAAGCTCTCTGCATATAGATTTTTTTTATATTATTTATTTACTTCTGCATGTGGAGTGCTTTTAGGTTTGAATCCTAACGATATCAGTGAACCTAGCCTACTAAAAAAGTTCAAAGGTGGACCAAAAACCAGCATGATTTATTTATTTTAATTTCATGCTTCTTTCGATCTGACTCATAGTTCTTGAATGCATGTGGGGCTGCTACCACTGGAGCCTTCTTCAGCCTGATCTATCTCTCTATGTATATATCTCCAGCAAGCAACAGATAGATTATTTGTTCCCAGCAGAAGTAACTTTAAGCTAGCAGTGATCAGCTCACTGAGTCTTTAAGCAGTATAATCCTCCAAGTTTCCACTTGCTTCCTGATTTTGAGGCATAGGTGGGCTGGGCAACCTTTCCTCTTCCTTTTCCCTCCGGACTCATGTCTTAGGAGTCTACTAACTGCTTTTTATAACCCAGCTTTACTGAGTACCAAGTGAACTCCTTCCTTGATTACCTTTGTATGGGGTAACAAAAAATCATTTGTTATGCATCTTTGTAATTTGCCCTCTAATCCTTCCAAAAATACTAACAGGTGCTTCTGAGCAAGGAGAGACAAACAGTTTCACAATAAAATTTCCAATAGCTTAACTTTGCCTCTTCTTAATTTGTATTAATGCATGTTAAGCATAGATCGATACATTAGGAAGAAATTGTAATCCAATTTCCTTATCAAGGGATCTGCATTCAAAGTACTGTCACATATAATCAGCTTTTATTTAAAACAGTACAGAATGTTAATTAGTGGTTAGCATGCTCTACAATACATAACCTCAGAGATTGTAATGTTTTCCCCTTTTTTAAATAAAAGAAAAGGCATGTCACTCAATTAACATCATCGCACAGTATCAGCAAACATATGCTAATGCAGGACTACATTAGTTTTTAATCCTTATTTTTCATTTTATTGACTACAACAAGGGGATAATAGCATATTACAACAAGGGGATAGTAGCATAGGTTGGTGTAAACTGCATGAGATTACAAAAAATATGGTAGAAACAGAAGAGTGAAGCACCTTAACTGTCCTTTTCAGGGGTGTTTTGAACTAGAATTATTTTAGTATATTATTATACATTTTTGGTGTGTTAGGTAAACCCTATTGATAAACACTTGAAGCCTTAGTAATTTCCTAACACACTTTGTCTCCTATATAAAATTCCATGTTTGGATTCCCAATCAGAGATAGACACCAGATTGGCCTTTCAGCATTGTTGTTTTCACAGTTTCTGTTAGCTAACTGTTTTCAGATCATGACAGCAGTTTTATCAGCATAAGTGACCAAATCTACTCCCAGTCAAAAACCCACATTATCATCTCTACTAACTTCTCAACTATTATATCATTCAGCTCTGGGACAGAGGTCATTTATTTTTTATCTACATTACCATTTTGTTCTTCATTGACCTTTTTTTCCTCCCAACTCCCTGAGTTATGTAGTTATTTCTGGATGTTAGTCATCAGCATTTGGTTTGAAATATTACACCTGCAGAAACTTGTGACCCACAGGCAATAATGTTCAGCCACAATTGGTATATTCTTCTATCACCACTAACCTTGGTTCAATTCGCTCCTTTCATTGAACATTCAGTCATTTCCCGCCGTCTCTGTTAACAATAAAGAGTAGGTTGGCCAGTCATAATTTCTTTTGCTCTCAGTGTATATCAAGACTGATATAATGTAACAATAGCCCTCTCCCATCCTTTCCACAGTTATCCCAGTCTCCTGTGTTGTGTGCTGACAGGTTCAAGAAGTCATTTGGCCTGGCCAAATTTATACTCAAATATGCAGGGAGCAAGTCTGTAAACTTGTCATTTTCCGGTCAGCAAAGGAAGCAATCTTCACATGTGATGATACTGATGCAAAAATAATCTGGGGCGTTCTCATTTGCTGTGCCAGATATATGAAAAGCACAATATGTACAATTATGCAAGCTTAGTGGAGCATTGCCTCTTTGCCTGTTTCTTTAAGGTTTTTTCAAGATTTAATTTAAAAGATTTTCAGTCTTCAAAAATGGCATCTACTCTTTCGAACTTAACAAGGACTCTTGCATCGTTTTATACCTATGCCCACTGGCCCCTATCCACTTAAAGCCTGTGGTAAGGAGCTTTGCACCTCTCACAGATAATTATGCCATCTCCCCACCTACACACACACACTTTATTTTCTTGCTGGCCACAACAACCCCTTGTTCAGAAACCCTTTCATGTTGATGGAAGTTACTTCAGAAAATATCCCTTATGTAGTAGAAGGGAAAGGGCCCTAGGAGTGATTAAAAAACAAAATCTCCTATGTATAAATCATTGAGAGTTTAATGAGTAGAGTATATTTTTGAAATATCCTCACCTTGTGGTTCTAATATGCTTTAGCAATGATTACCGGAAAAGCAGGTCTGCTTTAAATGCAGTCTTTTGCAAGCACGATACCTAGCAGGGACTTGAGACAACCTTATTTCTCAGAAGTATCACACACAGATCAGACAAGGGACATCTCTTCATACACATGTTTATACAGAAACAACACTGACAGCCAGCTCCATCTAGTTTCCCAACAATCTCTGCATTTGGTTGTATTAAGGTGGTGGTATTTTGTTTGGGTTTTTTTGAGAGAGACAGGGGTTGTTACACAATAAAGGCAGGGGTCACCAGTAACTTGTGTTATTCTTATCCTACATGCCGATTAACACGTGCTCTTGACAATGGCCTTATTCTCCTTGTATACGTGTGTACCTGTGTGCTGACAAGCCTGGTTTGCTGTGTACTGAAAGGCAAGGATGAAACTGCATGCACAATAAAATAGGCAATATTGTAGCCCCTCCCATCCAAAAAAAAATAGTAAATGAATTATGTGTTGTCAGTGTGGAAACTACGTGACTGGCAAACTTTCTTCAACTCTTGTTTGGTGTTTTGTTGGGTTGGTGGTTTTGGCTGTTGCTGTTACTGTTGTTTCTGCCATTGCCTCCAGACAGCTATTTTGAAAGTTGTTAGGTTAATAAGTACCTTTATTCAGAAAACCTATTCAAAGAAAGTGAACAATGAAGTCTTATTCATGACATTACAAAGCAAACATTACAAGCACTGCTGGCCTTCACCATATGCATGGTAATAATAGTATTCAACAAAGCTGGAAGCTTAGGTAAAACAAAATGACATCACTGAGACAGAAAGCAATGAGGGATAAGTAAAACACACACGTTCTCAAAGGGCGATTAGCCATTAAAAGGGCTTGAGGAAATATGGCTAGGAAGAAGTGCTGAGCAGTAAGGTTGATGCATTCAGCTTCTTTTCATCAGTCTTTCAACAGAGGAGAAAAAAACAGAGTTTCTGGGGGGGAGAGGGGGAGAGTGCATTCAACTTCAACCTAATTAAAAGTCATGAGGCAACTGTTGACTAAGACTTAATCATGGCAGAAGATCTATGGAACAGAATACTGGTGTTGTCATAGGAGACCCTAAACTCATATTAGATTTAGATTCTTCTGAGGAGGAACAAGGAACAGTGGAAACCTTCTGTAAGGCATATTTACACTGTTTAGGGTTCTGTCTTCCCACACACTGTTCCGCCCAGCAGGGACTTATTAGAGGCTTTAAATGTACTCTCACTTTCCAGAAATTGGCAGACAAGAGAGATTGAGGATCCTTTGTAAAGAGTCTGTTGCAATATTTAACTCACAATATGCCAAATCATTAAGAACTGATTTGTTTAATAGCTTTGAATTCTCCCCCCTTCTTTCGACTGTTGCAACAGTGCAATACTGATTTGGGAGAACAGGAATAAAAAGACTAAGGCCCTAGTGTCACAGTCTTTTTACTTCTCATGTGAGTAGGGGCTATGATATTGTGTCCTGTCCCTTCCAAGAAACTTGTCAGAGACAACTTTCACACACCCCAAAAGTGCAGCTTTCTGTGAGGTTACTGTGATCAGTACGCATCCAAATTCAGAAATAAGGCAACAAAGTTCAACAGTGAGGGTGATTAAACACTGGCACACATTACCAAGGGAAATGGTGGATTCTCTATCTCTTGAAGTCTTCAAATCAAGACTGGACATCTTCCTGGAAGATATGCTTTACTCAGACAAGTTATAGAGCTCAATACTGGGCTAACTGTGTGAAATTCTGTGGCCTGTGTTAGACAGGAGGTCAAACTAGATGATCTAATGTTAGGGTGGCCAGGTGCCTGGTTTTGGACCAGAAAGTCCGGTCGAAAAGGGATCTGAGGGTGTCCGGTCAGATCTACTGACCAGACACCAAAAATCCGGTTATTGCGGGCAGGGGAGGCAGGGAGACACTGGGTCATCACCCACGCCAGCCCCTACTCAGCCAGAGCCACCTCCTACCTGCATTGGGTGGCTGCAGCTCCCAGCCCCAGCTCCACAGGTGAGTCCCTCCTGACCCAGGAGGATGGGGGGAAGAGCAATCAGAGATGGGGGGAGAAGAGAAGAGGAGGAAAATGGGGTTGGACCTTGGAGGGGAGGGGAGAGGCAGGGACCTTGGGGTGGGGGGGAAGAGGCAGGCTGGAGTGTCCGGATTTAAATATTACAAATGGTCCCTATCTAATGGTCCCTTCTGGTCTTAAAAATCTACAGCCCAGTTATCAAACAAAGAGCAAATGAGAGCTGTGCAGTATGCATCCAAGGTTGCAGAGTGAGCAAAGGATACTGTGCAGACACTCTCAGATAGGGAATAAAAGAGGATCATGCTACATGATTATGGAAGTCCAGTTCATGAATGACAGACGCATCATATTCCAAGCATTCCCTTATATTCTTAGCATTAGTTGGAACAAAACGTTTGGATAAGCTATTGATGAGGATTCGGAATAAAATTAATGAGATTTCGGAACACTGTTGGATTTGCTCCAGGAAAAAGTATGTATAAGGAAGATACCTTGTAAAGGCCTCCAATATTAGGTCAACATCTGCAGACAAGAAATTCTGAGAGGAAACACAATGTTATGTGATTTCTAGTCCAGGGAATACCAGTGACAGGAAAAGATGACAACAACTACCAAGAAGTAAACAAGATGATGATATATAGACAGATTTTGAAATACTGCAGAAAAGGTTGGCTAGACAGAGTCTGTTCTCAACATTAAAACACTACAGACAAGCACAATATGCAGTCATAACAAGACAACAAAGATTTGTATTCCAAAGCAGCAGATCATCTAGAGTCTCTGTTATAAAAAAGGAAGGGATATTTGATAGGGGTATACTTTTGGATTAAAAAAATGTACATGGGACAATCTATAAATACAAAATACAGAGAATAAATTAAAACCTATCATTTAGGTGCCATGGTTAAGCAAAAAAAAACAAACCAACCTGTTAGGCATGATAGGGAAATGTGTATTTTGATTTAAACAGAATGGTACCATAAATGTTCAAGGATGATCATAACAGAAATAATTTATATGAAGGGGGTAGGGGAGAAGGAAGCTCATATTACTTCAAGTAAATTCATTTTTTTATCATCAAAATTACAACCAACCTAGTTTGGGTGACCAGATGTCCCATTTTTAAAGGGACAGTCCCATTTTTTGGGACTTTTTCCTTATATAGGCGTCTATTACCCCCACTCCCATCCCATTTTTTCACAGTTGTTATCTGGTCACCCTAAACCTAGTGGTCTGCTTAAAATCCATCTGCATCGGAATTCAAGTTCGAAGTGATTCTTATTTCAGATAAGGCTACAATAGACAATTGAGAGCTTCAAACACTTTGTAAAAGAAATAAATAAGATATATGTACAGAAATTACAAAAAAAATGCTCACAGAGTAATTGACAGGCAAAATGGAAGAGTCAGGGTTGATTGTATTTGACGTCTTTTGACAATACCATGCCTCAGGTTACAACATAGAGCCCAAATTTAATCCCAATGAACATTAATATTTACTGACCCTACTGAAGTTCTTGGAACCAGATGTGTAAAACCAATCTATGTACAGCAATTAATTGAATGCATTTTAAGTATATGTTTACATGGCAATAAAATAAGTTGGCTCATGTCAGCTGACTTGTATTTGCAGGGCTCAAGCTGTGGGGTTATAAAACTGGAATGTAGACATAGGGGCTTGAGCTGGATCCCAGGCTCTGGACCCCACAAGGACTGGGGACGGGGCGGGGGGAGTGAAGAGGGAAAGAGTCCCAGGGCCTGGGCTGCAGCCGGAGCCCAAACATCTATATTGCCATTCCATATATCAAACTCCTTGGCATGTAAAGAGAATGCACCCTCTGCTACATTCCTTTATGGCATGCAGGTTGCTCCCCCATACATGCCAGTCTTGATCTATGGGAACTATATCCAACAGCCTCTGGATTTGGTTATGAATCCCTACTCGTGCCCTCCCCCCAATGCCCAAAAATGCAAACCAAAACCTAACTGAAAAAGGTTTGGATAACCAAGCTCTGATTTTGCCCATTTTTCATTTAAATCATCTTCACATACGATCTCTTGTCACATATTTCCACCATCCATTAGCCAGAATACAGGGCTGGCTAGTGCATTCTTCTGGACTTGTCTTTGAAGAAAATAATATAAGTACAAAGAACTTATTGCATGACTATAACTGTATCAGATTTGATATTTAGCACCATTCTGATGTATTTAATCTATAAAAGAACAACTTAATCAGCATTCCACCAACAAATATTCAGTTTGAAAATTAACTAAACTAATTACAATTGGCCAAGTTACCTCAGGTATCTCAATTTCCCTGACCAACTGGGAATTATGTATCACTATCTTGCCATCAAAATAAGTGTAAAAACAAATCTTGAATCAATCAAATAGTACCAGTTGATCAGCTAGATCTCTGAACCAGCATGAGATGGAAAACTGGAAATACTCAAAAGTTCCCAGTTCAGGCCTACTTCTGACCCCACTGAAGTTAATGGGAGCTTCACCGTTAACTTGGGAGTAAAGTTAGATCAATGCTGAGTGCTCTTGAAAATATTCCCTTATATATTCTTGGTTTCCCATGTAGCATAAATTTAAGGATGGGTGTTCAATGAGCAAATGGAGTATGGGTGAAGTGATAGGGACTTAAGAGATCCTTCAAGATCCCTCCTCACCAGGAGTGAAATCCTGGACTTACTGAAGTCAATGGCAAAACTCTCATTGACTTTATTAGGACCAGAATTTAACTCAAGGTGGGGGGCTCAGCACAGAAAGGATAAGTCATTATGTGCCATCTTGTCCACCTTCAAATCCACCCTTGTGACTGTAATTGATACAATAGGCATCACAGAAACTTGGTGGAATGAGGATAATCAAAGGGACACAGTAATACCAGGGTACAAAATATATCGGAAGGACAGGTCATGGTAGTGGGGTAATGGCACTATATGTGAAAGAAAGAATAAAATCAAATGAAGTAAAAATCTTAAATGAACCAAACTGTACCATAGAATCTCTAAGGATAGTAATTCCATGCTCGAATAATAATAATAAAAACCAGTAGGAATATACTACCGACCACCTGACCAGGATGGTGATAGTGACTGTGAAATGCTCAGGGAGATTAGAGAGGCTATAAAAATAAAAAACTCAATAATAATGGGGGATTTTAACTATCCCTGTATTGACTGGGTACCTGTCACCTCAGGACGGGATGCAGAGATAAAGTTCCTTGACACCTTAAATGACTGCTTCTTGGAGCAGAGTGTCCTGAAACCCACCAGAGAAGAGGCAATTCTTGATTTAGTCCTAAGTGGAGCACAGGATCTGTTCCAAAAGGTGAATATAGCTGGAATGCATGGTAATAGTGACCATAATATAATTAAATTTAACATCCCTGTGTCAGGGAAAACACTGCATCAGCCCAACATGGTAGCATTTAATTTCAGAAAGATACAGTGCCAAAAGTGAAATCCCTGCAAGCTGCACGGAAACTTTTTAAAGACACCATAATAGAGGCTCAACTTAAATGTATACCCCAAATTAAAAAGCACACTAAGAGAACCAAAAAAGTGCCATTGTAGCTAAACAACAAAGTAAAAGAACCAGTGAGAGGCAAAAGGGCATCCTTTAAAAAGTGGAAGTTAAATCCTAGTGAGGAAAATAGAACTCTGGCAAGTGAAGTGTAAAAATATAATTAGGAAGGCCAAAGAACAGCTAGCCAAAGACTCAAAAAGTAAAGCAAAAAATATTTTAAGTACATCAGATGCAGGAAGCCTGCTAAACAACCAGAGGGGTCACTGGACGACAGAGATGCTAAAGGAGCAGTCAAGGACGATAAGGCCATTGCAGAGAAACTAAATGAATTCTTTGCATCAGTATTCACGGCTGAGGATGTGAGGCACTGTCCTAGATTAGAGGTGTCATTAGAGGAGGTTTTGGAACAAATCGATAAATTAAACAGTAATAAGTGACTGGGATCAGATGGTATTCACCCAAGAGTTCTGAAGGAACTCAAATGTGAGATTGCAGAACTACTAACTGTGGCTTGTAACCTATCATTTAAATCAGCTTCGGTACCAAATGACTGGAGGATAGCTAATGTGACGCCAGTTTTTAAAAAGGGCTCCAGAGATGATTCCGGCAATTACAGGCCAGTAAGCCTGACTTCAGTACTGGGCAAACTGGTTGAAACTATAGTAAAGAACAGAATTATTAGACACATAGATGAACACAATTTGTTAGGGGAGAGTCAACACGGCTTTTTATAAAGGGAAATCATGCCTCACCAATCTACTAGAATTCTCTGAGGGGATCAAGAAGCATGTGGACAAGGGGGATCCAGTGGATATAGTGTGCTTAGATTTTCAGAAAGCCTATGACAAGGTCGCTCATCAAAGGCTCTTAAGCAAAGTAAGCAGTCATGGGATAAGATGGAAGGTCCTGTCATAGATCAATAACTGGTTAAAAGATAGGAAACAAAGGGTAGGAATAAATGGTCAGTTTTCAGAATGGAGAGAGGTAAATAGTGGTGTCCCCTAGGGTCTGTACTGGGACCAGTCCTATTCAACATATTCATAAATGATCTGGAAAAATGGGTAAACAGTGAGGTGGCAAAATTTGCAGATGATACAAAACTACTCAAGATAGTTAAGTCCCAGGCAGACTGTGAAGAGCTACAAAAGGATCTCACAAAACTGCGTGACTGGGCAACAAAATGGCAGATGAAATTCAATGTTGATAAATGTAAAGTAATGCACATTGGAAAACATAATCCCAACTATACATATAAAATGATGGGGTCTAAATTAGCTGTTACCCCTCGAGAAAGAGATCTTGGAGTCATTGTGGATAGTTCTCTGAAAACATCCACTCAATGTGCAGCGGCAGTCAAAAAAGCAAATAGAAGGTTGGGAATCATTAAGGGATAGATAATAAGATACTAAATATCATATTGCCTCTATATAAATCCATGGTACTCCTGCATCTTGAATACTGCAGGCAGATGTGGTCGCCCTATCTCAAAAAAGATATATTGGAATTGGAAAAGCTTCAGAAAACGACAACAAAAATTATTAGGGGTATGGAACAGCTTCCGTATGAGGAGAGATAAATAAGATTGGGACTTTTCATCTTGGGAAAGAGACGACTAATGGGGAAGGGGATAGACTGGTGTGGAGAAAGTAAATAAGGAAGTGTTATTTACTCCTTCATATAACACAAGAACTAGGGGTCACCAAATGAAATTAATAGGCAGCAGGTTTAAAATAAACAAAAGGAAGTATTTTTCCACACAACGCATAGTCAATCTGTGAAACTCTTTGCCAGAGGATGTTGTGAAGGACAAGACTATAACAGGGTTCAAAAAAGAACTATATAAATTTATGGAGGATAGGACCATCAATGGCTATTAGCCAGGATGGGCAGGGCTGGCCTATGCCTATGTTTGCCAGAAGCTGGGAATGGGCGACAGAGGATGGATCACTTGATGATTACCAGTTCTGTTCATTCCCTCTGGGGCACCTGGCATTGGCCACTGTTGGAAGACAGGATACGGGGCTAGATGGACCTTTGGTCTGACCTAGTATGGCCATTCTTATGTTCTTCTTAAGTTCTTAATATTAAAAGTGATTTAAATGTAAAAATGAAATTTGTTTTGATGGGTCCATGTAAACATATTTTCATCAGAACAACTATGCACCCCAAAATACATCTGCTAATTAAATCTTAAATTAAGATTTATTCGTACTCAAAGAATATGTGGTGTAAATTTGGGGAGGGCACGCTGTATTTTTCATAGAAATCAAAGAAGTTGCTGAACCCCATGTTTTAAGTGCAAAAGAGAACTCACTCTCAAATATGGAGTTGTGACCTGGGCCTCCAAAATACACAGTAAATCTCTGACTGGAAATAAGTAGACTTGGAAGAATTAGATTTCTATTAGTAAATTTTGATTTCACTACACACACACAGAAAACACGTATGTGAAAAAATATTTCCATTGATAATAATCAAACTTACAGATGGTCAAAGTAAGAAAAATGCTGCTTGAGAATTTATTAATTTGATTTAAGAATATTTATTTTGTCAACATTGCATGACAAATATATAATTTGTGTTTTAACGGTTATAAAGCTTTAACTTTTTGAATCTCGCCATCTACTGTCATTAAATTCTTGTCTGAGCCCCCATTACCTGACCGCCCCCCAATTTTGCACACTTGTGAAAATTTAAAAGCAAGATAAATAAAAGTGCTTACAAATAAGCATTGATATTATCCATCAAAATTACAACAAAATAAAAACTGAACTGTGCCAAATCTAGAAGTAAAACAAATATTTTAAAAAAATATGTCTTAGCTATGAGATATGAAACTAAATTGCACATACCTGTTCTCTAAACATTAACTACACTTGTTCCAATCCAACAGTGCTCAACAATCTTTTCCATTTCATACGTGTATGGTGGTGTGATGGCCCAGTCAGAATGGTGGTGGTGAGGAAAAGGAATCTAAATAGGAGACGTCGAGCTGAAAAGTATATTAAATGCGTGTTGATATATCCCGACAAAGGTGTCACTGAATGAACAAATCTCCACAATGCTAAAACATTGTCATAAATGACACTAGGTAGCCTTATCAGAGAAGGAAAAGACTGAATGGATAGGGGAAATATACTCTCTTCTCATCTGCAGTAATGAGGTACCTTAGCAAGGGCAAACAGGAAACCTGTGCAACTGCTCCGACATGGTATCCCCGTTCAGGAGATAACAGCTGATTTACGTCTCCAGTACTGTCAAACTAGTATCTCTCACAAACACTAAAAAGCATTTAATCTTTCCCACTATCTCTTTGTTCTTGCCCCTTTGTGCCCTAAAAACTATTGAAGAAATGTTTTATATTCCTCCCATCACACACACACACACACCCCCACACACACATCTTGAACTGTATTATATGTGGGAAAACAAACATTAATCCTAGTACTTGTTTTAAAATGGGAATGCTCAGAATATGCTTCCATTTGGTAAAATCATTATCCTAACTCACAAGATTATTTTTTGAAAAGAAAAAAATGCAAAAAACCAGGGACCCTGAAGTTATTCCTTCACAAGATGGATTTCTTTTATGAATGATCCACTGAGAAACCAAATCCAACGTAGCAACAAATTATATTTTTTTTCTGGGAATGAGTGTAAAATGAAGGAGAAACCATAATTGGTATTTTCCTAGATATTTTCCAGGTTATCTAACAAAAAGGATCCAACCAGCACCGACAAAGTCTCTCATGATGACAATGGGCTAAAGTTTTATATAGAGCACCCATAAAACTTTGAACCAAGACCACCAATATTCAGATACTGGAGAAATCGACAATATGGGGGTGTATACAACTCTAACATCTGTCTGCTGCTTCATGTAATAGTAGAAATTACAACTAAATGTAGTGTTAAAAAATGGAAGAGTGCATACAAAAACCTTAAAATTACACATTTTTGAGCAACTTTGGCGAAAAGTATGTTTTAGCTACTATGGAATTAGAAACCTGTTGTTAAGGGTACTTTTGCATTTGGAAGATACTTTTAGAATATGTTAGGCATTTAACAATGTACAGAATTACTTAAAACTAATTACTTCAATACAACAAGTTAATATGAAGAATACATAGTAAGATATAGGAAAACTTTAATCAAGGTATTTCATTTCTCCAAAGGTCACTAAACAAAGGTCCTATTCACAGAGTTTGCTGAATACAAAGACTCTCTGTGAGGTGAAATAATATGCACCAAATTTTGCTTTTTCCTACTAGTAAAACATTTAAAATCACTCATTTCAGATACTCATCTGAATCTTTTTCAGAATAGGGTGCCATCTTCCCTTAGACTCCTCTCTACTTCTCATGAGCACAAAGCCGTTGAGGAGCCAATTGCGGGGTCCAGCAGTCCTTTAAACTCTCTGTTTGACCACAAGTGGTGCTTCCATTCCAAATTTCATGCAAGAATCACTAAATCACCCCATCAATACATTTACCATCTGATTTTGAGGGACTCGGGCATGAGAACAATTATGTTACACGTCCACTCAGCCATTAACCTCTCCTCCAGGACTTACAACAAGGCGACCAAATCTGATGGCAGTTTTTGCTTTATGCATAGCTATACACTAGGAACTAGACTGATACATTTCCCCCAAAGGCAATAACCAGCTATATGTCTGGGACCTAGGCCACTGCTGACATTGGATATATTGCCTAGCAGTGAAAAGTTATGTAACTCTTTACCCATCCCATTAGCCATCCAGTGGTCCAAGAGTGTGTTATTTACTGTGTATTATATAATTTTAACATTAGTTTTAAGAAAATTCTTTTTCCTTTGATACGTATCTTGTTTAGAAGATTAGCAATAATAATACACAGAAGTGTGTACATTCATCTGCCAATACGTAACTTGGGCATGGTTTTTTGATCTTGTCATGATCTGAAAGAATATTCTTTTAAAAGCCCTTCAGTTAAGCAATTCTGTAAAGGCCCCTAACACTACCAAATTTTGCTCTGTCATCATTGATGCTAAGCTGTTAAGTAGTAACCATGGATGAAATCCTGGCTACGTTGAAGTCAATGGGAATTTTGCCTTTATTTCAGCGAGGCCAGGATTCCATCCAAGTTCTTTATATAATAATTTGTGATTATTGTGAAGTTTGTGTCCATAACCTACTGTGTTCTTTGCAAGAAGTGGAGTTGGGAAGGGTAACTTACATTTTAGGTCCCATAGAATTTCATCAGTGTGATCCAGGACTAAGCAACATTTTGGTCAGTTGAATATCCATGTGAGTTCTGTCAATTTAGAGACAAAGTTAGATTCCCTGTTTAATTAGCTGTCACTCAGTCTCATCTGCCTGAGTGGTGGGGAGGGGTAGGGGGAGTTTTTAAGTTCCAGTAATTAGGACAAACTAGGATTCATGATCTCTGCTTCTGGCTGGTTTGTTCTGAACAACAGCTAGTGCTCACTGTTCACATTAACATTTTGATGCATAAGTCAGAGAACAATGCTATAATGTCAACTGTGATGTCGTCTCATTACATGGATCAGTAATGAATTCTACTGAAAGCTTTCGTTTGCATTACTTATAAACCACAAACAATCCCATGTGGCAGATTTAGCTCGGAATTTAAAAAAAAGTGTGCGAGCGCATGCTCGGGTGGTGTGCCTATATGAGAGGTTGGTCAGTTCAGTTGTGTTACTTTGTGAGTTGTCTGTTCACATGACCTGCTCCAAAACATATTCATCCTCTTCATGAGGGTTATAATAAAACTCTTTGTATTAGCTGACTGCAGAAAACACAGCCAGTAATGTATGCTGAAGAGCTTTAATTTCTCTGTTTTGTTACAATAAATGTTATGGAAACCTAGATATTGTAAGTGTTAGAAGGAAATTTCAAAAATGTAAGATATTAGGCAAATCAAGTGAATGAAAAATGTATCATAGCATTATTGGAGAACCAAAGATAGACCATACTGATGAAAGAGAACCGCTGTGCTAATAACATCAGTCCTGGTTATGGTGTATTCAGGGCACAATATCTATTAAAGGTTTATTGTGAGTGGCTCAGTCCTACTTTCACTGAGATCAATGATAAATCCCTAATTGACTTCAGCTGGGAACAAGATTGGGCCCTTTGTGAAAAGATTCACTTAGTCTTAGAGGGAAATACAAATGAGCTGAAAAATCTGTTTCCACAGACTATCTCCAACGAGAGAAGTCCTTTCCTCTTAACAGATGTGGACTCCTCCCTTCCCCCTCCTTAAAAAACACAAATGAAAGAAATGATAATGTCAAATAAGCTTTCTAAATTTAGAGCCAAAGGACAAAAGAGAAAAGGAAGCACACAACCATTATACACTTATTTTTCTTGTTATGGGGCCTGGGGCTCTAAAAAAACCAAGTTTCCTGACGCATTCTTTGCATGGACTTTATGTATTCTTTTTAGTTTCACAGAATTTTGTCATCTGCAGCTGTATGTTAGGGAAGAGGCCACAAGAGATGTCAGACAGACACACAGACACACACTCTTGGAAGTAGCATTTACTTAAAACAGCTGTTTTATAAACAATAACAAAAGTTATTTCCCATAATACTCGCTTTAAAACAAAAAAAGAGAACTTGGTTATTATTTTGGAGAAACAATCCATGTAAACACATCATGCCCTTTGCTTCTTCCCAAATACTTCAGTGCTACAGCCTATACTGCTGCTAACCAAATGCATTCTGCTAAATGTCAGGCTCTTGAAAGATATGCTTTGTGCCTCTAAGGGTTTTCCTTTCTCTTTCTTTTCTTTTTCATTTACAACAAAAAATACATCTTATGAATCATGTACCTATAATTGGTGCAAATATAAATATTTGGAATGTTGGAATTCAATGCACATCTGAAACACATTGTCTGGATGTGAATTTTCCCAGCACTCAATGAGGTGTTTGAATCCAGGGCTTTGTTTGGACCATCCTGGAGAAAATGGCCAGACACAATCAGGAGATGAATTTTATCATAGTTAAGATGTGATTACATCCAGGATTTTGTTTTTACTGGAACACAAGAATTGTCAGAGCATTTTAGAACTGGGCCAATTACAGTCCATCTAGTCTCTGTTTCTATCGATGGTTAATATCAGATGCTACAAAGGGACATGAATGGCTACAGTTGACAAATTTAGCATAATTTGACCATGGAGGAAGTATCTTCATAACTCACATTAGCAAATCGCTGACTTATGTTCTAAAACATGAGTTAATATCCCTTTAAAAATTAAAAATCCTAGGGATATTCTCATTATGTATTAGGCATTTATATCTTTTTGGAATCCTACTAAGGGTATATCTATGTAGCATTCTCAAGGTGTGATTGAATCTCGCACTGCCACAGCTTTGGGACCTGAGCTAGCTAGATTAAACTTAATTTAGATATGTCCCCTCAAGCCGCAATCACCCTCAGGAAGCTGGACATACCCTAAGCCAGTGGTTCCCAAACTTGTTCCGACACTTGTACAGGGAAAGTCCCTGGCGGGCCGGGCCGGTTTGTGTACCTGCCGCGTCCGCAGGTTCAGCCGATCGCGGCTCCCAGTGGTCCTCGGTTCGCTGCTCCAGGCCAATGGGAGCTTCTGGAAGCAGCACGGGCCTAGGGACGTACTGGCTGCTGCTTCCAGCAGCTCCCATTGGCCTGGAGCAGTGAACCGCGGCCACCGGGAGCCACGATCGGCCGAACCTGCGGACGCAGCAGGTACACAGACCAGCCCGGCCCGCCAGGGGCTTTCCCTGCACAAGCGGCGGAACAAGTTTGGGAACCACTGCCCTAAGCTATAGTATAAATGGAAGGTGCTCAGCGATGGGTGTTTAAAAAGATAAGTAGCTTGAGAAGACTTCCATATGAAAAGAAAATGAAAAGATAGGAACAATTTAGGAGACATGATAGAGATATGCACAAAAATTAAAACTTGGTATTCCTGTTTGCCCCCTCTCATAATATAAGATCTAGGGGACATTCAATGAAAATGAAAGGCAACATAATTTTAAACTAATTAAAGAAATATTTTTAACCTAATGCATCATTAACCTGCAGAAATCATTGCCACAAGATGGCTGAAATCAGGACAAATCCTCAGTGTGAATAAGGCCTTGTTGACTCCACTATAGTTACATTTTCAACCAACTTCTGTGTTGAAGGACTCAGGAATTTGGGTTGAATCCAACTCTTCCACTGAAATTTCAGCAGGTAGAAAGTGGCATGTACTTGAATGTCACACTACAATGCCAATGGATTTCTTACAAATGAAAAGACGCACACAACCTCACAGTGACTGGTTAAACGAACTATAAATATATAAGAAACAAAGAACCATAGCAAAAATATTATCTCAGGGAAAAAAAGAGCTGTCAAACAGCTTCCATTCTAAACCTGTCCTGAAGTGAACTTGTCTCCCTCAAGTGATGCCAAAAAGTACATTACAGGAAAGAACAAAATAGAGACTAGACCATATCCGCATATTTTAGAAATATTTGGCAAAAGTCTCTGTAACTTTTCATTTAAATACTGAATAATAATAATAAATTATGCTACTGGTTGTGTTCAAGTTACCGAACCAAATTCTTCTCTAATTTAAAGGGCATAAATCCAGTGCAACTCCACTGAAATCCATTTATTTTCCATGACCTGGGACCAACTCTTGTTCCCACTGAAGACAATGGAAGTTTAACCAATGACTTCAATGGAAGCAGAATCAGCTGCTGTGACTGATATATGATTAAAAGGCACAAATCCATAGCACAACTCAGCTTTTTTGTCTTGAAATGAAAAATGCAGCTCATGCCTAATATAGCAAGTAAATTATGAGAACAAAGTTACCATTTCCTCCACATTTCATACAAAACGTACCCAAGCATTGAAACATGTCGCAATGAGGAAATGATGATGTGTTTTTATTCAGCATATGTTAAGGTTGTTTTTTTTAATCAATGCTCCAAATATATAAGAATTATTTTTATTCTGAATGTGGTTGATAGGTTTTTAACTATGGGAATAAAATGGTGATCAATTAAAAGTTACTGACCTCAGATATGTCAATGGGCATTTTGCCTAATATGAACTGCCTGGCTGGCCCCTAAAAGCCTGTACAGGTACTACATGGGGAAATTTTATCTTTTGTAATTTTATCTTTTGTATTTTTCCATTGCCAAAACCAATGTATACTTTCTCTTACAAACAGGAAGGCAAAAAAAGCAGTAAAAAGTAGAAAGCGGTTAAAAAAGGAGTAACAAATAAAAAGGTAATTTTATGGTATGTATGTATGTGAGTGTGTAGCTGGCTAAAGTGGGCACAAGACAGTTGACTGGCCTAAAGAAGTGAAATTGCAACTTTATGCATATTCTTATCATTAAGGCAATTTTAATCAAATTGGGACCTATTTTTACTCAATAGTTTGGTTTTAGCACGGAAATTTAAAGTGGGGCCAACCTTAAATTTTCAATTAAATGGGAAAATCATCATGTCCGTTTAAAAAATTCTATCTTTCTGGCATTTAAAACTCAAGAACTAATTTTCTAACCCCAATTTATATTTGTTAAGGAGTGTGTCCTAGTTCATTGGGTCACAGCACCCTCTTACCAGCTTTAGCAGGGGAGGTACTTTCACCGGTGCTGCAGTATGGCTGCTTATTGTCCATGACAGGGTGCTTGAGGGGGAGAGGTCACCCTACGGCACCCCACATCTGTGGCCATCCTGTCTCTTCAGTGGCCTGTTAAGAACTCACAGTTCGCTAAGTTATTAAAACAAACCCAAGAAGGGATCCCATTTATTTAGTGGTCAGGTGCACCTAGGCCCCCTAACCCTTGTTTGGTGTCTCTCTCCCAGTAGTCCAGCACAAAGTCTTTCAAATCAAAACACACACACTTATACAGTTTTCACTCATTTCATCTGGGCACAGCCCCCTCCTCCCTGAGGGTCCACTGTCAGTGTCTCCCCTACTTCTTGGGCAGGGTCTCTCCCAAGTATTGCTACCTAGAGAAACTCTCTCCTTCTTCTTGTAGTCACAATTACTCTCTCAACCCCCTACCTCCTGCAGCTTCCTGCTGCCTTTTAACCTGGGAGAACTTGATTCCCCTAAAGTGGGGTCATCACGTAACCAGGGCTGGCTTAGCCCCGGGCTCTCCAGCCCAAGGGCAAGCCACCCTCACCCTGTTACAACTGGAGAGCAGGGAATGAGAGAAGGCCCAAATGCATGCATGGCACGGAGACGGGGCTGCCTTCCAACCCTCCCTCCTTTTGGTTCTATGCTTGGCCATTGTCTGGGCAAAGTGGCCTTGGGCCAGCTAATTGGCTGCTGTGCCTCTCTCCCCACTCTTGCCTATTTAAATTAAGTGCAGCCTTTTCAAAAGCCTCTTACTCTCTGATTAGCTCCCAGAGGTAAAATGAGACCTGGTTTGAGTAGCTGGACCTTGCGCTCATAAGCGGGGAGGAGCTTGAAATCTTTGCAGACTGGTGGCCATGTGGCCTCTGTCACTCCACTCCCTTTATGAGGGGGAAGGAGAGGAGGAGAGGTTTCACAACTGAGTTGAGTCCGTGGGGTAGACCAGGGAGAGTCCACCTCCAGTTATTGTGTGGTTTGTGGTTAAAACCCTGTAACCCACTTTGGAGACAATTAAATGCCTGGTATGTCAGAGCAAGGGGCGGGCAATGTAGCACCCGTCTGATGTATAATTAATAAAGTTGCAGCCTGACATTTCAACCCATCCCACCTGTCTGTCACTCATGCGCCTGCTTGTCCTAGTCAATCAGACTACATTTAACATTGTCAGACTGTTTTGTCAAACATCTTTAATAGGTTAGATGTAGAAAAGGCAAATACATAGGTAAAAAGTTTATTGGTATCTGAGCAAAGACACAAAAGAGCAGTGAATAGGGGTGGATTAAGGCAATCTAGGATCCTGGACATACCATGAAACAGGGCCCTCTGTGGCCCCAATCCCCATTTGAATCTCCCTTCTTCTCTCAGTGGTATCAGGCTCCTGTCTCTCCCACCCCCGGCCCGGAGTGGCAGCAGAATTTCCCTTTCCACCCTAGGGAGGAGTGACAAAAGGGGGACACACTACTTACCCCAGCAGCCAGGGTGTATCTTGGGTGGGTGGATTTGGCCCACTACACTGTTGCTCTTCTCTACTTGTTGTGTTCTTGTACAGCTTCCTCCCACATCTGTGCACATGGGATTGCCCAACCATTGTACTCTGTCAGGTCACTGGAAGAGTATTCAAGCTCAAGCATATGGCATCACAGGAGATGCTTCATATTTTGAGGTTCTCTGCCACTGTCAGGTATTGGGACCAGTGATGTAACCCCACTTGATCATCACATCTCTAGACTGGCCAACTCTAGTCCGGAGTTGATTAAGGCAGTGTCATATAGTCCAGGGTTGATCTGCACTGGGAGGTTGGTGCTCGACTGGTGGGAGCCAGAGCACACAGACTACAGGGTCATTCTGTATTCTTGTTTGCCATAACTGAATTCTTGTCTGTTTGGGTGACAATGTTATAGGTTTAATGGTGGCAAGAAAACTCTGTCATGACTTCAGTCAACTGAGCATTGGTCATATAGCAGATGTCTTAGATCTGTGCATTACCTTGTGCACTCTACTCTACTAGCAACTTCCCAGCATCTCTCAGGCGGATACCTGTGAGGATGTAGAGCCTGTTGACAAGAGTGAGTTTAACACATCCTGTAATATACTGGCAGGCAGTGTTAAGGGGGGGAGGGATAGCTCAGTGGTTTGAGCATTGGCCTGCTAAACCCAGGGTTGTGAGTTCAATCTTGAGGGGGCCACTTAGGGATCTGGGGCAAAATTGGTCCTGCTAGTGAAGGCAGGGGGCTGGACTTGATGACCTTTCGGGGTCCCTTCCAGCTCTATGAGATAGGTATATCTCCATACATTAAGTACAGGATCTAGCTTCTTTGTGCGAGGGGATCATGCTCACTCTGCACAGGCATATTCAGAAGAGGAGTAGCAAAGTGCCAGTGCTGTTGATCGCAGACTGGACAGGTCTGCACCCCAGCCTGATGCAACCAGAGTCTTCTGCTTGAGTAATGTTGTCAGGCCCCTCATAACATCAAGACCCAGTGCTAACATCTTACTAGGTATATCTACACTGCATTGCATCTGTGGGACCTGGGCTTGTGGACTTGGTGTTTCCAAGCCTGCTCTTGAGTGTCCCCCACTGCATTGTAAACCTGGGCTTACAATTGCTGGACCTGGGTCTCCCAGCTGTGCTAACATGTCCATACTGCACTATGCAGACTTTCTGACTCAGATCTGCAGCTTGAACTGTATCCACACTTCAAAATGACATGGTTTGTACCTATGTCTCAGTGGACTAGGGCTCTGACCCACTCCACTACCAGTGTCCTAGGACCTGGATCCTGAGTGTTTGCTCATCTGAGTCAGACTGATGTGTGTGTGGATAGGAGGGGGAGTTGGGCTCAAACCTGAGTCAGAGCCCAGGCTTAGTGTGCAGTATAGACATAGTCACTGAGATGAATAGGGGAGCTCACCCCTCTTACAGGTATTGATTCAGGCTGTCTGCAGACTCAGGCAGGCATTACCACATCTGTCACTCGGGTCACATTTTCAAGTTTTTCCTTTGCATCTAGGAGGGCTAAAAATGTACGGTGTATTAAATTCAAAACTAATTTCTGATGTAACCACATGATACCACAAGCTGGTGCTTTAGGTACTGGCCCACGGCGTCTATATTTACTACTTATCAGACTGGGGCCAAAATTCTCATGTTCTTGTTTTTCACTTACAGATTTGAACACTTTTAGATAATGGGTTTCTTTTTATGTTTCAGGAATAATATGCACATAAAGAGAATGACATAGTATATGGTTTTTGTTCCCTCCCACCTGCCTGTAACTAGCTGCACAAACAGGGGCTGTGGTCCTGCAAAGATTTATGTACATGCTCCACTTCATGCACATGAGTAGTTTTATTGATTTCAGTGGGACTACTCATGTGTGCCAAGTTAGGTACCTATGTACATCTTTACAGGATCAGGGATTAAGGCAGACCCTTCTGCCTGAGTGGAGCCAAAATGACACAAACAGGTGTATCTGCATGCATGTATCTCAGTGCAGAAGCAGGACCTAAGCAAAGGTGAGCAAAAATAGCCAGGTAAACATCTAACTAGCATCATACACATTGACTTGTTTGTACACACAGTTACACTAAGTGAGCATGAAAATCAGACATCTATTTTTTGCATGTGCACTTCAATCCTCCATTTTTTGAAATGTGTCCTCCTGTCATCCATACAGGAGGAATCAACAGTGACAAGAACCTTGGCACTTTTGTACATTATTATATTATGTGCATATATAAGTAACATTAGTTAGAACATGGAAAACATTTGTGAAATATATTTAACATTTCTTTGGAATTTTGTTTTGATGGAAATTCTCTTACCGGGTCTCAGATTAGTAGCTATGATATATTCCATTTTTGGTTTATTAATGGGATATTATTCACAAAAATGAATGGAAAGATGGTCTCATGGTTACAACTCCAGACTTGGACCAAAGAGATCTAAATTCTAATCACAGCTCTCTCATAAGTTTCTGTTATGACTTGTGGTAAATCACAATAGCTCAGAGCTTTACTTCCCCATCTGTAAAAACAGACCCACTGCCTCAAAAGATTGGGAACCATTGGAATCCATAAGAGATTACTAGGATTCTACTGCTTCCACTACACAGCAAAATGTCCTGCTGTAATAATTTGCTGAGCAAGAAAGGTTAGAAATTGTTTTAATCGTTTTAACAAAAGAAAGAGTTTTTCACCAGACCCAGGGAAGCACAAATTGAAAAGATACCATGCGTCACACATTGACTGAACTTGCCCATAAATAGGGATCTGTATGATGAAAGGAACATTGAAAATGGATTATTCATGGACACAAATCTTCATTTGGGCAGGCTATGTAATTTGTACCTCAAGCACATGGCTTAACTTTAGTTTAGTTTTGAAGCTGCTCAGGCATCCAGTCCTAATGGTAATAAAAGGAAGTTGAGTACAGTAACTTCTAATGTAATATAAAAACAAAATTAATTTAACTTCCTTACACTCTCTTGCAATTTCTCTCCCTTCCTCCACACTACGATAGCTGCTGTGAAGCAGTCTGCAAGAGAACGAATGCAAAAAATAAAAGAGGTTAAATCAAGGCAGTTAGAATCAATGGGAGTTTAGGGAACTTAGTACCTCACAGGATTGGACTCCATGTTCCTAGTAAACAGCATAAATGGCTTGATTTCATTCATATGTATATCAGTGCATACTTCCTACCCATATTATAGGATTTGTCCAGATACTTGACACGAAAACTGGTTGGGAATTTTTCAATGAATTGTTTTTCAAAAAATGCTGATTTTTTAAAACTGAAACTGATTGTGAAACAGGATCAGGTTCAACGAATGTCCGGACTTGAAAAAAAAAGTCAAGAAAAAAGTTACAAAATTGTTGAAATGTTTCATTTCAACGTTTTCTAAATGAAAAATTCTGTTTGTCCAGTTAAAAAAAAAAAAAGACCTTTTCTTTCGAAATTTAACTATTTAAACTGAAAAAAAGTTTAAAGGTAAAAATCAAACCAAAATGTTTATAAATTACCTAAACAATTTATTTTGATTAACCCAAAATAATAATAATAAAAAAAAGTTTTCAGTTCATGAAGATTTTTGAGATTTTTGACTTGATGTCCCAATTGAATTGGGGAAAAAAATTAACTATCAAAAATAGTTGCAGGATGTGGGAGTAGGGGAAGCATATCCTGCACAGTTCGACTTGACAATTGTCATCTGTGTACATAAAAGATGTTATGCCCAGGAATCCATTTATCAATATGGGAAACAAACAGACCTTGTCTGAAAGCTCCAGCAGAAACTACAGTATCTGAAGGTAAAAACATTTCATTCTGCATACATAAGAAAAAAAAGATGAGATTAAGCAGCTCTTCCCACCTCCACTTTGTAAAAAAACAAAATGTTCTGATTTCCAAAACATTTCACAGCTTTTCTATGAAATTAATAATGTATTAAGAAAAAAATTGATTGTTCTTATTCTCACAAATTACAACACATTATCCCATGGGCACAGCCAGAATTTGAAGCTTTTAAAGCAGCACAGACCTCCCAAAATGATGGTACATTTATAACGGTCTTTGTGTCAATTAAAAATAACTAAAAAAACCAACACAGGCTATTTCTGAGACTTCGGTCTGCACACTCTAATCCATAATCCTCAACCTATAAATCAAACCACTTCAGACAACTCAATAAAGCCAGTTCTAGGCCTGTAAATTAATTTTGCTAAGCAGCAAAACCTCTGTGCATGTGAACTAATCCGCTTAAATAATACGCTAATCCGAACTGCTCTCTGCTGTCTGCCCGAAAAGCTCATTATTATTGTCATTCATTGCCTTCCTTCTCTCTGAGAAAAAAAAAAACTGTGGTGCCCATACACTGATGTATTGAACTATCAGCTGAACGGGTCAAGTTCTGTAGCAATATCCAACAGTCAAGGGAAAGAGCTGTAGTGGCACAAACACAAATCTTCATACATTTGTTCTCAGTTTCTGATGAATTCTCACTCACCCTAAGCCTAACAGTCCTATGCTTTGCTTATGTTTCTCTGCTCACCTGGGGCAATGTCTGCAATGCATTCTTATTAGAGGTCACTGAATGGTATTTACTGATCCAGAGAATCTCCATTTTGAAAAATATTTGCAACTCAGTCCAGTAATTACACATGTATTCTGTATTTGAAAATATTCCACAAATAAATGTTTGGCAGGCTCTGCATTGTTCACAGGTAGCATTTATGATGTGAACTGCGAAATTAGTCACGCGAGTCACTAGTGAGTCCAATACACTGATTTGATATTGAATACATGTATTCAACCGCACCACACAGATCATTTTTGAAGCACTGCAAGTTAGTGGATAATAAAGTGTTCTAATGAGTTCAAATTGAGCTGAAGGCCTTGTACTCATGAAACAGTCAATTTATTTACTCCATCAGCTGTAATTCTTATATATACTCAATGGACTGGATTATTTGGTGTGAAAAGGTTACTTGATGACATCAAGTGGCCAGTGGACAATTCCCAGTGCATAGATAACTCCCCATTGGTAAAAATCTGAGAGGTTCCACTGTCATGTGTACTAACCACCCCTTCATTATATGGGGAAGGAAGGAGCAGAGCTTGGGAGGGGAGCAAGGAGGAAAGCAGAGGTGTAGTGGTGGAGCAGAGCAGTGGTCCAGTACACCTGATCCTAGTGGATAATCAGATGAACATGAGCTCCCTGTACAATGCTGTGGCCAAAAAAGGCTAATGCAGTCCTGGGATGCATAAACAGGGAACTCTCAAGTAGGAGTAGAGAGGTTATTTTGCCTATGTATTTGGCACTGGTGCAACCATTGCTGGAGACCACAATTCAAGAAGGATGTTAATAAGTTGAAGAGGGTTCAGAGAAGAACCACAAGAATGATTAAAGGTTTAGGAAAATCTGCCATAGGGTGATAGATCCAAGGAGTTCAATCTATTTAGCTTAACAAAGAGAAGGTTAAGAGGTGACTTGATTACAATCTATAAGTACCTACATGGGGAACAAATATTTATTAATTTGCTCTTCAGTATAGCAGAGAAAGGTATAATACGATCCAATAGCTGGAAGTTGAAGCTAGACAAATTCAGAATGGAAATAAGGTGCACATTTTTAACTGAATAATGAACCATTAGGCTAATTATTTTCTGGGGCTCGCGGTGGATTCTCCATCACCGGCAATTTTAAAATCAAGATTGGATGTTTTTTTCTAAAAGATGTGCCCTAGGAATGATTTGGGCCTATGTTATACGATATATGATTCTATGGCCTGTGTTATACAGGAGGTCCAATGATCACAACAGTCCCTTCTTGGCATAGAATTTATGAATCTATGAATGCTGTATGGGCACAAGAGCCTTACACCAATATTTCTGATCCTGTGCAGCCCTAACTTGCCCTGGCTCTAGGAAACAACCAACTCTAAACAACACTCCTACTCTCCGGTCCATCAAAATGGAGCTAAAATGGAATGAAGAATCAAGTCCAATTTTCCCCCCATTTCATCAGTTCACCACCATTACCCTACGCATGCCAGAGAGTATGGGCAGAGAAAGTTTGGTATTTTCTGGGGTTTTTTTTAGTTGAGCAGGCTGACATTCACTGTGTACAGTTTTTGCACTCAGCAGCAGAAAGGGCTGATCCATGACAGTATCCCACGTGGAGTCAATCAGGACTGTACTAGAAAAGAAGTGGGTCACTTACAGCATTTTAAAATGCAGTGAGTAAAACATTAGCTTTTCATCCTGTCAACTGGAATTAAAAGTCTTAAATCACAACTGAAAATAAGATTTCTGGTCTCATAGAATCATAGAATATCAGGGTTGGAAGGGACCTCATCTAACAGTCAATACACCACACCAGTATGCAATCAGTCATCTCTGTTCAGGAAAGGCCAGGTCTGGGTAGTAGAGCTGCTGAGGATCAGGAATGTTATGTACAGTTTGTAAGAACCACGTGTGGAAGCTTCCTTGGGACCACACCGTCTGATTCTAGTCAGGTTTATTAGCACATTGTTTTAATAAACAATAAATCACCTGGAAATAAATATTTAATAGTTTGGATTCCCCTTGCCCATCTTCTGTTTCTGTTCTTATTCATCTTAAGCCTCACAATAACCATTTTCTTTTAAAGACACTTTATTAAGCTCTTTTTTGTTCATATTTCTCGTGCCCTGAAATAATTAAAGTCTGGTCCAGAATATTTGGTGGGATCTAAGTGTCTATTTAAATCTTCTTGACTCACATTATTCCAAACTGCCAGGTCTCACATCAAGCTCTGACCTCTTTGGTTTAACACCATCAGGCAAATATACACTCCTTGTTCACCCTATCACCTCTTACTCCAGCTAACCTGACTTCAGTGGGAGTTGTTCCTGAATGAGGAGTGCAAGATCAAGCCCATTTTGTGACTTAGCACTGTATTTCTCCTTCCTGTATCACAGTCAGTGGAGACAGAGGGCCTATGTTCCCCAGAGGAACTATTATTGAGGAGACACCAGGAAAAAACAGGAAATATGGGAAATTATCCTGGAAGCAATGCAGCCACATGGACAGAGTAGGGTTGCCAGGCATCCGGTTTTTGACTGGAACGCACGGTTGAAAAGGGACCCTGGCGGCTTGGTCGGCACCGCCAACTGGGCTGTTAAAAGTCCGGTCAGTGGTGCAGTGGGGCCCCAAGGCTAAGGCAGGCTCCCTGCCTGCCCTAGCTCCATGCAGCTCCCAGAAGCAGACGCCAGGCCCTTGTGGCCCCTAGGCGCATGGGCGGCCAGGGAGGTTCTGCGTGCTGCCCACACCCCGAATGCTGGTTCCGCAGCTCCCATTGGCCAGGAACCGCAGTAAGCACCACTGCAACCCCGCATCCTGAACCCCAACCCCCTACCCCAGCCTGGAGTCCCCTCCCACACCCAAAGTCCCACACAGAGCCTGCACCCCACACAACACCCCAGCCAGGAGCCCCCTCCTGCATCCCAAACCCCTCATCCCCGGCCCCACCCCAGAGCCTGCATTCCCAGCCAGAGCCCTCACCCCCCAACCCACACCCCAACCCCCCTGCCCCAGCCCTGATCCCTCTCCTGCATCCCAAACCCCTCATCCCAGACCCCACCCCAGAGCCCGTACCCCCAGCCAGAGCCTTCACCTCCCTCCCACACCCCAACCCCCTGCCCCAGCCCGGTGAATGTGAGGGTGGGGGATAGCGAGCAACAGAGGGCGGGGGGTGGAGCAAGTGGGGGCAGGGCCTTGGAGAAGGGGAGGGGCAGGGAAGGGGTGGAGCCTTGGGGAAGGGGTGAGGAAGGGTTGTTCAGTTTTGTGCCATTAGAAAGTTGGCAACCCTAGGACAGAGCAGGGCACAGAGTTTAATAAAGTTCCACTTGTTCAACTTAACCTGCATTCAGCTTCATCCTTGCAAATGAAACATTTCTTTTACTCCTCTCTGTTTACAACAGAGTGTATGAAGTAGCTGAACCTTATACCCTTTTCTTCCTCCCCATACATATTTACTAAGGCTCAAATGCAGGCCTGTATGTATAGTTGGGTTAGAAGGGGCTTGGGTCACAGAAATGCTGTGGTGTTTGGTGTGGTAGGATTTTTTTTCTTAGGCTGCACCCCTCTGTGATTGCAGCTGTCCTGAGGACTGTATTTACTGTCAGATGCATAGATAGCACAGCTTCTTGTTGCCTATTTACAGCCAATGTGTGACATTTCCTGAATGAGATTTAAAAAACAATAGAAAAGCTTTTTTCTTTCCTTTCCTTTTTCTTTAAATAAACCTGCCAGGACTTCAAGTTCAAGGTTCTATCCATCTCTTGCTGCAGCTAATGATACCGCTAATGCCAAGCACTTTGTAAGCAGATGCATTCCTTGTCCTGTTTTAGGTATTAACAATGACATTAACCTATACAGGCAAACATGCAATGTTGAACCCAGGTCTTGGCAGGTAACTAATATTTTCAACTACTTTAGTTAAAAAACAAAATTGTAACTTTTAATTCTGCACAATGCTGTGTAAGGAGCAGATTATGAAACCCCCTTTGATGTGAAGCTACTCAAACAAATAGACCCAATTATTTTGCTAGGACTACTCATGTCAATACATTCTTATCTATGACAGCATGGAGTCCCTAATCTGGCCCTTAATTATGTAAATAATTAAAACTTTGTTAATTCACTGGATATATATTTTTCTTCATTTCAGTTCATCTTTAAGACAGCAAGTTTTATCGAAACATTGATTAACAAAGGAAGCTTTCAAGAAAAACACTTTTTATTCACTGGTAAATTGTATTTTTCTTATTATAATGATACCCATTAGAAGAAAAGTAATAGTGAGGCTGGCCGACTAATCTCCTGGCTCTGAGTCAATCAGAACCCTCATGATGGACAGTACTGAATTTTTCCATGAGTAGTTCCAGACTCCTCCAGAAAAAATATTTTTGTATTTGTGCAATGGCCAGTTCTAAGTTGGTACTTTGCGATTCATTCCACTGTAGTTTCTGCAACATTAACATTAAAATGCTTAAGAGACACGGGGTCACTTTTCAAAAAATAACTTAATCACTAACAGTCCTGAGAATGCAAAAGCACAAGACACAGGCAGAAAAAGGTATTTTCCATGCATGTTTCCAAAAACTGTACCTTCTTTTGTATTCATTTATCTCACTTTACTTTTATCCATAAAATTATTTGCCTTGTGAAAAAGGAAGTCTGTTTGCACATTGCATGCCTCTAATGTGTGTTTGTTTGTGTGTGTGTGAGAGAGAGAAAGAGCCAGAAAGAAACACAGCATTATTGATGAGCCTAACCCACAATACTAAACCTGAAAATGCCCCAAAATCTGGGTATTTGAAATCTGAGTCTAAATATTACAGAAGTGGCTCCATCTCCTTCTACTGCATTTGTAGCTTAAGCCCATTGGAGAGATAAGTACAGATATTGCGCCTAGCATGACATGCTTACAGGGGAGAATTTAAAGATTAATTCCACACACAACATGAGATCTCCAGTAGGGCAGTGGCTCCAGACCATTCAGCTTCATTTGCATCCCAGCTAATGACTGGCCAAACCACAGCTGTTTTGCTTCCCAAGCGTTCATTAAAATGTTATTCCTCTTTTGATGTTCAGCAGCTTGCATGTACAAATTCACATGATGTTTGCTTTGAATGAACCTTAGAACTCAAAAAGTACCCCAGGAGAATCCACCAAGTTCCACATGTGTGATGAATTCTGTGCTATATACAATAGATTATGGAGTTTTAAGGGGACATCAGGGAAGAATTCAGCATGATCAACATTTTTCAAAGGCAAGATGGCTGCTTGCTATGGGACAGCTGGTCTCTATCAGAATCAGCCATAACCGGTTGGTTGTTGGGTATCAATGCTGTTCACCAGACAGAAGCATAGGAGATTGTACTATTACTCAGATCATCATAAGAGGGAAAATCTGGTTTCTCAGCTAAAAACTTAGGGAATTTTAGAGGATGTGCAATCAGTTTGAGAGATCTAAATAAATGCCTACTGATAAACCACTTCCAGGTGTGATATCTTCCAAGGCCAGCTCGCTTGACAGGTAACAAGAGGCCAAAAATCCTCTTCATATCTCACACAGACTAACAAAGCTGGTTTCATGCTGAAACCACACATTGCTGCACAATAGTGACATGAAATCATAATCCAACAAAGCCTTGCTTATGCAAGGTTTGCTGGGAAGTCTCACACACTTAAACAAAACTTCTTAACTGAATTACAAGCCTGTAACGCAAACCAAAGCAAAGTGACACATACATGGTTTTGGCTTTCTTTATAAAACAGTTTTGCATTGCTCTAGTTTTAGTAGTATTAAAAAAATCATAGCATTTTCTGGGTTTCCTCTCTCTCTGACATTATGTCCATGATGCTGACAATAAGAGCAACATACAGTTCCTGAGAGATCCCATGAATGAATGAGCGGCATCTGAGGCATGGGAAGCCTTTACATAAGTTAATCAGTAGCAGGGATCACGTTTGTTTGAACAGCTTCTAGCACCATGGGCCACAACCCTGATTGAAGCCTCTAGGTGTTAATATACAAATATTAAATAATAATTAAGAATAATATCCCAATCTACATAACACATAGATCTTACATTTGAATACATGGACTGGACATGCTCTAATCTACAGATACTTAAAACTTTCCAAACTGATTAGGCCTAACTCTGTGCCACACTAAGTCATTTTTAAAACCACAATATGTTATTACTCTGCAGTGTACTGCCAGGAGGTGTCAATCAAATTAAGTAATTTAGTGGTGATGAATGAAGAAAAGACCACTAAAGCTGAATGGATGCAAAGGGAACAGGATGTAGAAGAGAAAATTATGAATGCTGAGCCAATGTGCAAGTAACGCAAATGAATGGAGAAAACATCAATGAATGCTGAGTGAACACGCAGAAAGAAGGCAGACAAAGGAACAATTCTAGAAAGACATGCTGTGAGCAAAAATGAATGAAGAAAGATGACATATGGCAAGCAGGCACGTGGCAAACAATGACGAAAGAAGGAAGGCTATGAATGTCATGCTGTCAGAAAATGAGCCCAAAAATAGTAAATTAAGAACTGAGCAGATTTGTCAAGAATGAAGACAAATAATGGAATGTGCTGAAAGCTCAGCCAACATGCAGTGAATTGGGACAATGAAAGAAAGATGATCCTACGCGTATTTCAAATAAATAGCTTCCCAGTATAAGAAAGAAACAGAGCTGCATAAACTGTACATGCCTTCTTGTCATTATGGAGAGTTTAATGTACATAGATAGGGTACACACAGTAGATACACATGGTCTATACAATCTAAAATTTCAATAAAAAGAATATGAGGCAATGTAAAAAAAAAAAAATCAAGCAGATCAAGCTTTCCCTGACTTCCAGGCTCTTGCAACTGTTACCTGTGCTGAGAGAGAAAGATCTTGTCATTCTGATGATAATACCCTGCTCTTATAGGGATTTGCATCAGTAGATCTCAAAGCATTTTAAAAAGGAGGTCAGTATTATTACTCCTATTTTACAGATGGGATGCCAAAGCACAGAGACTTCTGCAAGATCATCAAAGAGGCTAGAATCAAATCCAGGAATGGAACCCAAGACTCCTGAATCCCAGCCCAGTGCTCTCTCCCCCCAGACCAGACTATCTCACATAGAGGGTAATCGCGTTATAACATGTGCCCTATACATTGTGGGACAAACTCTGCTTTCATGACTCAAAGGGCCCATCCTATTGATTTCCAGAGGACTTGGCCCTATATGTTCTACATTCCCTGTTGTTTTGTCCCTACATATAGTATAAGGTAGGGCAAGAACTTTCTTTTTTTGTAGGGTTGTACAACAAGAACCTGATCTTGACTGGTGCCTCAGGGCCCAGCAATGACAGCAACAAAATAGTTGGTGGAATATAAATTGTGGAAGCACCGCTTGTGACTCCACACTTAAAGTAAATTTGATTTTTGTGCTTAGTGCAGGTATTCAACCACTTTCTTGTGTATGAAAAATACAGCATATCCTCATTTACTCTTTGAGCATAGTATGAATTTTCTGAGAATTTACAAGTTAGGTCATTAAGTATTTTAGGAGTTAAAATTTAACAATAAAAAGACAGAGCAGAGAAATATAACACTTCAAGGATCAGAAAGACAATGCCACAAATATCTACTCAGATACTCATGACCTTTAATTTAGAAAAATAAATATTCCATTTATTGAAATATTTCTAAAAAAGACCTATCTGCTTCAAAGACAGCTGTATGTGAATGCAACACAATGGTGCAGATTACATTTTTATCCATATTCAAACATGAAATATATATTTAAGCAGTCTTTTGAAAGGCTACCACAGTGTTAGAGAAATACTTTGCATGCCCATTTACACCTCCCATCACCGAATTGTTCTGGGGTGGTTGTTATTGGTGTATTTGTTTGTTTTGTTTTTTGAGAAAACCACAGCCATGTGTTCCTGCATTTCTTGCTTTCAACTAAGAAAGGAAATGATAGAAATGTTGACTTACTGTTCTCTCAGTATTTCTGGTCTAGGCCTTGTCGGTACTAGAAAAGATTGCCCCTGATAGCTGTGTGAATTTTCACTATCACCACTACATTTATCACGGTAAAAAAGTGGCAAAATTCTACCCTGGAAGAAATCTCAAATCTCCCAACACATTTCACTAAGGCAGAGGATGGTCACTTTCACAACCGGTTTTGCAGTAAAAACTGTTTTTAACCTGAGAGAGTCACCTTTTGCTGGAAAACAGGGACAGATTTGAGATGAAGTTGTAAAATATTTTCCTTTTCACAAGACTGGTAGAAATTAGATTTTTCAGGGTAGGTCTTTTCCTGCAGTTCTTTTTATAGTCTTTTGCAAAACAGCCAAAACTTTAACATTCAGGAGCTAACACATGGCAGGCCTCTTTTAAATTCAACAAAATATGGAAACAAGAAACTGCTTCAAAGATGATACTATGAGGAGTAGTAGGTTGAGTAACATGGTGTATTTTGGAAATACATATTTGTTTTATTAAAGGGATCCAATCATGTGTGTGTGAAATATATGTAATTGTGTCATAGGTGGGGAGCTGGCAAACACACAAAGAAAAAAGTGATGCTCAAAAAGTCTGTTAGCCAAGTTATCCTGAACCTAATTACACTAAACCAATAATCCTTTTATAGCATTCATACTAAAAGTTTATTAGCATGAACTTCACAATGATGTGCTATGTTGTTGTTTTTTATTACTCCTCAATCTATAACATAATAAATTATAACACTTGTTTCAGATTAACATTACTCACACAACTCAAACTAGAACTTTACCTCCAGTCAAGGATTGTCTTGCTGCTTAGCAGACATTGCCCTCAATTCAGAGCAGTTTGCACACACTGTAGTTCTTCTGTTTTGTCATCAAGGCTGAATTGCTAAGGGCTTCCATTGTCTTCAGATCAACAGGTGCAGAATGTCTCTTGGATTTGAATGCTTCAGTTATCAGTCGAGCAATCAATGGTCTTATGTTATAGCATTCATATTAAAATGCTAATTGCCATTAATGCTTCCCCTAATGCGTTCAATTCAAATGTGTTCTTTTATTCATGTAAATGTGATATGGGAGACTGGTCCATTAATTTCAATAGAACACAGAGCTATACCATCCAGAGTAGCGCTTAAGCAGTAAAACAAAGCCTTACAATCTGATTAGGTTTTGCTTGCAATGATAGCTGTCTCCATTTATGAAATTACATTGGACACTGAATACTGTATTCTGTCTGACTGCTGCTATATATCAACAGATTTAATCTATTTCTAACCCTACAGTATTTTATAGTCACAGAGAGTAATCCCTGCACCCTTTATTCATGTTTGCTCTCAGGCGACACAATGTCAAGGCACAATGCAGCGTATTACACAAGTGGTAGAGAGTGGAAATATTTATATTGACTAGAAACGGCCCCAGCTGCTGCGTAGTCCAGATCTACATCCAAACTTTCCCACACTCTGAAGTCTGACAGTAGAGAGAGGGGCTAAATTTCAATGTTCAGATCTAGAGCCAACATTTTACAAAGACTGGGTGGATGCCTGGCTCTGGAGTTTTATTTCAGACCCATCTTCATCAATTATCCCTCATGCACACCTCCCCACACTCTTCCATGTGCACCCTTAATCTAACTGGAATGATTGCTATATTTTAGCAATAGGCCTAGTTTTACTTCAGAAGTGCTTCTCTTCTTAAAGTGATCTCACTTCCCTCACTGGTCCTATGGACCTGTACCCACTGACGATTCCATTGTTCCACTGTAATGTGTCTCGTTCTTCCTTGAGGTGTTGTCTAGTTACTTTCTCTCCAAGCCCCAACAACCTTGCTCCCACCCAAACAGTTGCTGATAGCAAAGGGTCTCAAAGCAGGTTTGATGTCCTAGCCAGGCAGCTGCAGTCTTCAAATCTCACATCCTCTCATGGCTTCCTCTGGACACAAACACTCCAGACTCATGCACTGCAAACCTTTGGCAGGCCCTGGATTATGAAAGATTTGGAGACACCTGCCAGTCCAGCACAGACTTGCTAAGACTCCAAAGTAAATTCTGTGGGATATCAGCAAGGTTGTAGAAGATGGTGCAGTTTGGGAATTTAATGGGAATTTGCCTTAATTGAGCTGAAAGATGTAAGGAGTTTGATTTCAGCACTAAGTCCCATTATTGCTTAGACTCTGATGCCTCCTCTTTGACAGATTTTTAGAAGTACTGGTACTACTTGAATCATGACTATCTCCAAAAATGACTCATTCACCCATAATAAATCTCAAAGCCAGACCCAAGAAGAGATCCCTAATAGAAATGTGACTGCTAAATCTACTTCACAGTAGAAGCTAGACCAAGCTGGATATTGTCTAGCCTGATAAACTGGAACTTCTATTAGCTCAGGATCAGTACACTAATATTTTACATCTATACAGCAAAAATTTCCAAGGATCCCCTAACACAGCATGCTTAAATCACCTGCATCTGCACTGTGTGTGTGCGCAATCAAGTGATAGAACTTACATAAGCAAAACCCATTTGCATTTGATTTGCACTTTGTAGTTTAAATTCTATCACAAATGCACAAATGATAGGACAGAAAATGTAAGACATTTTCAAACTTGGGTACCCAAAGTTTAGGCATCTAAATCCATATTTAGACACAAAAGAGTGGTCTCATTTTCAAAGATACAACCAATGTGAGCTTCAATGCTCAGCCCCTCTGGAAATTAGGTCACCTATTTAGGTGACTGCATATGGATCTAAGTGCCTAAATGTAGGTACTGCCCTTTGAAAATGTGGGCCTTTTTGCACAACTGAAGGTGACCATATTAGTAAAAATTTGGCTATCCACAACAGCTCATCTCAAAGGATTCCAAATCAGTTTGCAAACTATATACATAAAGCACTACTAAGATGGTATCCAAGACACAACACAGTTCACTTCAGCAAATGCATCGATGAGTAACAACTGTTTACTCGTCTTAGCTAGAGGCAGGGAATGAAAAACAGGAGAACTCTTGCCAAGAATGCCATTGCAAATGTTTGTTCTAGTCCCTGCCTGAGTCGAATCTTCTTCTGGTTTTAAAAAGGATACATGTTTCCTCATCATCATTGCTATGTCTGAAAGTGGAAATATATATTTTTCATGGAAAAAACGCTAATATATCCTGGGGCACCCTGGATATCAAGAATGGGCTACTATTCCCTTAACTTGACTTAGCCTGATTTTTTATTTTTATTTTTTAGGATGGGGGATGGTGGCGGATGCAACCAAATTATGACACTATACAACTTGTTGCATTTGTGGGTATCAGAAACTAGGGGAGGAGCAGAAAGCAGTACAAAAGAGCCCCCCCTGCAGTTGCTTCTGATGTGACAAAAAGTAAAGGTTTTAAAAAGGTTTATATATATGCAGGGCCGGCGCTTCCATTAGGCGACCTAGGCGGTCGCCTAGGACGCTGCTATTTTGGGGGCGCCTGCGCCCCCGCCGCCCGTAAAAATTTGGGGGCGGGACCTTCCGCCGCCGCTGTTGGGGGCGGGATTTTGGGGGCGGGACCTTCAGCCGCCTAGGGCGCCAGCAAAGCTGGCGCCGCTACTGTATATATGCTGGTTACCAATTTTTTACAGTTAACTAAAGTAATAGTCACACAATCTGTGACACTCATGAGCAAGTAATTGCAAGAACTCATGTTTTCCCTCTGGATCATCACAGAGCTTCTCATACAGATTTCCTCGCCCTTCATCAGTCACAGCAAACATGGGGGCTGTGTACTTCCAGTGGGGAGGACAAGCATACTGAAATCCCAATGAAGTTAGTAGCCAAAATCTGAAATTGTCTGCTGCTCACTAAGGACTAAACTTTACTCAAGAAAGATTCCCATCAGCTTCCATAGGAATTGAGGATGTAGGAATCACTCATACTTCACAGTATCCGGTCCTGAAGAGTTCAAACTAAGGCTCCGATCCTACAATGTGTAAACACTCAAGTGGACTGCTGCACACTTGTGGAATCCCACTGACAATACTATACTCAGCAGTCTATCCCATTGTAGGACTGAAGCCTTCGGGCCTGATCCTTCTAATACTGAGTCAGTGTCAAAATTCCCACTTGACTTCAACTGGACCATGAGCAGGCCTTAAAAACACTGTTCTGAACTCTATACTCATGCAACCCTCCCATTCTTCTTCTTACTGACTAATACTGATACTCATGACGTTGTTCTGCAGCCCCAGTCAGTGAAGGCACTTATATTGCGCTAGATGTTACACATGAGGACAGCCTCTACCTGGAACAGCTGCATAGGACCCTTTACTGAGCAGAAAGTAGTTTTTAATTCTGAAAGTTATTTCTCAGCTTTACTTATGGCTCAGATCCCTCCTTCACAATGCTCTGCAGCTAGAGACATTTAAAAAAAAATACATCCACTGCTTTCATTTTGGTTTCGCTTATTGACTACAACGCAAATGTTCTTATTTTCCCAACAAAAATTAAAATCCCTCTTCCCCATATAATCCAAATTGTGCTTTCTGTCAGTTAAAGTTTAATCAGAGAATTCTCTTTCCATTTCACAATACACACAAAAATTAAACCAGACTTTGTGCTCAGAAATGCCAGCAATGAGATAACCCTCTTTGCCATTCAGGCTAATCTGAAAATTAAGTAAAATGTGAGGAGGGTCTCCATCCCAACCCCCGCCCTTCTCCTCCCCACTCCTCCTCCCCCATCCAACAATCTTCTTCCCATTCTACACTGTTTCAATGGCAACAATTAACTAAAATGTCTTGAGAGAGCCCAGAATAATAGGCTGTTCTGTTAATCTGTATTCATAAGTCTCACTTAATGATTTTTTTTTTTTTGCTTAGTCAAAAAATTGAAAACTCACGCTGCACTAGGGCCATCTGTGGGGCTCTTTGTTTGAGGATTTGAGAAGAGGCCAAGAAGTCATGTCAGTGAGAATCAAACCCCTAAGGTATCTGAGAAGTTTAGCCAGGGACCAGACGAGCATAAAGTCACTTTTCACAAGAAGCCCCTCTCTGTCTAAAACCAACATAATATAGGTTGTTTAGCCCACAGGCATGATTCCCTAAAACAAGCCAGATAACCTACTGTATGCGTGAATCAGCTCTGGCAAGTTACTGAACACAATCAGTTAAAGATGTGTAGATTTTTATCTGTCAAGCATTTTGAAAGTCTGGCTCCAGAACCCTAAGTTAAAATGTCTCTGAGAGCAATGATGTCATTCTTGTGACAGGCTTTAACTGAAGCAATGAAAGGGGCTGTTATGTTTCTCCTAGCTCAGCAGGTGTGAAGGCAACACAAAGGACATTCACAGAGGAATTCCCTTACATGAAACTTAATCAGACCTCATTCTGGATGTTGCACATCACTGCTTCCACTGCCTGAGAAATGAATGGTGAACAAATGCTGATTCATTATATTTTGCTAAGACTCCTGAGGGAAAAATACATAATTTAGAAAAGTCATCAATTCTTACTCTTGTTTTTCTTTCGTCTCAATTTCATTTTCACTTTTCTTTCTCTGCCTGTTTTGTTTTCTACTTCATTTGCTGTCTCTTTAGTAAGGCCCTTTACTCCAATTTGTTTAAAGTTTGTTTATTAAGTCTGGCTGCCAGTTGTGTATTTTTTTCCTTTCAGTTTCCTCCAACTGATTTTAATGGAGCAAAGCTCTGATTAGAAGTAGATATGGGCCCAAAGCCACAAAGTCTGGATTTAGATCCAAGCTCTCTCAAAGTTTGTGACTGTTTTGATCTGGGGTATAAGATTAGTCTTATCTCTAATTAAAAGCTACTACTGAGCACAAAATGGATACTAGTTTCCAGCTCTCCTTGCTTTATTAAATTAATCTAGAACACTAGATTTTTTGAGGTAAAAATGCATCCATGCAAAGTAATTTTTAAATGGAACAAGGTCCAGTTACATGACATTTTATTCAGCATTATAAATTTGTCATTTGCTGAGGTGGTACTCAGAAAAGGAAAAATCCTTAGCACTGAAAATAAATGATAGGATGCTTATTTTTTATTTACACTCTAACTTGAACAGCTGAACATTCCAGTTTTAGATTTCCAGGACAACCATTATTTAGCGTAGAAACTGACTTGATATATCTTCAAAGCAAATTGCTTACAGTTGTCAGTGAATTTGAAAATGTATCACTTGGAAAAATTTAGCTGCTTTTATAAAAGAGCAGTCAGATGATCATCTGGGAGTCACAGCACAAAGCACTGAAATGGAAAAAAAAAAAGGCTATAGCATTCATATTAATGAAAGCTATAGTTAAGGTTACAACAGGACTTTAATTATAATTTCCTGTTCTCACATGCTCAAAAATTTGTAAAACTTCTCGTTGCCATATGCAATTTTATCATGCTTTGTAGTTTTCAGGCCAGAGAAGATTTTTTTTTTCTTTTTATAGTTTTAGCAAAATCCTTTAGTTCTTCAAATTGCCTTAAAGAGTGCCTGTGAAAAGGTTAAAACACAAAACAAAAACTTTTCCCCCTGAAAGTAAATGTGAATGTGTACCCTCTGATAGTGTGTTTTACAGGCCCCTCTCGGAGCTGATCCACAGAGGATATGAATTGTTACAGCCCCAATTACAGAGTTTTGGCTCTTTAACTCAAGCTGCAGCAGCTCCTGATTTTAGCTCTGGAGGTCACCACTTCAATCCCTGATCTCTTGGGCAGGACGGCAACCCTCACAAAGGCACTTTTTCAGTCACGCACACTCGAAGTCAAAAAACAGCTGGACTTTCCAGTTTGAATCTTCCCGGGAAGCCACTGCCAGACAGACCCTTTCATTGTTTGCAATACAAACTGAAGGGGAGATATAAGCATTTAAAATCTTGGCACCTATATAAATGAGAGTACCTTGTGACAGCTTTGATCCAAATCCTGAATATACTTATGGTCAGGGATGAATTAAGATTATCTGGAGCTCTAGGAACACTGGTTTGTTTTGCTTTTGTTCTCCTGTTTTTGTTAATATTTCTGTTCCATCTCTTCTGTCCACTGGATAAAGGAAGAACTTAGACTGATGACTCTGACTTAAATTTTTGGAGCTGCATGAATTTTGAGTGCTACGGGAGCTATTCACCATTTTCCAGCAGCCCATGTAGTCACACGTATCAAAGCAGAGTCAGTGTAAAACACTACCAGATTGGACTGGCAATGTTTTACACCCACATTGGACCAGTCTAAATGACTATGAAAGCTGCAGGCAATGGTGAATCAGGCCCTCAGTGTTTAATTTTTATCTCTGATCCATGCAAAGCAGGTGGCTGTCTGTGTAGAATTCCAACTGAAGTCAATGAGTGTAAATGTCAGAACACTAGTGTGGCCTTGCAATCACAATGGAGAACCAGAGCTTTATTTTGTAGAGGAAAATCCAGCTGCAGTTTTCTGGTGTTAATGTTCAAAAACCAAACACCACTCACTTTCTTGAATATCCTACCATTCAGAAAGGTGTGCTCCCAGTTCATCCCACAAGTATAGCTCTATTAAAATCTTCAGGTTTAATTCAGGACACTGTTTATCTTTATTACAGTCTTTACAGCACTTCTGCTTTTTCCAGTGGAAAACAGAAAATTCCAAAATGAATGCAACTAATATGAATAGTAAATGTCATACAAGTACTCTATGGTAAGTGTTTATGTAACACACAAAGAGTAACGGCTGGGTGTTTAAAACCACTAAAAAGGTGCAAAACCAGAAATAAAAGGTACACACATCTGTACAAAAAGTAACCAGCCCAGGTGAAGGGAAGTTAATAGACATGCACTGAAACTGTTGGTAAACTAGCATTTGAACTATAGGGTAATAATGGCATGTGTATATGGCATCTTTATTTCTGAAGGATCCTCAAGTGCTTTTAAAAACTACCATGTAACGAGATGTGTGTGTACACACACACAAATGGCAAGCGACATTTAGTATTAGATTGGCATTTACATAGAGATATATGTATACACATTATAAATATTATATACTACATACATACACACACACGCTCTAATTCCTACTACTAAAACACTGAGCAGAAACAGGAAATATATCAAGTGCTCACAGCAATAGTACAGGAAAAGGTATGAAAGATAATTTCTCCAAAAGAGAATGCAAAGTGAATAAAGTTTGGCAAAATGCAATTATGTAGAGTGTAATTTGGTCACAATACTGAAGTGAAACATTGTTAATTCTCACAAAGAGTGCTGCTCTAGGTTATTTAATGATATCAGTAGTTAAGAACTTGCTTTTAAATCTCTTCTGAAAGGCAGCACCTCCAGCAGCACTCTGCCCCTTATACTGGCTCAGCAGTGATTCAGAGAGAAGGGTGCCATCCACTGAATCACCAGACTCACTTCCTGTACAAGGTCGATTCTGACTGGTGGCCTCCCATCCAACTACTAACCTTGCTGAGTTTGTGAGACGTGACATGTTCACAGTCCCCCATTGAATGGACACAGATGATTCACAATTCATCATTCATGCAGTCTTTCCCTACCCAAGCTATGATGTCAGTATCTATATCTGTTTATTGTTCTTAGCAAGGCAAGAAATCCAAGATAAATTTCCTGTAAGTCTCTACTGAAAAGGAAGTGTTTCCCCCGCCTAATAAAGTATGTATAAAAGATACCTACGCCACCAAAACCAGAAATAAAGACTATAAAAATCGTCAATCAAATAAGCTTTAAACTGCTTTGTTTTTCAACACATGATTAGAGTAACTGAACCCTTTCACAGTTCTCGGAAATGCTGTAACAATTCAGAGGGGAAAAACCCACATAAGTGGCACTGATTTGAGTAGCAACAGTCACAAGGAAAAATATCAGGAGAAGCAGTGAACATGATTCCTCTGGCACATAGTGGAAGTGGCAGCAGTAGATAAGAAAAGGCTGTTGCATTGCCATACCTCATGACATTGCACTTAGGTATTTAATCCATAAATTCCCATGTGGAAGACATCTCACAGTAGCCACCCTCATGACACTTCAGTGAGGAGGAATGGTAATGGGACAAAAGAATTACATTATTCTTTGAACCCTCCTTATAACATGAAATTGCTGACAATTTCCCACTCCCAAACCAGCACAGAAAACAGTGGAGGAACATAAAAGTTCTGACTGAGGTTCAAAGTTTAGCTTCCAAGTTAACCAAACCCGAAGCAATGACATTGTGCCACACTGCAAAGACCATCATGTAACGAAACAACCAACTGGATAAAGAAAGAAGAGAAAAACCCACATGTGAAGCATAAATAGGAAGCAGAACACTATGGGATCTTCCAGTCTTTATACCTATATAGGCTTTGATGATTGACATTATATATGTGTATATAAAATATATAATTATGGAATACATGATAGTGAGAATATAAAGATGTTATTGGCATGAATTTGGGAGGGCAGGATTAATGATGAGTGGTAAAGCACAAATGAGTTATACAAAGTATCCCACACAAATGTCAGGTATTCGCTATATACCATAAATATTACAGAAACATTTAGAAATATTAGACTTTTTTATTATTTTAATTGTAATGGTATGGGCTGAAACCCTCTGCCTGTAGAACCAGGTGGTCTAGTTACCAAGAATCCAACTGTACAAGGCTCTGGCTCTCCTGACTTTGAAGTCAATTTTCTCAGGGCCTTCCAAATTAAGAAACAAATTAAGAACAAGAGACTTTCCCCTTCTCAATGGGAGAAAAATCTTCCTTCTTTCTAGATCAGTGGGGTCATGAAACAGGAGATTGTAAAGTAATGATTTTTTTTCATCATGAGAAATGCTGTCAATAGCACTGGATTGAATCTTACCCCTCAGAGTCCTTGGGCAGGTGTCTTTTTTTTCATCAAAGGAGAATTTCATGTTTGAGGAAGAAATAACAGGTTTCTGGGGTAGTGCTTTTTTTTTTTTTAATTAGTATTTGTTTAAAGGTATTCAAGAGCTTAGAATGTTAGTCAATGATGTGGACAAAGTTACTGATAGTGGAACACGTGAAATGTGTATCAAAAAGGGAGAGATAGTGGACTTTTCTGATTATATGTTTTAATAATTTTTATTATTATTTTGAAAGGAACAAACTTGTAGGACTAAAGCTTTCTGTCATGACAAAGATAGAATTTTGGGGAAATCAATAGGATGTCAATTTATTGCCTTCAAGTTTAAACCGAGTGCTGGTTTTCGAAAGTACTGTACTTAACAAAATTAGTATTTGGCTTACCTCTGATTTCTTTTCCTCATGATTCATTATTTATTCCAACAGTTACAAATGTGGCAAGGCAATGGATAAAAGCATTTATTCACATCTCTCTCTTCCTGTGACAGATCAGGAACGCTGATGCCTTGGAGAATACAGTATGGAAAAATCAGTGAGTAAAGAACAGTGAAATCAATCACAGAAGTCACTCACTGTGGTTTAAAGATTAAAATCTTTACAACATAATAATGGCAACAAAGTGCAAGTGCCAGCAGTTACAAGAAGGAAACATCTTGTGTCACTAAATTAGAGTATCAGTAAGCTTCCCTTAAGCTTACAATAGCAGTTTCATCTAACAGAGTTAGAGGCCCCCAAAGCCAGCATTTCTACTAGACCGGGGCAGCTCTACAACCTAATGGGCAGATTACCATGCTTTATTAAATTGCACTCAAACACATGTGTAATCCATAAATTCCCATTGGGAAAACATATTCTCACAGTAGCCATGCTCATAATACTTCAGTGATGATGAATGGTAGTGAGGCAAAAGAATTACAAGTAGGGTTGAGAGAATAATATGCAGGAGACTGTTCAACTCAGTTTGCCCATTTCCAAACTCAAGTTGTCCCAAACTCTGATGGCCCTTAACTAAGGCTTCCCTTCACCATCTCAAAACTAGGACATCTGAAACTCAGCACTACAAACTTAAATTATATGTATAAGAAATTCTAGTTTTTGTACCCTCTAGTACAGTTGGAGCACACAGGGACAGCTATAGCTAAGGAAACCTAAGTATTACCCTTATAAAGCAGTTTTTTATTTGCTTTCAACTCTGCCATACTTTCACTGTTCAAGCAGACATTTTCCAGGCTAGATCTCTGTTTGAGGGTGAATGTTTGCATGTGCAAGACTAGATGTGGGGAGGCCATAAAGGAAGTGGTTACACAGTAGTCAAGCTGAAATATGACCAAGGCAGGGAACAAGTTTTTTTGGTGGACTTGATTGGAAGAAAAATATTTAAGAAGTATTGTAAAGGAAGTACAGTGATGGCCTGGGTGTGGGGAGAATGGAAGCGAGAGATGTTGAACACAACCAAACAGTGGGTTTGGGGATAATGAGGAAAGAAGGGAGAGGAGAAGGTTTGGGAGGGTAAATGACAATTGTCAGTTTTCACCAAGTTTGAAGTGGTGATGGACCATCCAAGGTGAAATATGGGAAAGAAAAATGAACTCAAAAGGAAACTGAATGATTTTATTTTTCTGGAGAGGGCCTGACCTTTCAGAAGCTTGGGGAACACTGCAAAAGAATTAGGTCACAGGAGCAGCCATGAAATGGCAGTGTTACCATTCCGCAAACCGAGGTAGGTGAGAACTGCTTCCTCTCCCCCCAGCCCCTCAGGGAAATTCTCACGTAATAAGAATGGCTACTCGAGCTCTGTATTGCCTGTCTTTTTAGTCGTGATGAGAGTGGTATTTTTAATTAGTATATGGATCTCTTAATTTTAGATTCAGACCTGCAAATGAAGTTCCATGATTTGTGAAAGAATCACCAGTGAATCCAATGCAAATATATTCACTAGGCACCAGCATCAACCACAAGGTCCCAATTAGAAAGGGTCATTAGCTATGAGGTTTGTTTGAAGCGCCGCTTGAAAAGGATTAGCCACAAAGCAAGAGTGATTCATTATTTCTGACTGTTTTCACAGACATGTGTGAATAAAGCTCAGATTATTTGAACTAAAACTTTCCTTTACTATGACATGCATCATTATAATAGACAATTTTGCTATCCTGGGTAACAATGATACAGCCCCTGAACTTTAAAAAATAGATATATTTTATTAATTAAAAATACAGTTATGGGCTATAGCAAAATTCACAGGTTCATACTTACAAGTGAAATATAAAATTATATAAAATACGAAAGACTCCTCACCAAAAGCAAACAAATCTTATAGAAAACAACAAAATGAAATTAATTTCCAATAATTTCACATTGTATTTTATAACATTATGTTCCAAAAAACCCATATGTACAAAGTCATAAGGTTAGACAAAACTCTAAGGCAAAAATATCAGTGATTCAGCTCCATTTTAGGCTTTCAGAGTGATAAAATTCAACCATATTTTGTAAGCAGGCTCAGATTTCAAGGATTCGGGATGAAGAATTCAAATATATTTGGTTAACAAGTATATTCATGTCAATATGTTTATATTCCTATGAAGATTATATGGAGAGATAAAAATGCATGTTATCTCTATATAGAGCTGGATATTTTAATTACACTAAAAAGGAGCTAGTCAGCATTAAGGTTGACTACAACACTAAGGTTGCACAATTAAATGGACAAAAGTCAGGAACTGGGAAAGTGAAGGTTGAATGTGCATCCATCGTGCTCCACTGTGCATATGCACCACAATACACTCTACCTGCTTAAATCAATACTATATAGGAGCAAATCTTCCATTTAAATCTATAGCCACAGAGGGTTCCCCTTGGCACTGGAAGTGGAGTGGTTCAGCTATGCAAATGGGTGTAGGCACAGGTTGGATGCATTACTCAGGAAGTACATACCGGGGGCCTGATTAACTCAATTAAAGTTAATATTATCTTTCCATTGTTTTCTATGGACTTAGGATCTGGCCGCTGGTCCATAGCATGAGTTTAGAGAAAAGATCTCTGACATTCAATTTTAAGAACCCAAACTTCATGAATGATCTTGGGTCCTCCACCTCCATTCCTTTGGGTGTTATAAAGAAATTCCAGCGTATTTAAAGGGGTTTGAGCACCTGAAAATCATATGTAAAAAAACACCTGATATCCCTGATGATACTATGGTAGCATTACAGCACTTGTAATTTATTTCTTGGAGCTCAGGAGACCCTTTTCACCAGACATCAGGTTGTGAAACCTATGGCTTTATAACCTAAATTCATAGCAGCAGCTAGTGTTATGGATAATTATCTAATTATCTTTTGGATCCAATGCACATGGTTTCACTTAAAAATCTTCCTTCTCTGTGCTTGCTGTGTGGCTTTTGGCAGGCTTGTAAAAGATATGACTCAACTACTTGTCAGCACAGCTTTTATGAGCTAAGAGTAATTGAGTAGGAAGCAAGCTTGTCTCAAAAGTAAAATTGTAATTGATTACTAATTACTGAAATATTGTGTCTGATGTGGGGTTAGCAGGAGACAGTACTGTAAGTCTCCTGATAATTAGAAAGCATGTCTGTGAGTCCTTTGGGGTTGCCTAAAGGCACATAGACACATGGCAGCAATTACAACTGATTGGAATCCCTCCCTTCCCTTGTGGTAAGATTCCACAACGCTGTGCTATGGAAAATCCATGCTAACCTGTTTCAGGATGGCAGTTTACCATTATTTAATGTTTATAGGACAGTAGGTCCATAAGCTGCCATCAGGATCAGGGGGCCCCACTGTGCTAGGTTCACAGATAGGCTACGTCTACACAACAGCTAGGAAGTGTGGTCACCAGCTCAGGTAAATGCACGTGCACTGGTTGAGATCATGCCTAAAAACAGCAGTGTGGCCCCAGTGGTACAGGCAGCAGCGCAGACTTGTCACCTGGGTACATACTTGGGCAGCTAGCCCAATCCACCGTCTGAACCGCCACGGCCATATAGCTATTTTGCGATGCTGGCTCAAGCAGAGCTAGCACATGTACGTCTATCTGAGCTACGAATTACACCTCCCAGCTGCCGCGCAGACTTACCCTGAGACATAGCCCCAGTCGCAAACAGTTTCCAAGCTAAAGCTCAAATCCCGCAAATAGTTACTCTCAAACATTACGCACATGCCTGTCTGTTTGAAGCATCAGGGAATAATACCACCCAGCTATTTGGCACTTTTCATCAGTAGATCTCAAAGTGCCTTGCAAAGAAAGTCAGTAGCATCTATGACACACACACACAGAGGGGAGAGGGATGCAATCCAATAGCTATTGTTTTTATACACCCATAGATTTGTAGTTGTTTAAAATTATTATCAATGGATAAAGTGCCAGCTAAGTGTATCTGCCCCTCAAGCCATCATTACTAGCCTGACTTCTTAGACACTGTGGAGGAGGAGAGGCTTGAGGAGAGACCAGTGGGCTTGTAGATAATGGAACACCCTCCCTAAACTTAAGTACAGTAGTCTGAATAGAAATGTGAGTTGGAGAAGACACCTTACCCATGCTTTTTTGCCAGAGCAGGATTATTCTGTACCATATAATCTCCTGTGTTTTGTCTGAAGAAAAATGTCAAAGTCATCAAATAAATGATTCTCAGTGAATAATATGATCAACTCTGGTCTGAAGTCATTACTTCCCTTGGGACACTGTTCTGTTGTTTAACAGGTATTCACTATGAAAGAATTTCTTGGTTTTTCTCTGCTCAGATTCATTTTCATAGCTGGATTTATACTCCTGGAATCACACTAAACAATTCCTATGTGTCCTTAGTGTTACTTCTTCTTGACCCATTTGCTATACACTTTTTTTTTACACCATGGGCCCAAACCACTGTATACCTTATAATTTAATTTCTTTTAATCTTTTCTCTTTAGTCCTTCCTAAACATTTATATTGCTCATCTCAGAATAGCTTCCAGTTTGTCTACTGATTTTCTGGGTCTGAGGAGACTAGGAGAGCTGCTTGAATAATGGAAAAAATATGTACAGAAAATTATTAAAAGAAAAAAAAATCCACATATTGGAATCAACACTCTTGATAAACAATTTAAATAATCTCTAGCACCCAATAGCTAATTTAGTTGCAGTCTACAGTTATGTCTGTCACATGATGCTTCAGTATATACAACCCAACAATTGCTCAGACTTTCCCTCTTACCCTCCCCCCATTTTGAGAATTTAGGAAGGCAGACTTCCTTGGAGGTTCAGGTTCTTTAAGCAATCTTGAAGGGGCTGCCCTTTTGCCTAACCCTACAGTGCTCTTATTAAGGTACCCAAAGGTATAAACAGGCACTCTAGTGTTAGATCCTGAGTTGCTGCAGAATCCATTTTGTATAATCCACACAAATTAGATTGAGTATCATTTGTCCACAGCTAGACAAAAGTTCCATCTAGAGCTGACTGAAATTTCAGAAATTTGAACAAAAAAAATAGAGGGGAAGGAAATTCACAAGAGTTTCTGCTAAACTTTTCTCCCTTTTCTCAGCCAGCTGTAGCTTGTTTCTATACTTTCCATCAAGGCAGATCTCATAACATCTTGGGATTTCTGACTTGTTCTTCAGAGCTTCCCTCAAGACCATACTCTGCTCAATGTCCCCTCCCAGGGTCATGCACCAATATCTCAAAACTCCTCCTTCTGTAGAGCACTCTCATCCAATCAGCATGTTACAAACACAATTGCACCAGTTGTGTCTCAGCTCCAACTTTTTAGCTGTCCAGCTGTAGGTAGACACTCAACCCTACTGACTCATTCTTGCATTTCTCTCCCAGTCAGTGATCTAGAATCAAATCCCTAAGAGATGCTAAAACAACACCTTGCTAGTATCTTTTCTAAACTTATGTCCACACTTTTAATATCCCAGGTGACAGAACCCAATTCTACTACAAACTGAAGACAGTCCATGGCTCATATGCCTCCATCATCATATAATTTTCTGTATTGAAAAAAATGTATGTTGTATACAGCTTTATGGGATTTATTTTATCTTTTTTTGACAACAGATACTAGTAAATAATATTACTTCCAACATTCACACCAATTCCTACCTTCAGATATTGATCTGTCTCTGTAAGACGTGCAGCATCTTGTAAAATCAAATACATGCACACAGCTGTTTTTAAGAAACATCCAGCAATAAGCTCCCCATGCTTCTACAGGTGGGAGAGAACTCATAAAATATATAGTAAATAAATATATTATAGAAAAGGGAAAGTACTAAAACTGGACTGAGGCATCCAGCACATGATATAGCAATGCTGAAATATTTTTAATATTATATGCAATACCAATTAGTAAACAAAAGTCTGCACAATTTTCATCAGAGACATGCAACATTTAGATGTGTACAATTTTAAAGTTATAATAAAAGTTACTATCAGATCTTTTCTGTTTTTCTTCTTTTGCTCATTTTTAAACACACCCAGAGAAAAGGAACACTGTTGTTTTTGGTTCCCTCCACCCCGTATTTACTAGGACTGTATTTTGTAACTGGGACAAACCTATTAACAGACACAAAAGCTAAGCAAACATATTACACAATGAAAAACATGCAGCACCAGTCTAAACAAGACAAGAATTGTACTCCCCACACACCAAACATTTCCATCCACCTCTCTGCTATATTTCATTCTAATCTGGAATGTTTGCAGTCCAGCCTTGAGAAGAATGTAACCAAAGGGATGTTTGTAATCATATTACCCACTGTTCTTTATGCACATAAGGAAAACATAATGATAATTATTCTAGTCCAAGTTAATCTTCTGTGATAAAATAAAATGTCTTTTTAATTAATGACTTCTTTTTTATGCTGGTGCAATCATCCTATCATCACATGATGGGGAGTATATTCATCCTCTTGTCTCTGCATGCTCAAAACCATTATTGGAGCCTGTAAGCCTCCTATCATTAGCTATTCTGATTTACTAACCTTATTACTAAGAATCAAGCCACTCCGTCATGCCGGTTAAACATATCCAGAAGTAAGGCAAAGTAAGAAGCTTGTGGATGAGTTCATGAAAGAGACAACCAACCCTGACATAAAAACTTGTAAAAGGGGAAAATGCTAACCTAGTCATAATTAAATTGGAAGATTACACTTCATTACAAAATTAATTTTATAGCCCCCCAAACTGAATCTGACCTCTCCAAAACCAAGCCGATTCACCTGACATTTCTCAACCATGATAGCATGGCTGAGTAGATTTATACTGGAAAGCGTGGAGCAAATTGCACAAGTGGGTTTCAGAGCTGTAAGGATTCACAATCTAGGAATTTTTTTTACCTCATAACTCTAAAATGATTTGGACCAGAAACTTCAAATGTAATTTAACCTATTGATTATTGTGATTATTTTGGCTAGTTTACAGAGAGTTACAAGAGGTAATTATTTGAGGGCATATTTCAAAACCTTTCCCCACATTACGTTTTTACATATGGCTTTTTCCATGAGTAGCCCATTGAATTGAATAAGGTATTATTCATTGAATAAGGTACATGAATAAAGTTATCAAAATCTTGCCTTAGCTGTTAGAACTAGTTTCTTACAGCTGGATGAAAAATAGGTTTCCTTCCTCTCCCCCACCCCACACAGAGAATTGACTTTTTGGTGAAAATTCAAAAAATATTTAGGCCAAAACCCAATTTTTTTTATCCCTACCTAATGATGTGGACGTTCTCAAATACTTTTTTAATTCATAGCTCTCGTCCCACATTTATCTTGTTTCAGTGAATTCCACTAAGTATGTGCAGTGATTGGATTAATATAACCATGTATCCAAGAAAAAATGATGGGGTTAAAATAGGCATTATAAAGTTCCCCAGCTGAAGCAGTTCAATGCTGTCCCCAGAAGGCAGAGAGCAACAATTGACCCTCAGTTTTTGTCCCATTAGGCTCCTTTTCTGCTTATGATTATGCAGAAGAGAGTCTGAATCTGTGCCTTGGTTTTGAAAATGTTCCTACCACCGCTGAGTTTAGCATAATTTAAAATTTCCAGTCTGATGATGATGCAAAAAGCAGTGAAGGTCACTCTTCAAGTACAAACGTCCAACTAATTCTTTGCAGGGGACAGCATCATTAACATTGAAAGACCACCAATGGTTTATTTCATTTACTAGAGACAGACTTCTCTAGTCCTTCCTTAGTCACAACTGCCTCTGGACCAAATTTCAGTTCTCTGGGAACTCCACTGACTTATGCCCTTATTCACTCAAAACTCTTATTTAAGGCAATGGGCCAAACTCATCCCAGGTGTAACCTTATTTTCTGCACTCTCTAGTGGAGTTATACCAGGGATTTATTTGGTCCATTGACATAAATCAGAGTTTGGCATGAGTAAGAATGGCAGGATTTGTAACAAGATAGTTTCCATTGTTACAAACCCTCCCAAGTAAGAATCAAATTAAAACTTCCCAGGAACAGTGTCAGAGCTACTGTTTAAGATGTATCTGTACAGAAACAAACATAATTATGAAAACATATGTTGTACTATATTGAAAACATATGTTAAGCTATTATGAACAATGTTGTATTCCTAGAATTATCATTATTATTGTATTGCCCCAATTAAGAGCTGCAGCCACAAAATATGTTCAGACTGGTTTGCTGCTATCTTTACAGACAACTACAGAATGATGCTGGCAGTGTATAGATACACTTTATCTTCACAAGAAATAAATAGTTGCTTTATAATTAATATATGTTGTGTCCCTGAAATGCGCAAAAAACTAGCTCATGCTTAATTCCCATATTTACTTTATGTTTTTCATAGCCTAACTTGCTAACGCATGACTGGTTACCATTCAGAGAGTTTTGCATGTCTCTTAAGATAGAATCATTAAAACCCAGATTTTCAGAAGAGCTCAGTTTCCATTTAGGAACCTAAATGAAGTGACCAGATTTTTTTTTTTTTTAAAAAGAGCACCCAGAAGCTCCCAATTAGAACTGATCAGAACTCAATGATGCTCAATTGCAGGCAGCTCAGCCATAGGGTGAGACCACAATGCATCATGGGAAATATAGCCCAGCCAGAAGCAGAGCCCATAGTAGAGACAGAGGCATAAGGCACCCAGAGCTACAACTCCAATGAGGCACAGATGTTGCTCAGGCAAATGTAGAGATTAATGTTAACCCAAAACAAAATGTTTCATTTCAAATTTTCCTCATGGAAAATTCTACGAAAATCATCTTTCCTCATGGAAAAATTCAGATTAGACAAGTTTTCTGACTGGAAACTGTTTTATTTGAATTTTTTTGGACCAGCCTTTTACCCCATGTTTGGGGAAAGCTCTTTAGAATATCTGGACATGACCTTATATTTTAGCATGCATGTTTATCATAATCCAGGAAAAAACCCTGACTTTTAGAGTTTTCATCATTGCATCTAGTTTTGTGGATGACCAAACTTCTGCCATGGTATCCTCATAGACATCTGAATCTGTCCATCCTTCTTCATTTTCAAAAAAACCCACATATATAGTTCAACAAGGTTTTTTAAACAATTGAATGTTGACTCCCAATGTAGTATTCTCCCATTCCCCATATTTCATGATGTAATATTTGGATTTCAGTATCTAGTGTTTATATACAATTGCTCTTTCAATTTTCATTGCTGTACAGTGCTCCGAAGCAAGTGATAGAGGGAACTCTTTATAACAGAAGCATCTTACATGATTATAGAATTAATTAATGGGAGCTGCAGGCATTCATTACTTGAGATATGTAAAATGGGGATAATGATATTGACCTCCTTTGTAAAGCACTGAGATCTACAGACAAAAAAAGCACTATGTAAGAGCTGGGTATACATTCTTATTTATAATCTACGGATGAAAAGCCCTAGACAAAGGGCTAAATATTATTACATTAGCAAATTAATCATGCTCAGCTCTATTGCTATGGCCCTCATCTTTCTCATGTTTTCACCAGCCAACCTCTTTTCTTTTCTGAGGACCGTGAAGCATATATTTTATCCACCTTGCCCACAGTGCCACCTAGTCAGCCAAATGTTTTGCTTTATGACTTATGGGCCTGATCCAAAGCCCACTGAAATGATGAAATCCTTTTTATTGACTTTGATAGGCTTTGGATCAGGTTCTAGGTGTATACGTAGATGATGAAAGAAACATCTCAGCAATGGCTATTGTAATGGGGGAAAAACATAACTGAACAAAAAATATGTAATGTCAGGGCAGAGATGGGCATTTTAATCTATGATGGAAAAAATGTTTCATTCAGCCATCCTACCCTGATGTTTTAAGATAGGGTGGGATATACAAACTATGAATATTAGGACCCTTGTAAAAAAAGCTGTGTAAATAACATCTGGGCTGGTCTCTTTGTAGTGTAACAAAAACAGGGTTTCCAATGCCAAATATAAATATCAAACAAGATTTGATCCAAGATCACCTAAAATACATTCTTTCCCAAAACAAATAGACAATGTTCCTATAAAATAACTGATCTTCTATAAAAAATATTCTATTTTATGAAAATATGCAAAAATGATTTTAATTATAAAAGTTAGCTTTCATACTGCAAAGTTATGTAGCTTTTAGATAGTGATATACTGCAAAATGTTTTAAATCCGGCCCTACATATACATGCATATACACATGCACACACAGCTTTTTTTGTTTTTACATCTTCCCTAATTCCAAACTCTTAGTGCACCCAAACCAGTTAGAAAGTCTGCAACCAGAAAAGGAGTTATATAATGAGCTGAAAACTATTTTGAAAGTCCATAGTTAAGGCTATAAAATGCCATGTAACAGTAAATAGACTAAGAAGTCTGTTCTCTTCTTTCAAATTCATAATTCCTATTGGCTCATTTCCTTTCTAAAGGGAATTATTCTTTTTTACCCTACAAGTTTCAAGTACAGGCAAAATGTATCATACATAATGTCTCTTGTAAGCCAAGCAATGATTTAATGCTTCATAAAACCAGATTCCATTTGATTAAAGAGCTTGACAGATGCCAGTTGGTTAATATATTTTACATACCACAGAAACAGCAGAGACAACTCAATTTTTCCCTTTTTCCTAGAGGACATTATCTGAGTTGGCAATAAAGAAATCCTGACATGTTATGTATGAAGTTTTACTGCAGCGCCAATGTTTTCTTCTGACTTTGGTAATAGTTTTTATCAGATTATTAAAAGACCAGAATTTTGCTCAGAATTTATAACTAAGACAGCAGCTTGACTGGTATAGGGAAATCTGACAGTGCATTTTATGGGAACTGCGCTCAGAAATAGCCTCAGAACTCCCGTTTCTTTAAGTAGATAAATCTAAATCCCTCATGGGGTAATGTTATTGTCATTGTCTGGCAGTAGGCCCAATTCAGGCACTTTCCAAAAGGTGAGGGCAGATGCTTGCTGCAAAGATAAATACAGAGAGAATAAGGCATTAGGGCTTATCAGCAACACCAGAAGACAGTGGAAGTGCAAACTCCATATATCATAATACAAGATTTAATGTTTGATTTGTGAAGTGCTATTGGAGCACAAAATGCTTTAAAGGTGCATACAAAGACAATGTATACCAGGGGAATTCTAGACAGATTCCTCAACAGATCATGTATGCATGTGTGGGAGGGGGAAGGGAAGGATAGTCATGGAGACAATCAGGTGAGAGAATGAGAACAAGGGAAAGAGGAATAATATCCTTAAAATACAGTGGCCCAATTGGAAAGAGAAAGGGAAGGCTTGTGGGTAGGTGATGGGTATGCCATGGGAGAAGGGAGAAAAAAAGATAAGATGGCCATGCAGCTTTTATTAGGAGTGAAAGAAGACAACCAATGCCACTGACAACAGGCTTTGGGGTAGGCAGCATGGGAGAAAGTGAGAAACAAGACTGAAAGAAAAGAAGAGAAACAGAAGAATGGTATGCAGGGAGGGTCAGGCTAAGATGATGTTACCAGACATAAGGTGGACAAGGTTGTGATCAATGAAGTGGTGGAGGTAACATGAAGATTTGAGAGTATAGGATGAATTCTAGGATGAGATCCAGATATGGAATCATAGGAGGAGGGAAGGAAAGAAGAAGAGGGGAGAAAATGTGGCAGAGAGAACAGAAAGCAAAAATGGTGAATACAGTGAATCCAAGTGGGTTGTAAAGGTGGCAGAGCGGGCAAGTAGGGAGGTGTGGAGGTGATAGAGAGCTGGAAGGGAGTTGGATGTTTAGCACAAGATAGTGCCAAACAGATACAATTAGGGAAATGGAAACAAACAATTTGTTATGCAATTGAAACAAAACTGGAGAGATCCACCAAATATGAATTGGATGATGAACAAGATAAACGAGTCAATTATGCACATAGTATAATACAGGATAAATGAGTCAATTGATTGCTAAATCGTATAAAACAAAATCAATGTGAGTCACTGTAGGAAAAATGGAAATTACATCAGCAGGAGCAGCAGTATGAAGGGACTTTGGATTCCCAGCAGGGGCTGCAACCAGCAGAAAAATATTGCTGTGAGAACTTTATCTGAGAAGTTGGAGGGAGCCAGGCTTGTGTGAACCTAAGGCCTGGTTGCTGAGGTAGCTAATGGAAGACTGTGGTGGGGGTCATGATTCTTTCAAAGTTAAAACGGGAAGAGGGGAGGTTTCTTTGGGTAGCCACCAGGGAACTCTGAGGCCAAGTTGAGATAAGAAAATAGGAATCTTTTTTACAAGTGTGCCAGACTGTCTTGAAATTTTTATACAATCACTAATGCACACTCAGAACACTCCCTTTATAAGTCAGCTGCCATTTGTTAAATCTTATCAGCCCCAAGAAGCAAAAAAATAAATAGCAGCCAATTTTAAAGTTTATTAGCAGTTATCCATTAATAGACTACATCTGGGCCTGAACCAAAACCCTGATCAAGGAAACATAACCCAAACTTTGGGTCATTCAAACTCTGGAACTGAACTGGAAATGAATTTTGCATTTTAAGACCATTAGTGAAACTGATTAATAGAGCCATATACAAGTTCCAGCTGGTATGTTTCTGTATCCTTGTTATTACAATAAGGGGAAAAGAACGTCTTTAAGTATTTTAAAACAAACATTTTCCCTTTCTAATTGTCAGCATGGCTACATCTCTCTGCTGATGGCCATGATCAGACTTTCTGAGAGCTATCCTGATAGCCACAACTAGTAAGGGGTTAGACAGTTTGATTGCTACAGTGACCTCTAAGAACTGGGTGTCTGGGTTTTCACATTTCATGGAATTTTGCAGCATTATATAGGCTGATGCATACAGATTGGCAGCCAGATTTTCAAAAGGAGTTCACGTGCTGTGGGCTGATGCACGGATTTCCCAGCCCACAAAATAAAAGAGGCAGCTTTCAATCTGTTGTGGTCCATTCTTCCCAGGCCCACCTATATGAGACCTTATAAAGAGTCTAACCGGAAGAAAACCAGCAGTAACAAAACAAAGACAGCAGCCATAAGCAACAGTCTCTCCATACAGACCTGTGGGTGAGGTTCCAGCTCACACTCAGCTGTCCCTCTCTCCCTCTTCTTCCTTGCTGCCTCTCAGGCAGCTTTATATTTCTCCTGCTCCCTCTAAGAGGTCAAAGTTAACTTACTGCTGTATTAACCCTTTAGGGCCTGGACTAGGGAGTACCCTTGTACCAAGTCCCAGGTGCCTAGCAGGATTTACAAAAGCATCTAAGGCAGCTATGGATCTAACGGCCACTGACTTCATATAACTTCTTGGGTTTATCTTTGTAAATCTGGCCCTGGATTTCTGAACATTACTATTTCAGTCACAGGCCTTATTTCAAGCTGGTGAGAGAAACAGAATGAACAAATTCCCTACACTGGTCACTACAGCTTAAAGACCTGTCTCTTGAATTATTCAAGCTTCAGCTGTAGGCCAGAGCATATTTGCTTTCGATATTCCAACAAAGAACTGTGTAGTCTGTACCTCCTTGTCTCCACTGAGTAGTCAAAGAGACAGCAACATAATTTAAAATTAACAGGGGACGTATTTGCACCTCTCCATATGAATGATGATTTTTCTAAAGTATCACTTGAAAGCGTTCCTATATGTTACATATCTTAACAATCACACTCTAACAGATATGAAGAAACAAGTACCTTTTTCCCCCCCCTCATATCATAGAATATCAGGATTGGAAGGGACCTCAGGAGGTCATCTAGTCCAACCCCCTGCTCAAAGCAGGATTAATCCCCAACTCAATCCTCCCAGCCAGAGCTTTGTCAAACCTGACCTTAAAAACCTCTAAGGAAGGAGATTCCACCACCTCCCTAGGTAACCCATTCTAGTGCTTCATCACCCTCCTAGTGAAAAAGTTTTTCCTAATATCCAACCTAAACCTCCCCCACTGCAACTTGAGACCATTACTCCTTGTTCTGTCATCTGGTACCACTGAGAACAGTCTAGATCCATCCTCTTTAGAACCCTCTTTCAGGTAGCAGCTATCAAATCCTCCCTCACTCTTCTCTTCTGCAGACTAAATAATCCCAGTTCCCTCGGCCTCTCCTCATAAGTCATGTGCCCCAGCCCCCTAATCATTTTTGTTGTCCTCCGCTGGATTCTTTCTAATTTTTCCACATCCTTCTTGTAGAGTGGAGCCCAAAACTGGACACAGTACTCCAGATGAGGCCTCACCAATGCCGAATAGAGGGGAATGATAATGTCCCTCAATCTGCTGGCAATGCTCCTACTTATACAGCCCAAAATGCCATTAGCCTTCTTGGCAACATGGGCACACTGTTGATTCATATCCAGATTCTCGTCCACTGTAACCCCTAGGTCCTTTTCTACAGAACTGCTGCCTAGCCACTCGGTCCCTAGTCTGTAGCAGTACATGGGATTCTTCCGTCCTAAGTGCAGGACTCTGCACTTGTCCTTGTTGAACCTTATCAGATTTCTTTTGGTCCAATGCTCTAATTTGTCTGGGTCCCTCTGTATCCTATCCCGAGCCTCCAGCGTATCTACCACTCCTCCCAGTTTAGTGCAAACTTGCTGAGGGTGCGATCCATACCATCCTCCAGATCATGAATGAAGATATTGAACCAAACCGGCCCCAGGACCGACCCTTGGGGCACTCTGCTTGATTCCGGCTGCCAACTAGACATGGAGCCATTGATCACTACCCGTTGAGCCCGATGATCTAGCCAGCTTTCTATCCTCCTTATAGTCCATTCATGCAGCCCATACTTCTTTAACTTGCTGGCAAGAATACTGTGGAAGACCGTATCAAAAGCTTTGCTAAAGTCAAGGAATAACACGTCCACTGTTTTCCTCTCATCCACAGAGCCAGTTATCTCATCATAGAAGGCAATTAGGTTAATCAGGAATGACTTGCCCTTGGTGAATCCATGCTGACTGTTCCTGATCACTTTCCTCTCCTCAAAGTGCTTCAAAATTGATTCCTTGAGGACCTGCTCCATGATATTTCCATGGACTGGGGTGAGGCTGCCCATTTCAAACCCATTTATATGTCCATTTAAAACCCAATTCAGTAAGGTACTTAAACACACACCTAATTGAACTGCGAATGGGACTACTCACACATGTGTAAATACCAGATGAATCGGAAGTTTAATTTCAAACCCATGAGCTGCGCCCATACATCACAGGGCAGAAAATGGGCTTATTTTATCCACTTCACCCCCCTGCAGGAAGAGCTGGATGCCAATATCAGTGAAAGTGAACTACTAGAAGAGGTGCCTTACAGCAGAAGTAACACTGATACAAGAACATTTTCTACTGATCGCCGTTTCATAAACTATAAGCAAGCATGGCAAGCTAAAATGGTAAAAAAGTACTACCTAGAAAAAAGACCCAAAAGCTAAAATTTCACTGCCAACCAGGAAACTCCCTCACCTTGTTCTGACACTTTTAAGAATGCTTCTAGATGTAACATTCTTGAGATTAGGTAATTAGGTCAACTCACTGTCTTGTTTTGACAACAGCCTTTAAGATCCATTTCAATAAAGTTATAGCCCATGGACATTGTTGCTGCACACTCATTTTAGGATTTTTTATTATTAATCATTATTATTAAATAAATGGTACAAACCTAAGGTGACCAGACAGCAAATGTGAAAAATTGGGACAGTGGGTGGGGGGTAATAGGAGCCTATATAAGAAAAAAAAACAAAAATCGGGACATCTGGTTATCCTAGATAAACCACAGTTTCTTAATACAGCCTATTTTGCAGCAGGAGTTTAATGCTGTGGAAATTATCTTTGCAAGAGGAAAAAAAGGCTCTAACATTGCACAATAATTTCTGGTGTCAGATCTTGTCTTATAAAGGAAAAACCACCAACAATCTTGAGTTTTCGAGCAGTTTACTTTTGTCAATCACTAGTGTCAATGTAGATAATTCTACAAAGGTTTGTGGTTAATATTATCTCAATTACCTTTAAAATGATCCTACAAATGTGGAAAAAAGCTTCAATGTGCCTGAGATGAATATCTGGCTCAATACTTTTTCTTCCAAACAAGCAGAAAAATGTTGATGGGTTTTAAAAGGGGATGAACTGGCAACTGTGCCAAAAGAGGTAATGTCTTCCTTGCTTAACTTGATTAACTACATTACTTGTAGCTAATAATGGTAAGTAATGTGAGCTTCTAATTTTCCCATGTTGAGCTATTTTTAATACAAATTGTGCTATTTAAATAATTTATCCCAATTAATAGATTACCTTATTTATGTTAGAGTAATTTTGTCTCTATTGGCTTGATATATTTAAATAGTAAAAGAAAACTCAACGGAATCTTAGATTTCACAGAAAACAGAATGTAGCAATATTTAAAGTCCCTAAAAATTACAGGATTCAGAGATTTTTTCTTGTCTATAATTTTTCCTGTACATAATTATAGCATGTTGGAAACCAAACTATTCCCTCCAAAGCAAATTGTTCTGCTCCAACTTTGCTGTGCCTCCTATTTATGACAGCTTATTTTTCATAGAGTTTAAGGCCAGAATGGACCATCAGATCGTTTAGTCTGACCTCTTACTATTGATCAAAGAAATCCTTCTTGCCTAAGAGCATGCCAAGTTGTACATTATGGCTTTGTTTACATGGTAACGAACTGAAATAACTAAAAGGGTTGTAAAATTCACATCTTTAGTTATTTCAGTGGAAGTCTGTATGGGGACTTATTTCAGAATAAGCGTGCCCTACTTTGATACAACTTAAGTCAGTAAAAAAAAAAAGATCAAGTTATGTCAAAACTGGACTCTTATTGTGAAACAAGGATATCCACACACTGATTTGCACTGTAATAACTAAAGATGTGAATTACAATCATTTTAATTATTTCAGTTCTGGTTACAGTGTTGACAAAACCTAATAACCCCCATAGCTGCTGCTTATCTTACTCTACCACCATCCTGGGTTAGTTCAAAGCCTGAAGATGAAGGCAGTACTTTATTTCTAGCATTGGCTCTGAACCTGGTAGCATTACTTGTGGCTCAACCCCCACTAAAAGCAGCCAATGGAAGCAGCATTTTCCAGAAAGTGACTTTGCTCTAAGTTGCCCATTTTTGTCAAACACAGGGTTACTGGGGAAATTAAAAGCCAACGGGAATTTATGTAAAAAGCAACAGAGAGTCCTGTGGCACCTTTAAGACTAACAAATGTATTGGAGCATAAGCTTTCGTGGGTGAATACCCACTTCATCAGACGCATGGCATTTATGGTTCATTTTCAGATAAGCCTGTGTGAGATGCTTTTTTGTTTCAAATAATTGAAACAAAATAACAAAAGCACTAGGCCTTCTTAGGACTCTCGTATTGGCTGAGTCACCCATTATCGTGATCTGATCACGCAGAGTTTCCTTGATAGCAAATGACAGTTGACAGGCATGCATGGGATAGTGCTCAAGTTTTCCTACAGCCTTTAACCATTCTACCAAAGCATTCTGAGACTCTTGCACAAATCCAGCGTAATTAGAAACCTGCAGGGAAACCCAACATATTAGAACCAGATCCTCAAATGTACTCTGAAACTGAAGTGAACGGATTACACCAATTGACACCAATTATATACCAGCCCCCCGGGGGCAGGGGCGGCTCTATGTTTTTTGTGGCGCGCCTGTGGGCGGTCCGCTGGTCACGCCGATTCGGCAGCATGCCTGTGGGAGGTCCGCCAGTGCTGCGCCTTCGGCGTCCCCACCGCCGAATTGCCGCCGAATCTGCAGGACCGGCGGACCTCCCGCAGGCGTGCCACTGAAGGCAGCCTGACTGCTTGCTGCACTGGTGCCTGGAGCCACCGCTGCCTGAGGGGGATATGGAGGGGCAGCAGGGCTGGGGCTGGGTGTAGGGGCAAAGCAGGGAGAGGACTACAAGAAGGGGAGCATATAAAGGGCCGATGGGTGGGCAGCAGAGGTGACATGTAACTGGCCGCCGCCTGGCACCTACCTGCACTCACCAGCCACCACAGCTCGCAGCCAGTGCGAGACGGAAACGGGACGAGGGTGGGGCCCTGCTGGCCGAGAGACGGCATGCAGTGGAGGCTGCGCTTACAAACCAGCAGGGGGAGTGGCCAGCCCCGCCCACTGCAGCTTTGCCCTGCCACCAGCCTTGCACACCCACCCCCATCGTCGGTCACTGGATCCCACCACTTACTGCTGGTAGGCAGGCAGCTGGCGAGCAGGGATCCGGCCTGCAGCAGGACCTGCCACTACTGATGGGGAGGGGAGGAGACAGAAAATACAGGATAATTTGCCCGTTTTAAAGAAAAAGTTGAGACACCTGCAGGAGAGCTTAAATACGGGACTGCCTCTTTAAAAACAGAACGTCTGATCATCCTAGGCATCGTCCTCTACTCTATTACCATGAGGAATCTTCAGGGAGCTTTGGATGGAACTCCACAGGGTTTTGGGGAGTGGGAAGGGAAGGAACTGTTGTCCATGGTACTATCCCCCCTGTTGGTGATACATATCTGTGATGACATCCACATCTAAGGTAATCTGTTTAAATGCAACTTCTGCCTTGCTTTGATCAAGATGTCTTTTCATGCAATAACTGGATACAACTTCTGTTTTTCCTATGTAAGATGTGTCCCTCTGGAGGTCAATGTTCTTTTAAATGGTTTTTAAAAGCACATAACTTAAATCTTCATAGAACAGCTCATAACAAGTGATTGGTAAGTGAAATCCCATGTTCACACGATCCACATTTCCTGGAGCAGGAGGCACTTATGATGCTTTATCGTTCAGATAAACAGATTGTATTTGAAGATTAAAGGTTAATTCTTCTTTTAAGCTAGTGGGAGCCTAGTATTTGCACCCATGTGTATGTTTGTGTAACCTTTAAAAGAGGTGATATTGCAAACTTAGTGACCATAGCTCCAAGTCTGCATCAGCTACTTCCTCTGAATCACTTTCAAAAATTCAAAGCCAAAAAACATTAAGAAGAAAGGAAGATGCAAATAAAAGTTTTCCTCACTGCCAGTTTGCTGATGGATGACCTGTCTTACAAAAAGTATTAATCTATACAAAGAAATAGCCTCACTGCTACATCTTGGCCATCACACCATATCCCGTGATTAAACCCCATCTTAAAAAAAACCCTTCCTTCCTGATGGTGCAAGCACATCCTGCTATAATAAAGTCCAAATAAAGAAACAGCCTGTTGAGATAGTATAACCATTTCCACATCAGGAAACGTGGAATTCTCTCCTTGTCAAAGGAGCCACGCCACTGATCAAATGTTTATCCAAAACACTTTCTGACAGTTTTGCTTCTGTAGTATACCTGAGTAAAGAAGTAAGAAGCACTGCAATCTCCAAGTGTCAAAGTGAAGTTTATATTTAGTTTTTTAAGAAACATTTTCCAAGAATAATCACAAAGGAAAGATCAATTTCCAAGAAAATATCCAGAAACCAATTTTGGCCCAATGGATAATGCACAATCAAAATTCTCACAATCAAAATTAGTGAGAACCAGCATCAGTTAAATCTTTGTAAACCGTAAATGCCAATAACTGCAACCTGCTATAATTCATAAAAAGTTACTACTACTCCATCCCACAGGAAAGTATTTCAAGTTCAAAGTGACCTGTGTACTATCCAAACCATGCCTCCTGTAAATAGGGCTTTATTCAACTGGTTGTTCCATTCAATTCAGACATTTCCCATAAACGATTATTTAAAATCACAGAACTAAGCAAGTACTAAAAGAGCTCTTAAGAGTAAATGCCACAACATAGAAGTCAGCATGTTGGTACAAGAACCCTGAGTCCCCTAAACCAGACATACAAATTAATACTTGAGATAGGCCCATGCTGCTAAGGTGATATCTCAATTTAGATTCAAACTTCCCCAAAGTGCAGTGGTGTTCAAATGTGGCATTTAGGCACAAAACACAGAGAAAAGGGGGCAGTTCTGATGTTTGGTTCTGAATCCAATGAAGTGTTGAAGAATCTGGGGATACAATTTACTGTATACGACCAATAATTAGTTGAATTATGAGAGAAGAGACAGTCACTCTGCATGCATGTGTGTAGAACCGGGGGAATAACTGGCAATTCCAAAAAATCCAAAGAAAATTTAGTCCAGGTCAAACCCAATATGAAAATTCTGAAAAGCTCTGGCAACTCTAAACAGTCCATTTGGGATCAAACAAAAGGTTTCATTCCACCTGAAACATTTTGTTTCAGGGTGTTTTTAAAGGGTCCATTTCATAAAATGGCCTGACAAAGAAGAAGAGGCGGTGGAGATAGCCCTGCCTCCCCCTTAATAGTTTTAGCCCTGTAGTTAGGGCACTCACCTGGAAGGTGGGAGATACAGGTTCAATTCCCTCCTCTGCCTGATGTGCAGAAAGGATCTCCCACATTGCAGGGGAGTGTCCCAGCCACTAAGATATAGGCTATGGTGATGTAAGTCTTTCTCTCCAGGCTACAGAGTCATTTTCTCTCTGGTCCAACGATTAATTATGTATACAAAAAGAGAGAGTCCCACCTCAGACTATCCTACAACCCAGAGCTTAAGGCACTCTCCTGCAAGCTGGGAGACGCAAGTTCATATCCCTGGTCCAGTGAGTATTTAGATAGTTACCCAACAGGCAACATCTTCAACAGGAGAGACTGAGACAGCCCCAAATCATAATATGCCATAATATCCCAGTGCTAGGCCCTTCTCCTGTAATGGCAGAGACCCAAGTTCAAATGATTTCACCACATCATGCAGAGAAGAGCACTGAACCCAGGTCTCCTATATTCTAGTACCTTAACCACGGGGAGAAAAGTTATAAGGAAGGCACACAACTCTCCCACTATTTTATAAGTGGTGCCTCAGCCCCTTTCCCCCTTCCCCCAAATATGGCTAAAACTATATGGTGAATTCATGTCCAATTCACATATAGGGTGTATCTACACTGCACTGCAGTGTGTCGAGGAAATATACTGCACGGGTATAAATAGCAGTATACACAGTGAGGCACTGCTTAGGCAAGTAAAGACATTCATCAACTCTTAGGGTATGTACCCTGCAAAGATCTCTATATGTCCAAGCACTGCTTCCCCTGTCTACACTGCTATTTTTAGCACTGAGTAGTGTCCCATTCCCTCCCTAATACCAGAGCCTCTCTCTGCTGTAGGGAAGATTCCAGCAGCAGGGAAAGGTTCCAGCAGCTCCATGCAGTGGGGTTGGAGACTTTCCCTGCTACAGGAAGACTATGGCAGCAGGAAAAGGCTCTGGCAAGGAGAAGCAGTGGGGGAAAGACTGCTTCAGGACCCTTTTCCTGTTGCCTCCCTCCTGTCAGAGTCTTTGGCTGTCCCATGTAGCTAAACACTGCAGTGTGGATGCAACCTACTTTTCAGTGTGGCATGTACCCTACCCAGTAGTGTGCAGGGTAGACATACCTACTGTTTTGGTTCACTGAAAAATGCATTTTTTTGGCAAATGTACTATTTGTCAAACATAAATAAATGCATAAAAAGAATTACTTTGCTCTAAATGTGTGTACCTGTTTGGTTGAAACCACTCTACATCTTGAAATACCAAACTCTACACAAAATCATTCTACATAAAGAACAGCTGCCAGCATCATTGTGTCTTATTCAACCTATTTATTTTCTTTTGCCTTGTTTATTTTACTTTGGTGAATACATTTTAGGAAAAAACAAAATAAAAATTATCCAGAACATATATGGGATATGTAGGTGCCCTGGTTACTCAGTTAGCAACTGATTTTAGATCTGGTTTTATTCTATTTGCAGTTCCAACTAGAAGTGCTTTTTTGTTTTGTGGGGGGTGGTTGGTTTTGTTTTTGTTTTTAAGAGCATGTCCATGGTAGGTCAGGAAAAGCAATTAATGGTGTTACATATACATTTACATATAAAGGGGTTTCAAAATTCACCCTGAATTATTTTTCTCTCTGACACAATACAAAGTAGCAAGCAGTCACAAAGAGCTTTAATCAACATATGAGAAAGGCACATTAGCTAACCATCCTGTTTATTTAGAACTCATCTTGACTGAAGCTGGGAAGTAAACATATTGAGCCAATTGCAGATCTGGTGTAAGCAGAAAACTCATTTGGCTTCCAAGGAATTGTGTGCTAAGTATCCTAATTTGACCCTTTACTTTTTTTAATTACAAGATGTTTACCATGTTGTATACCATAACGTGTTACAATTACTTCACAGTTATATTTGACTTTCTCTTTTAATGTTACATAGCGTTCCTTCAAGAAGCAAGTGAAAAAGCTATATTAAAACGAGGACCATGTTCAGGTAAAAGCCACAATCTGGGGTTCAGGGTCCATCCAGTGGGAAAATATTATGTGAAAGTTGAAGAAAAAGTTTTCTAATATTCCCAATTAGACATCATGGGAATCGGCGATTCCTATGATATTTACACACAGAGACCCAGCCACACTGGATGGGGGTGGGAAGAAGTAAGACAGAAGATAGAAATAAAGAAAGAGAAAAAATGAGCAGAATACACAGAAAGAGGGGAACTATAGTAAGGTGCACATCACTCACTCAAAAGATGAATTTCTAGCAAATGCAACATGGTAGAACTGAACACCTCCACAGTACAGTCGGGTGAGGGTGTTGATAAAGAAGAGATAGGAGTCAAATTCTGATCTCATGTACACTAGAACTCCATTAATTTCACCAAATCAGAGCAGAATTTAGCCTAGGGGTTCTTAAATCCCAGCTTAGAAAGAAGAGATAAATTTAAAGATCAGGATATGCAACTCTGGTGTATTGAACACTGTGTTAAAATTCAAAGCTATCACTTCAAGTTTGTAAGGGGTTTCTTGTTCCTGCTTGTAGGCTAGGGGGCTTTGTAAGGAAGCTTGGGATCTGGACCCAGTGCAGTCAGTCTGCAGAGCGCCAGCATAGAGCAAGGTGGGTTTAGTTGTGTGTGTGTGCCTGTTTTAGGGAGCAGCCTGCTGTGTCTTTCTGTTTTGGGGTTCTTGTGTGTTGGGTTTCTGAATTCCAAGAGTTGCAACCCTCTAGAAAGAGGGGATTATGTTTTATCTCTAATTTCTCTGTGCATGTGCCATGGACATAAAAGAGGCATGTATCTACAATCAGATATGAACATCAACAATTTCCTCATCAGATCCTGAACCTTTTTTTACAGATAAGCAAATTGAGATTAAGTAACTTTCTGAAGTTCAGATAGAACCCAGGAATCTGATACCAAGTCCCCCATGCTAAAACACTAGGCCATACAAAGAATTTGAAGAAGGTGGATATATTCTAACTCCAACAAAAAGATCATCTTTTCCTGAGTTGCACATTCAGAGTCAATACAAAGAAGTACTATAGTTCCAGCTAAGGAATTAATCCTTCTCTCATTGAAATCAGTGACAACTTTCCATTGACTTCTGTGGGTACAAGATGAGGCCCTAAAGTTGTAAATCTAACAAGTAAGTTAACTAGTGAATCAATCTCTTTGCAGTAATTTGGGGTGATTTTTATAACTGTAGCATCACTGTGTATGTGACATCTCTAAGCATAATTGCTTCAAAGTAAGTTGGGAGGAAGTTGGCAGGAAGATACACAGCTGAGTATTGTTTTTCTTCCTAGGGACGTACCAAGACTAATTTTTTTGTAAATGTTATTTAACATGCGCCTGTGCTGGGACTTTATTCATCTATCTTTCTTCTTCCTCTCAGGCAATGTAAAACAGCAATGAAGAAAAATTTAGACAAGTCTGAACTGACTTCAGATCTAGATTTTGAACATCTCAAAATGTAGGGATGTTGGGATACTGGACTTGCTTTTCGGCTCATCTCTAAAATACACCAAAATGCTGATATCAGGTTTGATCTACACTCTCCTTCCTTTCCTATGTTACTTCCTGACAAACACGATCCTTCTGGCCCTATGCTTGCAACTCACACACAAGAAAGCAAAACAAAAATCTCTTGCAAAAAGATGACCATGCTATAATTGTTCTGATTATTATCTCATATATCAGCAAGTTCGCGGATGACACTAAGCTGGGGGGAGAGGTAGATACACTGAAAGATAGGGATAGGGTCCAGAGTGACCTAGACAAATTGGACGATTGGGCCAAAAGAAATTTGATGAGGTTCAACAAGGACAAGTGCAGAGTCCTGCACTTAGGACAGAAGAATCCCATGCACTGCTACAGGCTGGGGACCGACTGGCTAAGTGGCAGTCCTGCAGAAAAGGACCTGGGGATTACAGTGGACAAGAAGCTGGATATAAGTCAGTGTGCCCTTGTTGCCAAGAAGCCTAATAGCATATTGGGCTGCATTAGTAGGAGCATTGCCAGCAGATCGAGGAAAGTGATTATTCCCCTCTATTCGGCACTGGTGAGGCCACATCTGGAGTACTGCATCCAGTTTTGGGCCCCCCACTACAGAAAGGATGTGGACAAATTGGAGAGAGTCCAGCGGATGGCAATGAAAATGATTAGGGGGCTGAGGCACATGACTTCTGAGGAGAGGCTGCGGGAACTTGGCTTATTTAGTCTGCAGAACAGAAGAGTGAGGGGGGATTTGATAGCATGGAAGGGGGGGTTCCAAAGAGAAGGGAGCTAGGCTGTTCTCAGTGGTGGCAGAAAACAGAACAAGAAGCAATGGTCTCAAGTTGCAGTGGGGGAGGTCTAGGTTGGATATTGGAAAAAACTTTTTCACTAGGAGGGTGGTGAAGCACTGGAATGGGTTACCTAAGGAGGTGGTAGAATCTCCATCCTTAGAGGTTTTTAAAGCCTGGCTTGACAGAGCCCTGGCTGGGATGATTTAGTTGGGGTTGGTCCTGCTTTGAGCAGGGGGTTGGACTAGATGACCTCCTGAGGTCTCTTCCAACCCTAATCTTCTATGATTCTATATTCCTGCAGCTTCAATGGCTTCTTCATCTGTATTGTTTCTTGCCAGTTTAGTTGTCAGAGTTTAAGTGGGGACTTCTGATGGCTTTCATTCAGGGCAACACTACAAAACCTATAGTTATGATTTGAATGGGACAGTCCTCTTGGGATCTATTCCAACTCTGTCATTGGCTTAATGTGGGACGTTTGGCAAGTCACCTAAAGGTTCTAGATCCATTGTTTACTCCTCTGTAAAAATGGGAAAATTCTTCTCATGTCATGAAACTTATGTAATGAATACAAAGCTCTGTGATCTCTGTCTGACACAATCTATATGATATTGCAAAAAATGATTATCTTCTATTATAAAGAAGATTATATTGCTTTTGCTTTGTTGTATTTTTTTTCTGGAAATACCCTCTCAATATTTTTCTTTTAGCTGTCATTTTGAGAGAGTCCTTTGTTGGATCCATGAAGGGGGAAGGGAGTGATGGAGTCTGGCTGATATGCTAAACATCTGCTAGAGTTTCAATCATTAATCATCTTTTTAGAGTTGCTAAAATTGCTTTTATCTGGACTTTACTAAAGTTTCACTTGTAAAAAGTTGATTTGGTAGATTAATGCTAACTCATCCTTTGTAAATTAAAACTGGAGTCTTATTTACCCAGGACTGACTTCTAAGAAATGGATGCAATACCAAACTTATTCTCTGTATAACCCCAGAAAAACAAACACACACAAAATCCCTCTCCACCCACCCCCCAGCCCTAAAAAAAAACCCTACCTTAAAAAGAGGAACGAGTTATTTTTGGCTGGTTATCTATACCAACAAAATCTCATATTTTAAACACTCAACAGTATGCACCAAGGTTAGGATTTTCAAAGCTGCCTGAGAGAGTTAAACACCCACATAAAGTCATATAGAAGAGAACATTGAAGTTACTTTAGTAGACCAAAAATGGTAGATTTGAAATTATAGTAGAACATCACAACCAGATTGAACTGAATTTTCCTCCATGTACTTGAGAGGAAAATGCAAGAAGAAACCCAATTACTCAGGGTAAACATAATCAGAGGCCTTTCTTAGTTTAAACATCCTTATTCTACAGTAATTGGGCATGTACACAGTGTAGCATGATGAATCGAACTGGAAAAAGAGAGCCAGGTTTCCAGAGAGACTTGGTTTGACTTGATATCAGGGGCTTATGGGTGCAAGTTGGTACAGGCTACTACCAGACAAACCGAGGCCTCTCAGAATATAACACTGGCCTCTATGCATGCTCAGTCAAGATCTCTTTCCAACAAATCTGCCTTATTGCTAATGAAACACACAAGATGCTATTACCAATTCCTCTGCAGAGAATGCTTAGCCAGATTCCCTGTATTACCTTATAACATTTGAGTGAGGAGTCAGAGTGCTAGAAAGAATGATGACAGGCCAATGATGATGGGCAGGGTGTGCTGTACTTTTAAGGGGTTAAACAGTTGCCACTATTGCACAGGTATTGCAGGCACCCAAATGTACATTATGCCCGTGTGCTCTGTAGGCAGAATCCTTCCATCTATTGCCATTGGTGCAGTGTCTCAATATATCTCCAACTGCAACACTTCATTAGGTTCTAAAGCCACATTCCAGCCCCTTACGTAAAGTGGACATGACTAAATTAAGTTAGAGGCATATTTAGAGGGGCCTTGTCTTGGTGAAGGCAAAGTGATTTATTACATTATTCTAACTCTCAGAGTATAAAGTCATACACCACCCCAAGTCCCTTCCTGGCGTATTTACTTTTCCAGCTTTGTTTTACATTCGCTCTGTAAGAGTGTTGCCTGGTTGAGATAACAACTAAATTTGAGGAGGTTTATCAGGTTAATCAGATAGAGCTGTCCTCCACAGTGCTACCCAATAATTAAGGAGAAGCAACAGCAAGAACCAGACCTTCCTCTTCCACACCCATCCCTCACTCGCATTTCATTTACAAAAAACAAAGTAAAGGAAACTGCTGCTGTTTTCATGGCCAAGGCTAACTGAGGGAAGAGCAGGAATTCAGCGTTCCCTCTAATTTTTCCCACTCATACGCGGAAAGAATTTTGTTACGTGCACCAATATGGAGTTGGTGTGTGGAGAAAGGACTCCCCCCAGCTCTGTCTTCTCGCAGCAGCACCTGGGCTGGGAGGGAGGGGAGCCTCTCCCTGCCACGGCAGTTCCGGGGCTGGGGCCACAGGAGAGGCACCTCTCCCACGGCCGCGGCAGGTACAGGTCGGGGCTGGGTTGGGGCTGGGGGAGGGGCACCTTTCCCCCGGCTACAGCAGCTCCAGGGCTGGGGCCTCGGGAGAGGTGCCTCTCCCACAGCTGTGGCAGGTCTGGGCTGGGGCTGGGGGAGGGGCACCTCTCCTACGGCCATGGCAGGGCCGATGAGAGAGGGGGGAAGCCGGTACAAATTACCGGGGCCCGGCGGTCCGGAAGGGGGCCCAGGGCCCAGCTTCCGCCCCCCACCTCCCCCCCGTCAGCCCTGTTTAGCTGGTCCGCCCTTGCTGGGGGACCCGAAAAAATTCTGGGCCCAGCTTCCCAGGCTTCCCCCTCCTCTCATTGGCCCTGTTTAGACGGTCTGCCCTTGCTGGGGGGCCTGAAAAATTTTTTCACCGGGGCCCGAACCCGCTCTCGGCGGCCCTGGGTCCAGGCTGAGGCTGGGTTGGGGCCAGGGCTGGGGCAGAGGATTCTCTCCCCACTGCAGCCCTGAGCACCTGTGCAGTGTTTAATAGGCTGCTGCGTGGCTGCGCAGCTTAGAGGGAACTTAGGATAGGATCCCAGGTTAACAGTGTCAGCAATGGTAATACAGCACAATTAGTTATGGTCAGTGCTGTTTAAAAACAATTGGGCAAATTCTATAGTTCTTACATAAAGAAAATGTACCACTGAATTGGTGGAAACATAGCTTGATTAACGACCACAGAATTTGGCTCAATATTTGTATCTATAAGGGCAAATTTGGCCCTGGTGTAAATCAACAGAAAGGGTAGGAACATTGCATTGAGCAGCTTGTGCACTCTTTTCCACACTGTCATTGTCTAGCCATGCTTGCTTTCCCTGGGGCACTGCAGCTCTGCATCGCCTCTGCGGCACGGTAATCTAAACCATAGTTATTCTCCTCCGAACAACCTTAACTTTGACTGTTTTTCAACACCCATCATCTACCTTCCCATGAATAGTCCCTTTACTTCCACATTTGTTCTTGAATACACTTCAATAGTTAGGCCCCGAGAGCAAGGTACTTAACTTTAAGCATATGAGTATATGAGAATATGTGTAATTGAAGCATACGAGTAGTCATACTTAAAGTTACTCACACGGTTAATTACTTGCTGAATGATGTCAACCTCACTACTCCCAGTAGTGCTGACTCTTTGATGTCTCTTCTGGATAATTAATAATAAAGCTCTAACCTGCCTTCCCTAACCTGGGTTATTATTTTAAGTGAGGAGAAAGACATACCCATTTCTCTCTCTCCAGCAGAGATATTTTTTCAGTGGTGTATTCTGTACATAGAGACATAGGTCAAATGTGCCTTACTTGTCTTATTTGCCTTTGAGATTGTAAGACTCCAACTCTGGAAGACCGACAACAAAGTAAATATTCCTAATTATAATCAGTAATGGTCTTGAATGTTGACAAATAGTGCAAGGGCAGCAAAAATAGAGTAACAAAAATCACAAGTTTAATCTGCAGAAACATGCTAAGTACGGTACTTGCAACGACATATTACATTAGGTGTGAGGGAATGTTTTCCCCCTGACAGAAGGAATACATTTCAGTGAAATGAATGGGTGTGAACAAATAAACTGTTATTCTATGCTCTTACAAAGGCCTCAGGACCTACTGGTGGATAATCCAAAACACTATTGTCCTTAAATTTAACCCATGATTTTTGGTGACCCAAGAATAAACTGCTGATCCCTTACTGGAAATCCTCTAGTTTCATGGGTTAATTCCCCCAAAGTCTAAACTTTCTCCTGGCATGCTTTCTTGGAAATTTGGGCAGCACTCTGACCTTAAAAGGATTAACACGAAGCACGATTCTCTAGACACATACGCAATACTCTATGAGAAGGGAAGTGTCTTTATAATCCCTCTGAACTGGAAAAGAAGATCTTGCACATTTAAATCTAAGAAATATAGTAAAAATGTCCTGATCCACCACAAAACAGTGTGGCAAGTTGCTACACCCATCGTTGATTGTTTGCAAATGCAGACATGCTCATGTTTACTGGTCTGGCATCTGATGCAATTCTGAATAGCTCCCACAGATAAACAGTATTCCTCACAGGGTTGCTAATGAACATCAAGTTATTGCCATTACTACCGACCACATTCACTTCAGATGGACACTGCTCCAAACTTTAAAGATATCAATGAAGTAGGAGTGCACTGGCTGGCTAGGAAATTGAACTATAAATTGAACTTGTAAATCATAAAATCTTATGATCAGGTTACCTTGGGGCTCAATTTTGCAAGGTGCCCACATTGTAGTTTCCATTCAACAAAACCACTCAGCATCATGTAGTATCAGCTCCTTCATTAAGGATATCAGAAGGATATTTTAGTATTATTACCACAAAAATATTTTTGCTACAGAGGCATTGTACAACATACAATATACACATATTAAACACAACACACACACATTATTCAATACATAAATATGGAACTCCTTGTTATAATCCAATTCTATTCCTCCAATTTGATAATATTATAAAATATACTTTTCCTTACAACTTATAAGTACAAGTTTTTGGTTCAGTTCAATTTTACCATAGAATAGACAGAATACTGGCAAACAAGGGTAACCCTGAATTTGGTTTCACTAAATCTTGTGATCAGGTTTTAGATTTAAAATCTAAAACGAGAAACAATTTGAATCTAAATTTCCATTTTATCTGAACTGCCAAAGGATATGAGTAAGAGAGATTCTAGTCTGGGTTTATTTCCAATAAAAAATTACTTCATTTGAACTGGTCAATTATGGGACCGATCCAACTCCCCAAAAAGTCCATGAAAACATTCCCATTGGTTTCAGACCGGTCCTTATGTTACTTTTCTCAGTAGCTTACATCATCCCCATATTGTGATGGAAGTTCGATCTTGAAGGAATGCATCCTCTCAAGAGGGCAATGGAACAGAGAAGGAAGTGGGAGGGAAAGCTTTAGAAGTCAGAAAAATGAGAGACACTCCCTTATAGAAAAGCCTTATAGAAATGGAAAGATGTTACAGAAATGCAAATTACTACTAATCCTTTATCAATCATATCGGGGAAAGCTTCAGATTTATATCCAGATATGTTATACAAGGCACATATAGGCAAATCAAGTAAGCCACCAAATGTTTTTGAACTCCATCCAGCACTACTTGTAAATACTTAAAATGTGAAGCAATTTTGTGACCTTGGGGTAATTTTCTGTTTCTTTCTTCTGAAATGAAGTATCGTCCAAAGAACATTCCCTTTAAGCTACAGGCAGGTGCGGCCACACAGTAATCCTGGTGAAAAGGCAGAAGGGGCTCTGAAGGGAGCACGGCTGGCACCTAGGACCTGCTTTGCTTGTGGGCCCTCCTGCTGGAACCCGTGGCAGCTCGTCTCAGTGCACAAGAAACCTCAAGCGAGTAGGGAGTGTAAGGCGAGGGAGGCAGGGGCCAGAGGTGCCATTTAGGTAAGATGGAGAGGGAAGCTGTTCATGATCGTGTCCTGGGGGTGCACTGAGCCAGCTGCAGAGAGGCTGGTTCCTGCTGCTGAGAGCAGCTTCCAAGGGCTGGTGGTGCTGAAATGAGCAGCTAGCAGCTTAGCCCAGCAGGGAGATGTGGCACAGTGGGAGGAGAAGCATGTGCAACTGCTGCTGATGGGGCAGGAGACCCTAGTTCGTGCACTCCTTCCCACAATGGCAATGCCCTCCCGGGTATCCTGGCCAGAGTAGGGCTGGCTGTGAGGCAGAAAGGGGAAGACCCCAAAATCCCTTCCTCCAAAGAAGCCTTGAGCCAGCAGGGAGAGGTAAGAAGCGGAGGGAGGGAAGCATGGGCTCCTGGGAGAGGACAGTAAGGGCTCTCTCAAGAGTTGAAGCTCCAGGGAAGTGGTTGGTGTAGGGGCTCATGGGAGTAAAGGCAGGGGCTCCTAATTTCCTGGGTTTCTAACTTTATGTGATTTTTAACTCAAACTCTTGAGAGTCAATTGGTACTCAATAAGTTATGTACCGAAAACTGTGTTAAAGTGTAAGCTAACACTTTCAATTTCAGAGTATTCGCTGGTCCTGATTGCAGCTTAGGGGGCTCTGTAGATAAGTATGTGAGAAGTGGGCCTAGCAGAAGTCAGTCTGAAAAGCCTCCAGCAAGGTGCAGTGAGTTGTATCTCTGTATCTTAAGGAGCAGCCTGCTTTGTCTCCTCTTTTTTGGTTAGTGAGGTATTGTTCTGAATTTTAAGAAATAGTGTTATGTTGCAACCTTCCAGCAAGAGTATTTTATGTTTTTATGTAACGTGTGTGTCTGTATGCTGTGAACATAAGAGATAGTTTATACTTGGTAATTACAGAGCGATTACATGATTCTATATGAGCCCTTTAAAATATATCATACTATATGATTTGCTATATAGCAAAAAGGAAATGGAGAATAGTGAATATTGCAATTAATAATATTATTGAAACTCCACAGGAGTCTTCTAAAGGTGCTGCTACAATAAAGAGAGATTACAAGCCCCTACTCTATACTCTTATCAAGAATCTATTAACAACTCTGATTCTTCTCATAATTGAAAAGTCAGTGAAGGATCAAAGTATCTATTTCTTTTTGGAAATGCAGACCCTTCATTTACAGAACTGAGTCTAGGGATTGTATTGACTTACAAATGGAAAACAGAAGATTATTCATTGCAAAAATATGTTTTAATATGCCCCAAAGTGTATTATTCACTTTCTCCCAGGTAAACTAAAAGAGAATGCAATGAAAGCATGTTGTTTATGGATCAGACAGAATTTATTAGTTATAGTAAGTATGTGTGTTGAATTTAGCTACATACTCACATACATATGATATTACCTTTCACATCAGGATGACTAACAAAATCTTCCTGAATCAAGGTAGAAGATTGACAATTCCACTTGTACATTTAAAAAAAATATATATTTGTTATAGTTTTCCATCTAAGTACACACAAAAATGTGATAGAATACAAAAAATTGAGAGGACTATTAGTGCAGATGTCTAGTATTTAATATTACATTAATGATCTCACGTTTTAAAGAACAATAAGTAGACTAGTATATGTACAAAGCTCTGTAGCAATCGCAAACTCAATATTCATGTTTCATCTTAGCCTATGTGAGGGTAAAGAAAAATGTCATGCCAATTTACATGTCTACTTGCCAGTAGTATGCCTAAGGAAGCATATATAGTTTTGGAGAAGAAATCACATGTAATATGGGTTATGCAGGTAAGCTATTTTGTCCGTGTAACAAAGCAGGACTCATCACCGCAGCGCCTCCTGCTTGCCGTCCTGGGAATTAGCTCAGGGGTTGCCAGTACACCCTTCTCAGGTGGTGTCTCGCCCGTTGTCTCATCTGTCTCCACCTCCAGGACCTGTGTTGCTCCCCAGACCACGTCATACTCTTCTGGACACATCCCTCTGGCGGTGTCCCAGTTGGTCCTTTCCCCCCTTCCAGGGGGCCGACAGTCCTTAGTCCAACCACTTGCCTCAGTGGCAAACTGCAGTCCTGATTCTAGCTGCTCATCTCAGGGGCAAGTGGGGGCAAAGAGGGCGGGACCCAGGCACCCGCTACTCTGGGTGCTGACCCAGGGACCCTATAGCCAGCAGCCACCTACTGCCCTCCTCCAACCTGCTGCCTATTTTCCCTGGGCCACTTCCCCCATACCCCTAACACCCTCTCAGCCCTTGTAGCAAGGCCCCAGCCTGGCAGTGGTCAGCCAGCAGCTCACCCTCACACTCTGCTGCTCCTGTCCAGCATTGCTCTATCTAAAAAGAACAGGAGTACTTGTGGCACCTTAGAGACTAACAAATTTATTTGAGCATAAGCACTTCTTCAGGCAGCCAGTTCTCCCCCCTTTCCTTCCAGGGAGAGACTCCCTTCTGCTCTGCTGAGCAGCCCTTTATATAATATGGCACTCGCCGGCCCTGATTAGCTGCTCCAGCAAGACTTCCCCCTGTTGGTTGGCTCAATATACCCTTTCCTGATTAGTGGGTTCTGAGCAGCCACCCTGATGCTGCTTTTAACCCCTTCTTTTCCTGTGTGAGACAGCCACCCCACCACCCTCCCCTTTAAGACCACACACTGGAGGGAGAGGGGCTCTATCTCCCCAGCTTCCCTCTCAGTTGGGCCCTCAGGAGGTCCCTCTCCTGCCACGGGTTTTCTATTAAGAGGAGCAACCTGCTTCCCTCTTCTAAAGTCTGGGTCCCCACCGTAGCCTGTCCCACTCCTGCGTGGGTTCCCCTGTCCATCTGGGTTGCCACCATAGCTCGTCCCGCTCCTGTATGGGTTCCTCTTTTTATCTGGGGCCTCTCTTTCCCAGACAATCTCCCTTCCAGGACCTTCACTGCCTCCTTGCCCTGAGCGGTCTCAGACCGAGCCAGGCTCTCTGGCCTCCCCGTTCTTCTCTGGGGGCAATGCCATCTTATATGGCCCTCTTTGTGGCACTGGAAGCACCCCTTGTGCCTTCCCTTGGCCACGGCCCTCCCATGGTCTGTCTCTGGCTTAGCCCTTTCTCTGGGGTAGCCTGGGCCCTGCGAGTCTCCTCTGGGTGTTCCACCTTCAAGTGTCCCGGTTCCCCACAGGCTCAACAAGTTCGCCACCTCCCTGTTCTCTTCACGGGTTGGGGGGAAAACTCTCTTAGGTTCTTCCTGTTTCCTGTTCTCCGGGTGGGCCTTTGTTCCCCATCCCGGTAGGGGCACTCCTGCCACCCACAGGCAAAACATTGTCTCTGTATTAAGTCCCTTGAAGTTAAGCTTTCTATAAGAGTCCCAGGACAGTTAGATACAACAATTGAACAGCATTAACCTCAATAGTTCTACACTTCCAGATAGTATGAAAAAGTTTAAGGACATGAAAAAAATGCAATTTTCCCAAGACTCAATTAATTTGATCATAAATATTCAAATACATTAACTCATTTCAATTTTGCTCAAAAACAATAGGCTACCATGGTGGGTTAGTGTGCTAGGTACAGCTGGGCAAATAACTAAAAAAATAATTTATTCACCAAATTTTGCTTTTTATATGCACAAATTAATGGCAGATTGTGATTTATTCACTCTGAAATTTTTTTGCTGGATAATTTCTACGAGTAATTCTTAGTCTGCAGTCTGTTTTGTGGGTATTTGATATCTTAAATTTTAGCTGTTTTCTTTTGATCCATAGATCACATTACATATTACTCTTCCTTGATGGGATGGCCATAACTCTCAGAATAAGTTTCCCAGAGTGAACATTTCAGAGAAAATTTGTTTTCTATGGAAAATATATAAGCCTGCTTCAAAAAAAAAAAAAGCGATTAGAGTGAACATTCCTGCCAGGAAACCCGTTTGCTAGCACATTCACCAAAAACAAATAAAGGGACCTTGAACACAGTTGAAAAAAATTAATCAAAAATCAGAACCAATATTTAAAGAAATAATTTTATGGCATTCACCCAGGTCTATTTATAGGTGATGCCCAGCAAGCATTATTCTCCTTAAAATAAAGATAAAATGCTCTTTAGTTTCATGAAAGTGGAATAAACAATGGCAAAGGTTTTTTTATGTAACATTAAAATTTTTAAATGTTCCTATTCCTTTTACTATTCCAATAAAATACTTACTTAATATAGTCTCATATGCTCCCCCTGCAGAATGATGTAGAATGCACCTACATGGTGCAAAATTGAGTAACACCCCAGAAAAAGTTGCAGCAAGTCTAAGGTGAAAATTTGTCGCAGTACTGTTTAAAAGGAATTTACAATTACAAAAGCTCTCAGTCTTCCTGCTTTAGGTCAAACTGATCACCTGCCGGGCTCAGGAAAAAACATCCCCAATGGTATACTATTGTACTGCTCAGGTGCACTATGGGGTTATACTCATCTGTCACTGGTCACTGTCAGTAATAGGACAACTAGACAAAATGGATCAATTCCAATTCAACAATACTCATTTTCCTACAGAGGGGAAATAATCCTAATTTTATTAAACATTAGGCTTCCAGACAAATCCACAAAAAAATCAAGTAAAATGATGCATGGAATTGCCCTTTTTGACAAGAAGTGTGTCATGTCCATTTAGAATACAATTCTCTATTGAAGTACTATATAACATGCCTTGCAGATGTATGGATTCTGAGCTATAGGCTTTAACCTCTAGCAGCTCTAAACCAATTTCCATTTTGTGCCAGAGCATTTCTCCACTCAAGCTATGTACACACTACTTTTTTATTGCAGGGTCAGTTTGTAAAGGAGTGTGCTACAGTATGTAACCAGAATTCAAAACAAAGTTCCTCAGTTCAGTTTTGTTTTCATTTGTGTTCTGGTCTGCAAGCAAATTTTATTTCAATATATTTCTACTATTTCACAACTACACTACTCAGAAGTATTTTAGGTTGCCTGGGTTTAGAAATACAATTGCAGCAGATGTTGCATAATCTTTTTGAATAATGTTTGAGAATCATGCCCTGCCTTTACAGTTCACGGGCTATATCCTGAGGTCAGTTACTCAGGTGTATATTTGGAGTAATGCAGTTAATTGTGTTAAGTCAATAGAGTCACTCCAGATTTACACTGATGTAAACTGAGATCAGAACCTTATAAGTGAAGTTGAATTGTATTTAAGCTGAACTGGAATTTCTAAACCATACAGACTTAGCATGTAATCATCAACTTTAGTATTCGGCACACTGAGTATATGGTGCTCAGAAAAATAGGTAGCCAATAATTTTCCACAGAGATATACACACAAGGATTATATTTATAGTACCTAAGTAAACTGCTCTTCCTATGTATTATTATTTGTACCTTGTTTTGATGTGGTCTGTCTGTGAACATATAATATGACCAGTCTGATATTCTGAAATGTGTTATCATCACAGGAGATAATAATGGAGGCAACTAAGCTTCTTCAGTACTTTGCCGCCATCATGTGGCTGGTGAGATAAATCATTTGGGGGGAAACCATAAGTTATTAAAAACAACTTGCCCAATCGTATTTATGATTCTGTGTAAGAGAGAAGAATCATTCTTATAGCTAGTTTTAATGAATCACCTTCTAATGAACTGAATAACTGGACAGCAATATTGTGTTTTTGATGAGTAAAAGTAGTCAGTTGTTTATTTAAACCTTGATATCAAGTACTGGCATTTCCCAATAATATCAAGGCCATATGTTTGTTCTCTTTCCGTCTCTCTTGGTTTCAAACACTAGCATGTTGACGGTGTATATTTTGGGAAGAATTTGTTATCCAACCCAACTACCGACTCCAGGTGCTACCTATAACTGTATACATTTCTTGTGGTATTTCAGAGGTTTTCCTGCATATACGAATCTGCTGAGAGTTCCTGCCATTTCTGCATATAGATCAGAGGGCCAAGACACTGGGCTCTATTGCACCTCTCCATCTGTTCTCTTATTCAAGAACTATTCCTGCAGTGGCTGCAAAGAGGAGTCTGATAGCTCAGTTTATTTGCCCATTTTTTTCTCCCACACAATCGTGTATAGCTGCACAAAGCTCCTCAGGGAGTGTCTGTTTCTCTCTGTTGGCAACGTCTGCCTTTAGCCACTTAAAAACTAGTTTAATTTTGTTTTAACTCTTATAAATACTGTAAACCAAATTCAGAGACTGGGTTACCCCATTGGACCTATACTGGACCAGTGCTTACTATTCCAAACTCAGAAAACCCCTATTTGATGTGAGTTTGCCTGAGTAAATATTGGATAAAACCTGAACAAGGTCCTGAGGGATCTGCCTATTTTGTTACGTTCACACAGGTAATTTTATTGACTTCACTGTGGTGACGCTGCCTTAGTACAACTCTGGGAAAAATTTGTACCTAGAGGTCTGAAAACATCTGTTCCCTAAAAGTGTGCTAAATACTAATAAAAAAATGAAATCAATTGATAAAAATGCTAAGAGCTTCAGAATTAGATCCAGCATGCAGTACTATTCATTAAGTAATAGTTACTACAGGTAAAACCAACTGTCTTCAGGAACATCACCAGAAATAATATAAACTCTAGAGTAACATAGTATCTCTCAACTGATGATCTTAAAGAGCTGTACTAAATCAAGCAAGCAAGCAATGGGTTACCTAGGGAGGTGGTGGAATCTCCTTCCTTAGAGGTTTTTAAGGTCAGGCTTGACAGAGCCCTGGCTGGGATGATTTAGTTGGAATTAGGTCCTGCTTTGAGCAGGGGGTTGGACTAGATGACCTCCTGAGGTCCCTTCCAACCCTGATATTCTATGATTCTGTGATTCTAAGCAAGCATCTCAACATACCTGTTGGGTAGGAACACTGTGGTCTAGATTCTGCCACCTTTACTTGCATTGGGTAGTACTAATCAGAGTAAATAGATACTTAAAACGAGTAAGGATAGCAGAATCTAGACCAACAGCTTTTATTGCAAAATAATTATCCTCAGTTCAATTCCCTCCACGGGTACTAAGGAAATTATTTCTTTCTCCAAATGATCAGTTCATTTCAGTCTTCAAAACACAGGAGTGTGCCTTAATTCAAATTTACTTTGATAACAGTCCACTAAAAAGCCCGGTGTTGAAGCAAGGTTTATGACAAAGAAGTCTGTAGCCTCCTGCATGGAACATGGAGGGACANGGGGGGGGGGGGGGGGGGGGGGGGGGGGGGGGGGGGGGGGGGGGGGGGGGTGAGTTTGGAAAAGGCACCAGGAAGCCATTCTTTTTCCATATGGCTTCAATGCCAGCTGTAGCATCTATGTAAATTGTTCTCTTAATAAAGAGCCAGTGTAGTTTTGCAAGAAATGAGTCTTCTCACGCTATTACTCAGCACACAGAACAAAAAATGGGTTCTACTATGTTGCTTTAAGTATCTAGAGGGACAACAGCAAGGAATGGTAGCATTTCACTAATCTCTCCTCCTTCCACTTGGACTTTTATCAGAAAGTCAGATGTTCAAATGCCACACTCTGGAAGATATTTCTCAGCAACAAAATCTAGCCTTATAGTGATTCTTTTGGCAGCTACATTGACAGCTTTATAGGTTTTATAGTTGTTGTTGGGGCCATTACATGGTTAGGCCACACATGCAATTGAGCTCTTTTTCTTCTTGAACATCAATTTGTTTTTGACATGGAGGCATGTCTTTGTGAAATAATGTTTTATTTTTGTATTTAACGGTATACAATAATAAAATGCACCTATCCTAGACACTGGGCATTCTATCAAATGTTTAGTCACACAACTAATCAGAATATTATTGATATTTATTTTGGGGGCTTGGGGTCCTTTTATCCTTCTCAAGATTTCCAAACTGGTCTCTCTTTTGCTAAGAAAGACTAAATCCTGAGGCACAGATCGGCTCTTTACTGTTAAATGGCAATACCACTGATCTCATTTGCAGGGTTTTTTTAAGGGCATAAACTGATAAGGACTCTATTCTTCAACTCTTATTATTTAAGAAAGTCAAGCCTTTTTACAAAATTGATACCCCATTCTACCTCTAAACTCCTACGTCCACCCCTGCTCCCCAAAAAAAGCAAAGTTTCCCCTCCCCCAAGAAGGGAGAGATGCACCAGACACTCTGTGAAGTCCACTAGGAACTTCACTGTTGCTATTGATTTTATATGGAAGGTGCCCAGGTATTAGTTTAATAAATTCATAGATTCCAAGGCCAGAAGGGACCATTGTAATCATCTAATTTAATGTCCTGTAAAACAGGCCATAGAAGTTCCCCCAAATAATTCCTAGAGCAGATCTTTTAGAAAAAAAAAACATTCAATCTTGATTTGAAAATTGCTAGTGATGGAGAATCCATCATGACTCTTGGTAAATTGTTCCAATGGTTAATTACCCTCACTGTTAATTAAAAGAAAATTACATCTTACATCCCATCTGAATGTATGTAGCTTCAACTTCAAGCCATTGGATCATGTTGTACCTTTCTCTGGTAGACTGAAGAGCCCATTATCAAATATTTGTTCCCATTGTAGGTAGTTATAGACTGTAATCATCACCCCTTAACCTTCCCTTTGTTAAGCTAAATAGATTGAGCTCCTAAGTGTCTCACTATAAGGCATCCAATCCTTTAATCATTCTTGTGGCTCTTCTCTTAACCCTCTCCAATTTATCAACATCCTTCTGGAATTGTGGACACCAGAATTGGGCACAGTATTCCAGCAGCGGTCACACCAGTGACAAATGCAAAGGTAACATAACCTCTGTATTTTTACTCAAGATGTATCATTACCTCTTTTGGTCACAGCATCACACTGGGAGTTCACATTGAGCTAATTATCCACCATGACCCCCAAAATTTTTTCAGTCACTACTTCCCAGAAAAAGTTCCCCCTTCCCCATCTTGTAAGTATGGCATACATTCTTTGTTCCTAGATGTATACATTTAGCTTTATCAAAACATGCAGTTTGCTTGTGCCCAGTTTACCAGGGGATCCAGATAGTTCTGCATCAGTAACCTGTCCTCTTAATTATTTATCACTCCCCCAATTTGTGTCATCTGCAAACTTTATCAGTGATTATTTTATGTTTTCTTAATAAAGGTCATTTTCAGGTAATTAATAACAATGTTAAACAGCAAAGGGCCAAGAAACTATCCCGAAGAAGTAGACTGTAGCCCACGAAAGCTTATGCTCAAATAAATTTGTTAGTCTCTAAGGTGCCACAAGTACTCCTGTTCTTTTTGCTGATACAGACTAACACGGCTGCTACTCTGAAAACTAGAAACATACCCATTCAATGATGATTCCCTGTTTACCATTACATTTTGAGACCTATCAGTTAGCCAGCTTTTAGTGTGTGCTAGGTTAGTTTTAGATCATTCTAAAATTTGAATGAAAATTTCTTGCTGTACCAAATCAAATGACTCTCAGACGTCTACGTATACTATGTCAACACTATTACCTTTATCTATCAAACTTCCAATCTCATCAAAAGACATCATGCCTGTTTGACAGGATCTATTTTCCAAAAAACTCATGTTGATGTCTTTATTACATTACGCTCCTTTAATTCTTTATCAATCAAGTCTTGTATCAGCCACCTCATTATCTTGCCTGGAATTGATGTCAGGCTAACAGGCCTATAATTACCTGGGTCATCCCATTTGCCCTTTTAAAATATTGGCACATTAGTTTTTTCCCCAGTCTTCTGGAAATTCTCCATTGTGCCAAGACTTTTAAAAAGGAACATTAATGGTCCAGCAAGCTCCTCAGCCAAGTATTAAAACTTTTTGATGCAAGTTATCTGGATTTGCTGATTTTAAAACATCTAACATTAGTAGCTGCTGTTTAACATCCTCCTGAGATGCTAGTGGAATGAAAAGACTTATCATATAATGGGACTGCATCATCTGTTTTCCCTCCAAATACAGAATAGAAATATTTATTGAACACTTCTGCATTTTATGCATTATTATTGATAACTCCACCATTTCCATCTAATAATGGACCAATACCATTGCTAGGACTCTTTTTGTCCCTAATATATTTGAAAAACTCCTTTTTACCATCCTTAACTCTGGTGGCCATAGATTTCTCCTTTTGACCATTTGTTTCCTCTATCTATTTTCTACAATTCCTAGCTTCTGTTTTCTACTCATTACTATTTACTTCCCCTTTCTTCCATTTGTTTATATATATAACTGCCTTCACCTCCCCTCTAAACCAGGTCAGTTTTTTAACCAATACATCCTGCTTCCTCGATAGTGGCTTTTTGGGGCTTCTTGTAAAGTGTTCTTAAACAATTCCCAATTAGTATTTGAATTTTTCTGATTAAATTCTTCTTCCCAGCTGAATCGGCTCATATTTGTTTTCAGCTTTGTGAAATTAGCCTTTTTAAAGTACCAAGTACATATATATATATTACTGGTCTGGACTGGACTCTGCATGTTATAAATGTGATCAAGTCACAGTCACTTGTATGTAAGCTAGCATTAATTTTTAGCCTTATCAGTGTTTACTTGTACTCTTTTATATTGTAACACAGGATTTTAATAATATTTTTATATACTTTTTACTAATTTTTTTCTAAAGGGCTGCTTCCCTGTCTCCTCTTCTGTTTGGTTTAGCTCTAGAACCTATAGCCACTGCTATCCAAGCAAATCAACCTGTTCATGGTATTAGGATAGATAGGCCAAACAGAATACAAAATGATACTGTATGCGGATGATGCTCTTGTATTTTTATCTAAGCCTGATGTCCCCACTCTTAACCTTCTAACAACTATTAATAAGTTTGGGCTCCTCTCAGGATATGAAATTAATTGGGGGTAAATCAGAAATCTTAGGTATTAACAGATATACAAAGGCCTTTTCTCAGCAGTCCTCTTACATGAAATATTGAATCCCAAACATATTAAGGACACCCGTAGGAGAAATATAAAACCAAGTATTGCCCAAGTGGCTAATGATTTGAGGGAGATGGACTTCATTAATACTCAGTTTGTGGGGTAAAATTAATATACTGAAAAATGTATGTGCTTCCCAGAATTTTGTATGTCCTGAGGGGTCACCCTATTCCTATTCCTCCAACTTATTTTAAGAAATTCAAAAATATTTTCAGAATATTCCTTTATGATGCACATAAGAAACCTAGTGTGGCTCTGAACAAATTACAGCTCCCCCTATCTCTGGGAGTATTTCATTTTCCCAGATTGGAAAATTATCATCTCTCCTTTTTGTTAAACTAGGCATCATTGCGGCTGCTAGATACGGCCACACAGACCCAACCTTGGGGTCAGATTAAATGTGAACTAGTATTCCCCTCTCCCCTTTTCAGGCATTGTAGGATCAAATTATTATAGATTTGACAGCTCCACGGCTCTCACAATAATGGCTGTAAGGCAAGCTTGATCATACTCAGCTAGAAAGTTCTGCTTCCTTCCATTGTTCCATGTAGAGGCAGACCTATGGCGCTATCATTGACATCGGTGGCAAAACCTTGATGTGGAGAGATTGGACGGACAGAGAAATGGTGGCTGTGCCCCAGCTAATTGACAATAATACATTTAAACCATTTGTCGCTCTTCAGCAATAATTTGCCTTGCCCTGCTCCACAGCATGGAAATACCTCCAGATAATGCATTTACTTACAAAGGTGTTTGGGCTGGATCCACTGGGAGCGCCAGCACTTTTATTATTTTGGAGAAAACTTCCTGGTTTTACTCAGCCAGCAGTATCCTCTTCCAATTTTCTAGCCCAAAAACCTCTGCTAAAGATTGATAATTTGGGAGTTTCTTGGAACAGAGATTTAGATACACCCCCATCTCCAACCCAATGGAGTAGAGTTTTATCTAATGTTAAAAAAGCAACTGTAGATTTGAGACTACATCTTATACACCAAACTACACTTTTTTGAACATATTGGTCCGAACCTAAGCTAATGTTAATGAGCCACATAAATGCTGAGCACTGTTGGAAATGTAACTTCCTTGGTGCTACATTAGCTCATATGTTTGGGGAGTGCCCCGTATCAAGAATTTATAGTATGAGGTGGCTCAAAAGATCAATTTTAATTTGGATGCTAAATTGGAGCCCTCCACCTTAAGTTTCATTCTCATACCTGGAGATTACCTGATAACAAGGAGGAGTGGTTCCAATGTGCAGCTTTGGTCACTAAAAATATATTCTGCAAAAATGGAAACGTCAGTCCTCAGCAAATATTGATGCCTGGCTCAATTATATGGCTGACCGTGCAGCTAACGAACTGACAGTCTGCACAAAGGGAATGCCCAAAAAGTTAAACACAATTTGGTCTGACTTTTTAGAGGTTGATTAATGTAAATTCTGAAGATACATGTGTCACTTCCCCTCCCCTCCCTTTATCCTAATCCTCTTTTTTATTTTGTGTGTTCGGATCAATCTGATATTTTGGTATATTTGTTGTATTTGGAATAAATGAAAATTATAAACAAAAATAATACACAACTCTCTCATTCTTCACAACAGGGAAAGAGTATAAGCATTTGCTGAAAAACCACAGAGCAGAACAGTACTACAAAGAGAATACAGGTCTCCTGCCTTCAGTTTTTAGACTACACTGCCTACACAATAGCACTTTGTGGATCGAAACTGAGAACTGGGGAGAGAGAGTAGCTTTGAGATAGCCCTGTACCAACCCATAAAGGGAGTTGAAGATGAGGACCAGGACCTTGAATTGTCCCTGGAACTGAATTGTTGTACAGTATAATTCCTGGCATACAGGTGTTACATGACCTCATTGATTTACTCCATTTAGCAGATTGTCCTCTTCATAATGAAACTGTAGTTTGCTATTCATCTTGTACATATCACCAAAGCGGAGGAGCACATTTACCTTAATTCAGCCTCACAGTAGCAAACTCGTGGATTATTGTAGCTAACTCCACATATGTGAGTAATAAGTGTAGCTTCCTGTCCAACCAAAAGACTGAAGATAATTATAAGTATTGATGGGAGCCAGAAACACCAAGTAGTGAAGATCTCAGTGTCTCTGACCATTTTGAAAGTCAGAGGAGAGATATTCATTATTGAAGTTTCTTGTTGATTCCCTATCTCATTTTTGGATCTCCCTTCCACCCTATGCCTGCCTCCAGTTGCTTTTCTTTTTTCTGATCTGTATCACTTTTCTTACCTGTGGTGAACTTGAGCCAGCTACTCTTAATCAAGAATCCTATTTCTTTCCAATCTTGAGATAGCAAGGGAACCACACTGTTGGTGCTAGAGAAGCAGATGGGCAGGTGGACTTGGGTGTTGTCAGGATATTAGTAGCACTGTCTCCCACCACCTCTCACCTCACTTTCTCTCACAGAAACTATATATGTATGCTAAATAAGGAAGGTAGGTAGGCCATGGGGAGGACGAACAGCTAGCCATTACCAGCCTCAGAGCTCTCAGATAAGGAAAGGAACTGGTTTAGTAAAATCTGTCCACCCTGCTGCTTGTGAATACCAATCAGCACTGCCTCGTGATCAACAGTGTAGAAAGGCTCACAAATGTAAATAGAATGATCATAGATATTTGGGACTTCAGCCATCACACCTTGACGAAATAGTAAGTGCCCATACATTAGTTTCCTTTCCAAATCCAGGTTGCAAACCAGATTGAAAGCTGTCCAGGGTGCTTTAAAATGTATAATATTTCTAGAGTTTGCTAGCAATGATCATAAGAAGCAGAGGCAGAGTAGGACTGTAAGTGGCAAAATTGTTTGCATTGACTTTGCTAGAATTTCCATCTACCCAGTGGAAAACTATTATCTCTAGCAATAACGGTCCTAATGATCCATCACTGGCTTTCACTAGCCATGAACAGCAAGGTCCCAATTCCAGTGCAATGGCACTGACTTCCCCCAGTGCTTTTAGGATCTCTGCTAATCAGACTGGTCTTAGATTTAGTCAGGCAAGATTATACCATTTCCATCCTCAGCTCCAACTGAGTTACACAAAATTAGTGAGATTTTCCAAGATGTGCTGGGTCCTTTTCCATGAAGTAGCAAGATAGTTCTCTTCAGTGGGTGGCATTCAAGTGCGAAAGGCTCAGAGGCTACCCAGGTTGGTGAGAACAGAGATGGTTTCCTTTATTTTCTGTGAGGTAATTTTTATTTTCCAAGCACAAGCTGTCTTCTGGGTTTACTATGGGTAAAATGCCTTACAATTACATTTTTTAAATATCTTACATCTGACTCACTGCCAAAATTTCATAGGCTCTCATGAAATTAACATAGGTCCTCATAAAATAAATGGAACTCATGATAAATATCTCCAGTACCAGTAAGTATAGAACACTATTATTCTAAATCTACAAAGCTGTATTGGGGATCTGCCTTCTTTAAAACTATGCCAGAAGTTTTCAAGTCCACTCCCCAATTCTAATTATTTTAATCTTTTTGATAAAACTTATTCTGCTATTTTTATTAGTAGCTTCATGTGATCATATCTCAGTATCAGTTAAAGATCAGAGAAAGAGGAATTGTACCTTATGACAATTACTTCCAGAACATCAGGTGACTAGATTTGAATATACTATTCTTTCCTGAATAAGCAACTGATAATTTTGCCTTCTAATCTGACCTTTAAAGGCTTCCTATACTACTCGATACAGCCGGTATATTTGTGGATATTTAGTTGGATTTTAGAAAAGATATTCACTATTCATCTTTCAGTAAAGAAGAATTAAACCTCCCTCTAGCTGTTCTGGGAGCATCATACCCCATCATAATGCTAAGCAAACTTTACCATAGTCAGGTAGAGAGCTGGGAAGTTTCACAGAAACATACCGGGTTTGACAAACGTCCAACAAACCACAAGTAGCATTCAGTCAGAAACCTGCCTAGTTTTCTGCAGCTTGTCTGGCAGGCTATTGGGGATCCCAGGGCTTCCAGGCTTCTACAGAACTAGGCGCCGAGGCTCTATCCAGGATCTCAGTGGTTCAAGGCTCCCTGCTGCGAAGCCAGGAGACTGGGATGGGTTGCCAGGGTTCTTGGCCCCAGAGCCACTTACCCTACAAACTCCCACAACTGGTGCCTGAAACTGACATGATTCTTGTCATTTTCACTGCTGTCCATTACTGAATAGCAGCAGTAAACCTGACCCCAGTGGGATCCCAGGGAGCATATTTCATTTCAGAAACACCACGTTTCAGAGTTTCCAAAATGAACATTTTTCATAATTTCCATGTTTGCAGGAAATTTTGAAGAGAGTCTTTCAGAATAAAAACAAATTTGAAAAAGTATCAAAGTGTCCTACTAAATGGAAATTGGGCGGTTCAAACAGCTCCAGTCAGTGAGAACAATAGCCTCAAAAGTAAATGAAATGACATGTTTAATCCTGTGGGGTGCTGACACTCAGGCAGCACTTTGTAGGATCAGGGCTCATGTTTGCAATCAACTGGTGCGATCTAAAGAGAAATGCAATGGGGAGAAGCGTAAATCCTGGAGAAGAATGTGACATTGCATTTCTCTGACTGTTCCAGTCTCCAGCTGCCAGTGAGGCCCAGGTTCTCCATTATCATCATGGAAGGTGCTTGACCCTTTGGAATCGGCACATAATTCACTGTTTAGAAGATCATATAACTCAATCAGGGACTAAATTAAATCCCTAGCCACTGAAATTAGGCATCTTCAAGTCCAGCATTTTCTTCAACCATGTTAGGCAAAAATTCTGGATTATTTTTTTACTGGATCATAAATAGGGACTATAAGGAATATTCTGCTATAGACAAACACCTGTGCCATGAAACAATACCATATAGACTTTATTAATAGCTAAGGACCGTAGGGGCTCCTCAATTACATGCCAGGATGGAGAGCAGAAGGGTGTGTCACAGATCCACAGTTTTTAAACAGTCTATTGTAAGAACCCCTCCAGTGTGTCAGACCCCCTGTTCCTTCAGGGTAGGCCACACCACCTCACCCACTCCTAGCCTGAGCTACTGGACTATAGCACTCCTGTTTTACACTGTGAGCTCTGCTCAATGAGTCTAACTGAGATAGACTCCTAGTTACAGACTTGTACACTCTTCAGGGACTAATGCACCCAGACTGTAGATGCAGTGACACCCAAACAGCATTTCCAAAACAGAACAGGATTTATTAGTAAATGGGAACATGCCAATGAAAATCCTTAGGTTAACAGAGAAATTAAGGTTAAAACATAGTCCATTCTGGTCAAGCCATAATTCAGCAGCCACGCTGTAGTGAATTCTATTTTTAGGCTCTGACTCTCTTTCTGACTTCCTTCCTTCCTTCGTCTGTTCCCATGTGAGAGAGCCCCAAGTTTCTTTTAGAGGCCACACATTCTCTGCTGGCCATGCTCCAGGCAGGGCTATGCTGAGTTCACAATCCCACTGGCCAGAGCTTCCCACTGTTGAGCATCAATCCCTGAATCACTGCACCCCTTATTGATCTGGTTGGTTTCAATCAGTTCCTTATTGACTATCCGTTCCACCCAGACCAGGAGGTGACACACACATACACCTATGTCTCTTAGTCTGCCCTGAGAGCAAACAATCCTTTTCCCCTCACTGGGGAGCAATGCAAAGTATGGGGGAAACTGGGGCACAAATACGATTCATAAAAATTACTGAACATTCCCATTTTGTCACACGGTGGAAATTAATTAATGAACACTACTTAGAGGGGAAATACAACAATAAATGTATCAGCCCCACAATAACCAGAAGCCACCATGCTTGTGTCCAAATTACAGTAACTCCTCACTTAAAATCGTCCCGGTTAACGTTGTTTCGTTGTTATGTTGCTGATCAATTAGGGAACATGCTCGTTTAAAGTTGTGCAATGCTCCCTTATAATGTCATTTGGCAGCCACCTGCTTTGTCCACTGCTTGCAGAGAGAGCAGCCCATTGGAGCTAGCTGGTGGGGGCTTGGAAACAGGGTGGACTGGCAGCCTTCCATCAGCTCCCCTAAGTTCCCTGTGTGGCAGCCGCCCAGCAGGCTATCAATTGCCGGCAGTTCAGCTGTACCTCCACCCACTGCCATGTGCTGCTCCTGCCCTCTGCCTTGGAGCTGCTCCCGGGAGCCTCCTGCTTGCTGTGCAGGGGGGAGGAAGAGAGGGGGGCTAATGTCAGTGTGTCCCCCTCCCCCCTGCTCCTGTACCCCACTTATCTCATCTCCAGGGGGGGGAAGGGAACGACACGACAGGGCTCAGGACTGAGTGAGCTTCCTAGGAGCAGCTGCTGTCTCAACTTGCTGATCTACTTAAAAAGACAGTGTACGTAGAGTGGGGTCAGCGTACTTAAAGGGGCAATGTGCATCTCTCTCTCTCACACACACACAGGGTGTGTGTCTCTGTCTGCCATGCTGTCTCCCCTCCCTCCATTCGTGCTGCCTTGTAGAGTGTGAGGCTACATTAACAACAATGGGTTAACCCTTGAGGGCTCAGCCAAAAGCTAGTTCATCATTTAGCAGTGAGGCATTCCCTGGGAAATATCCCACCCTCTGACTCCTCCACCTCAACCAAGCTTCACAATCATCATTGCTGTGTACAGTATTAAATTACTTAGAACTTATACTGTGTGTGTGTATATATTATATATATATATACACACACACACACACACACACACACACACACACACATATATATATATATATATATATATAAAGATAGTCTTTTGTTTGGTGAAAAAAATGTCCCTGGAACCTAACCCCCCCTATTTACATTAATTCTTATGGGGAAATTGGATTAGCTTAACATCGTTTCACTTAAAGTTGCATTTTTCAGGAACATAACTACAACGTTAAGCGAGGAGTTACTGTATATTCATATTATAGAAATGAACAAAAAAAAGCAAAGACCTGTCAGAAGGAAGATTATAGAACAACTGTTCCATGTGATACATCCCCCACATGAAGGTGCATAAAAGGTGCCGGTTACAAGTTGGGTTAAATCTCTTTGGAACTGGTGTGGCAGGGGGTGGGGTGGGGTGTATGTGTAAAAATACCATTGTTCATTTAAGATAGTTGTAAGAGGAATTAAGCTACTTTATGGAACCAGATAAACAATAGGGGCTTCAAACCAAAACACCAGCACATCTCTGCCCACATCTTCTGCGACCACTTGGGAATTTGAACTACGTGGTCAGAGACACTGTGCTGGGTATTGTTTTGAGTAGAGATGTGTGCATGTGAGGAAGAGAGACAGAAAAGAGACAACAGAAGGATACAGTGGAGCAGAAACCCCAGGACACAGCCTGGGCAAGCAATGGAAGCGTGGCCCTTGGAAAAAGCTAGAGACACCTTTTGGCCAGAAAAGGGCTTGGAACTCTAAATAAAGAAACTGCCTCCTGTGATTTGATTCCCCTCATGTTCAGGGAAACAGGACTTTGTACATTGTTTCTAAATAAATAGGATTGCCTCACAGATACCTAACTCCAGCATCAATTTTTTCTCCTAACTAGAACAAGGGCAGGACCCCAATGTTTTGGATCACAGTTCAGGTAAAAAAGAGTAACAATTCATTAGTCATGTTTTCACTCAATGCACTTTGTGCCTGGATCCCGTTGGAATCACATGAGCAGCCAGTGGGTGCGAGGCTAGCGCCAGTCATAATGCCATGCCATTGAAACAGAAATTCCCCCATTTAACTAGAGATTAGAAAGCTGGTCTTGTGACTAAGGCACTGAACTGGGACTCAAAGTTGCTGTAGTTAAGGCATGCATGAGTTGAGGCAAGTTATGTAATCTCTCTTTTCCGGCAGATGGGGAACTGAGTTTCCTCAGTTCTCCATCCATACAATAAAAATACTTTCCTACATTGTTATTGTAAGTATAAATGTATTAATGTTCATGAGGTATTCAAATATGACAGTGTTGTATAAAGATCTAGATAGATTTATGGGTTTTCACGGTCATTTCTTGTGGCTCTGGCCTACATGTGATTTTTTTTATGGGGCATCCACTTGACTGTTCTGCACCAAAAGTGATTCCTTAGATGATCCAATTGAAGAGTTACAAAGGCTACAGATTTTTGTCAAGTAATTATTCTCCTTTTCAAGACTTGTCATATCCCTTAAGTTCATTTTTCAGTTTTCACAAACTTTGTTAAGGATTAATGTGTAGCCAGAACAGTGCTATAGGTACATTCATAGAAAGATCCCAAGGTGCATTGTGAATGCAGTATACCGGAGTCCCTTGCACCCAGCTCTGAAGTGCAACTACATTTCAGGCTGAAAGATGTCAGCTACTTAACAGAGCGCAGCAGTTTCAGGCAGGGATCGAGAAGGAATAGCAGAACCAATTGATGTTCTCAAATATGAAGCTGCCAGGTAAAGAATAAAAGCAGTTAACTAAAGTATCTTTCAGGGCTGTGTGTCAATAATGAAACCTCACTGTTTTTCTTTTGCCGACTTCCCTCAAATAAGTCATCGCTTTCTTATGACCTGAGCGTTTTTTTTGGCTCGAAGATGTTCAATAAATGCATTTCATAAATCCTTCTCAACCTACATTATAGACTAATGAGAAAGATATTTCTTCTTTTTCAAGACTTCCAGCTAAGGAAACAAATGATACTGACTCATTCTAAGACTTTCCATAACTTGTTGATCACTTTCCTTCTTGCCCCTTTCCCCAACCACTCCACCACCAACCTCCACTTCACTCAGTTTCTCTCAATGTCTTTCTCTGTAGTCAAAGCTCAATGAAAAGAACTCCAGATTCTAGAGGTAACCCCCATAACTAAGAAACCTATATGATGCACCTGGAAAATTCCACTGAGCACGATTAGTCATTTAAAAGTGGCTTGTTTATCATGAATTACTAAACAGTTCAGCTAATTTTATTACTAGTGAACACTGAATCACCATTTTTGAACATACAGTAGGTCTTTCACCACCTGCATGGGCATGCTCATTCACTTCTATGAGAAGAAAGCGATGCCAACGTCAGAGCTTAAACTCAAATTATGAAGATTTGTTAGGTATTTTAGGTAAACATTTCAGCAAGAATCCTGAACAAGAGATGTGTAGTCCTGCTTGCCATCATAATAGCTTAATACTATTAGCAGAGGAAACTGATTCATTGCTTGGAAATGCTAAGCATTTTTCACTTGCCCTGGATCAATAGAAGAGCTGTAATTTTGAAGTTTTTCTTCCATTTTTTTTTCTAATTTGTAACCAACAAAATGTTCTGTTCTATATTTTCTTCTTGTGCTCATCTAGATTATCTGTAATAATGAAGATCTGGTATCATGCCAACATCACCAGCTTATTTTCCTTCTGCTATTTTTTATTACATAAGTAACTTTCAAGACTGTCAGTTCCTTGACATTATCCCACTAACCCTTTTGGCTTCTGTTCAGGAAAGTGCTCACTTTAGTACATGTCTAACTTCAAGCACGTGAGTTGGCCCATTGACTCCGACCTCTTCTGTATCCCCTGCATACCAACAATCACAAATAAATAAAGCAGGAAAGGGGATGGGGAGGGGGGCGTGCAACAGTCTGGAAAAAAAGGCAAAAAATCAAACTTTATTCAAGTCAAAATAAATTCCTTCACAAAGAGGAAATTCAACATAAAGGATGTCAACAGAAAGAGACAAGCAGTGGTTGGTAGAATGTAATCTGGAAGTCAGGAGGAATATGAGGGAATATGAAGAGCTAACAGCCAAGAACCCAGAGACAAATAAGCAATGACTTAAGTATAGTGGAAGGAAGCCTGTGACAGAGTCATTTGATCGGTTTGATTGCCAGAGAATAAGAGGAGTAAACAAGGAGGGAAATGTCTTTGTATTTAGTCTTGACTTCTGCACAGATAATCACAAAGTGATTCTTCCTCAGAACTTTCATTTGCATATAATAAAAATGAGGCACTATCTGAGGATTAGAGGGTAGCCAGTGTTGCACCTACCTTTTTTAAGTCTTGCTAGGGTTTGTTGTGGGGATTACAGGCATGTGAACCTTACTCTGGTATTTGGTATGTTAAATGAAACGATTAAATATTGACAACTGCTACATAATACATATTAGATGAAACAATTGGAACTATATCCTTATACACTGATAGTCTCTACAATAACTGCTTAAGAATCATAGGGTCATAGTCATGCAGTATTGGCCAATGGGTATGTCTAGACTGTGTTTTAAAACCTGCATCAGCAAGTCTCAGAGCCCGAGTCTACAGAATCGGGCTCATGCCAAAGCACTAAAAACAGCCAGACCTTGTGTCTCAGGTTACAGCTCAGGGTCTGAAACCCCGCCCCCTCCCCAGGCTTTGATGTCTGAGCCCAAACATCTACACAGCTGGTTTTAGCACCACTGTGTGAGCCCCAGGCTCTGAGACTTGCTGCTATGGGTTTTAAAATGCAATCTGGACATACCCAATGAAGAACAAGTAGTTAACTTGTTAGAACTCTCTACTCTTCCCTTCCAGCAGGGCACCTTCTGAGGGCCAGGCAGTAGGACCTTTGATGAGGGCATCAAATGCCTGATATACTCCGTCACACAGCAGTGGAGTAGAGTGGAGTCCTCCCCCATCCCCCGTCCCGCCAAAAAAAAATTGCACAGCACCACAAGCCTAGGTCAAAAGTGTGTCTAACTCATGATAACACACAAAAAGTTTGGAGGAACTGGATGAAAGTCAGAAGTCCACAGTAATTTTTCAAGTAATTCTTCCTCTTCTGCAACTTGAAATAGTAAATGCCTCGACTGTTCTTTTTTAGGCTTCACCTTCTTGGTGTGACTATGTGGGAATGTTTTTTTTTTTTTAAAGAGATGGGAAAGAAATGGGAAAGTAGCACTTATATCAGATGCTTATGAAGAGGAGGAGGAAAAGGGATTAATTTTTCTTGAAAACATAATTCCAACTTGGCTAGTCCATTTTCTATCACATGTCAGTGGTAAAAGCTTTTTGTTCTAATGTGTAATCTGACATCAAAAGTACTTCATTAAAGCCAAAGAACAGGGCAATGGAAATGTCTTTGACCCAGACCAATGAATTGCTTTCATAACTTTTCTTTTGGTCTCTAGTAACAGCTACTAGAGTGGAATGTATGAAGAAAGAGGGAATGTCATTCCCAGCCTGATCAAACATGTATCTAATCCAAGAATGAATATTACACAGTCTTACAGGACTCCAAGGACCTGTATTATGGACAAATTGCTTATCCATATCCACTATAAACCAAATAAAATATTTGAATTAGCTCATAAGACAGGGTACAGGTACCATCACCTTTACTGGTATCTTTTATTCCACAGCAAGCAGTAAAGGGATTTAATCATCTCTTGGTTTGCTCTACTGTCAATTAGAACTTCATCTTTCAAAAGACTCTTCTTGATCCAGATTTTGACACTGAATATCGTTTGGAGACAGCAAGATTAAAGAAAGCTGTTAAATATCCATTAAATGTCTCAGAGATGCCACCATCACAGCTAATTCCCTTACTAGCTCAGCAGATGTCAATAAATGAATTGGACATGGAGACTGTTCTTTTCATATAATAAAAATTAAGCAGTATTAACTCTGAGATGTCAAAACAGAAAGCACTGGAACAAACTAATAAAGAGCAATGAGCTAAGAGCCAGAACTAGATGGGATTCATCCAAGAGCTCTGACAGAACTCAATGTTTAAATGGCTGAGATGCTTACAAAAAATATACTAGGTCTCATTTAAGTCAGCTACTGTGCTAGAGAACTGAAGTGTCGCAAAAAAGGGTTAAAGTGCTGGAATGATCCTGGGAATTTCAAATCAATCAACCCTACTTTGGTACCAATTAACTGAACACTTACAATACTTCTCTAATGTTCCAGGTGCCATGCAGACACCTGCAGGGCTTGTCTACACTTTACAGTGGTGGAACCTGTGCCACTGTAGCACTTAATGAGGACATTACCTATACCGACAGGAGAGCTTCTCCCCACAGTGTAGGTACTCCACCTCCCCAAGAGGCAGTAGCTATGTCAACCTCCTATCAACATAGTGCTGTCTACACCCGGAGTTAGGTCAGTATAACTGCATTGCTTTTCCAGGGGTGATTTTCCACACCCCTGTGAGACGCAGTTATACTGACTTAAGTTTGTAGGGTAGACCAGGGTACAATGTCACTGCCCCTAAGCCACAAAGCATTCCATCTAAATAGAAGTCAAAAGATGGGCAATTAGAAAGCCATCTGAGATGACATGAGGACCATCTCAGCTGACATATATGGGGCATATAAAGTAGAGGCATATAAAATACTGAATTACTGAGAAAATGTAAGTCATGCACTCCTGTTTACAGTTTCTCAATAAAAGAAGGGGTCATTCAATGACATTAAAAAGGCAACACATTTAAATCTGATAAAAATTTATATACTGCATAATTAACCTGTGGATATCACTGTCATAAGAGGCCAAGACTGGCAGTGAACTTGGGGATTTTTCTCTCTCTCTCTGCAGCATGTGGGTCGCTTGCCAGGATTATCTGGATATATCTCACTTAATTATTTCCCTGTCATTGTAGGGGCCTCAGGCACTGCTGCACCTTGGTCTCTCCTATTGTCTGCCTGTAGCACATAGTAGTCTAGTCTCCTGTGGGTTGTAAACTTTGGTCTAATTTTGGTTGTTGGGTGTAGTGTGAGGGTGCCGGATGCTACCAGGCCTGTGATACAGGAGGTCAGACTAGATGATCTGGTGGTCTTTTCCGGCCTTAAACTCTATGACTCTAAAAGGATTAAAAATAAGATTAGAGATTCATGTGAATAATCATGGCACCTACAATTATATTTTACAAGATAAAAATATATATAAGGGTTATTAAATCTTTATGTTTCAGGGCATAAGACAACCACTAAGGTTATGAAAAAATTTCCCTTGGGGCAGGTTACTGGAATTCTTGAGGCTTCTCTTGAAGTACCTGGTACTTGCTCTCACAACATGGAACAGGGTTGAGACACATAGGTGACAACTCCATGGATGATCTGGGGCTGGAGCACCCCCGGGGAAAAATTGGTGGGTGCTTAGCACCCACCGGCAGCTCCCCATCCCCCCGCCCAGCTCACATCCGCCTCCTCCCCTGAGCATGCCGCGTACCAGTTTTTTCCTCCTAGCTCCCAGCGCTTGCGCCGTGAAACAGCTGTTTCATGCGGCTGGGAGGGAGGAGGGGGAATGCGGTGCACTTGGGGAAGAGGCAGGGCTGGGGCGGGGATTTGGGGAAGGGGTTGGAATGGGAGCTGGGCAGGGGAGGGGAAAGGGTGGAGTCGGGGCGGGGTTGGGGGGCGCGAGCACCCACCGACGCCAGGGAAAGTTGGCACCTATGTTGAGACATGTCAATGGGGCAATATTGGTAGAAATTTGATCAGTTACTGACCATAGAGAACCCATTCTTTGATTAGTTGAAAACTTAAATTTTGAAGCTGTTAATTCAACTGTTTCATAGGAAGGAAATACACTTTAAAATATTTTTTCTAAAAATTACTTATAAAAAGGACTCTGACATCAATTTGCTGAACTGTTACGTTTTCTGAAAATAAGCCTGTTTTATATAAAGGGCCAAAATAAAAGTATTAGTATGCATATTGGTTAAGCATCTCACCATATACTATACATGTGGAAATCAGAGCTTTTACATATGCTAAAATTTAAATGCATAAAATGCTGCAAAAAATCCAAGTTTAGGGTTTGGGATGCAAGGGTATTTTTTCTTGAAGCTCCCAGTGACCTGAAATGAAGAACAGCTAAAACCAAACAAAATGCACCAAAATGCTCTCTGTGGGTCATGGTTTATTTACGAACTCAGACCCCCAATGCTACAACTGACTTCATTCAGGTACAAGGATCCAGGCAAGATCTCCACTGAGCTCCGTATGGGCTTGGTCATAAAAGTGCTTTTCATTTATCCAGTTCAAATTTAAAGAGGTGTGGAATGGGGATGGAGGTGATGTAGAGGAATATTGCAAATTTAAGACCTCATCCTGTAATCCTTGAACTTTCTACTTAAGTCCATGGGAGCTTTGGGAGTCCAAGGAATGCAGCATCAGATGAGTGATAACAGATCTGTAACTTGATTTGGGAAAAAAAGGATGCAATATTCTGTTCTATTTAGGTTCTTATACTGCACCCATCATCCTAGCACTTGAGTGGCTTCAAAAAATTTCTTCAATGGACTACTCAAGGTAGAAGGTACCACTCAGTGTCAGCATGTGAGATAGAATCTTTCCCAGAATTAGCAATGTAGTTATTTTCAAATGAACTCCCAGTAGTGGCTTATCACACACAGCAATAATTCCGACCCTTTAGGTTAACATGTCCCAGCTTAAATACAAAATTAAGCGTTTAGGCTAGAAAAGTGTTCTCTGTCAAGATTTAAATCTATGTTTTGCTATAAAGGATCAAAGTTATTCTTAACATTTAGTTTAAGATATTTACTGTTGACTCAGGGTTGAATTCGAGGGTTTGTTCCAATTTCATTAACATGTATACAATTCACATTCAAATGGACGTTATAATTTTCAGTCTCAGAATGCATATTCCAGTTCACATTGACATTTTGGCTAATTTATATTGGAATTGTACACTTGGCTATGAAATAGTATATCAGGAAATACTAAAAAATTTTAGACTGTAAAAATACTAAAATTATGGGTAAGATGTTCTCAGTTACAACAGTGTAAATTTAGAGTTATTCCATTGCCTTCTTAGTATGAAAGGCCTTGGCCATTAATGAATGATGATGTAGGAGCTGCCAAAAGGGCGGCTACATGTCCTACAAGTGTGCAATGACTCCAGTCTCAGAACTGAGCCAAGGGGTGGAACCAAAGAGAAAGGCCTTGGCCGCACACCCATGAAAAGGGGTTCTTAGAGGCCTCGCAATTTTCCTATTCCTGGAGTTCTCTAAGAAGGTGGAAAATACTGGAAGCTCTTTCACATTGCTTTTGTAAGTGAAGATATTTCAGCAAATATCAGAATAAAAAGTCAGAATAAAAAGTCTCCTCTTCAGACCTGTCCCAGTCTCACTTGGTTTGGTCTACCAATAGACACTCCTTTCTTTAACCCCAGAATTAAATAGTGGGATAGCATCTCTCTTCTCTGCAGATTAGCAGTTCTCAGTCTGTAGAAAATCTCTCCTCCACTTTTAGTGTTTCAAGAGATATTTTCCAGCAGTAGCATCAGGTATGCTATCCCTGAGTACATGAATGACACCCATAGTAATTTTGTGAGAATTCTCACACAGGCATTTCTGCTTTTGTATTACAGTGCTGCTGCTCTTGCAATATTTGAGCGGCTTGTTCTATCTAGAGATCAAAGATGTCCTCATGTGGCCAAGGTGGCTTCATCTCAGAGAACAAGTGATAATGGTATTTTTAACGGGACTATCCTCCAGATGTGACTTTGTAGCATTGTCCTTGAACAATGTTAAGGCTTGAGTCAGGGTAGCAACAGGAGAGGGTCAAGGTGCCACAGGACTACACAAGTTATTACATCATTTAAAGCCTTTCCTTTCTTTGCTAGGAATGCCTAAAATGCCTGGCAAAAATCAGGTTGTATGTTGGAACTAGAAGTCTGATTTGCCTTCCCCACATCAACAGCATCCATGGTAGAATTTCTTGCATACATGCTGTCTCATAGGTATCACACAGCTCTGGGCACAGCTAACAAGATTTCCAGAGACCTTCATTCTTTCCAAGACACACAATATTGACTGCTTCCTCAGTTTAGGAGATAGCAGCTAATTTAGGTAATCTTCCCAACAGGATGGTCCTGGTGGTACTGAATCTCCATTATTGCACCAATCCACTAGGAGGTTGACTGCACCTTGCTTTGAGGTCCAGAAGTCAATGTTTAAATGGTCACTATATCTCAGTCAAGCCCAAACAACTGATCCCAGCAGTGCCATTCCTCCATTAGGCAGGATGTCAGGAGCCCAGTAATTTGTAGGCTGGGGCAGTATTGATCTGATCTGTGGAATTACCTATATCCACAGGAGTTGAGATAGATTCCAACCATACAAGTTTATTCTTAAATTAGAAAGCAAGTCTTCCCTTGCATGGACTTACTCACTGACTGCCATGGGAGCAGGCCCAGGCCCCTTATGATATATCTACACAGCCCGCAGCAGCAAGCATCCTGGGTTGACAGACTTGGGCATGGAGGGCTCAAGCTAGTACTCTAAAAATAGCTGTGTAAACATTGCTCTGATGCTGCAGCTCAGGCTGGGGTTTGGGCTCTGAAGTCCACCCCTCTCCTTAGGGGGTTGTACCTTATGTACAACAGTATGCCTTTGTTCAGAATGTGGAAAATCCATTTGTGTGTTTCATACACATTAAAGGCCTAAATTCAACCTTCAAAATACACACTACTTCCAGGAGAGTATGAATTATATACCAAAGGGCAGATTTTGGCTCTTCAGTGGACCGTGCTAAACAAAAATAAAACTTTCAGATTACATTCAACCAAAGTATTGAAACACACTTTGTAGTAATTTATTATTTCTATAGTGCCATAGGCTTGTAAGGTAAACTTAAAATAAAAAGAGGAGTACCTTATCTATGGATCTTAAAATCCAAGGTCGCAATATAACAAATGACATTAGCACGTTTAAAAGCTTTGCTGGATTGGAATGTAAATTAGGACAAGAAAGGAGGTCAAACACAATTATAAGAGTTGAATGATATGGTAAGGATGAGGTTTACATGAGGTTATGTTTCTATTTTTGTAGTTACATTAGAAGATTGAATTTGTTCCCTCAGACATGAATGGTGGATGGAGGTTAGTATTGGAAAACTAACTGAAAGTAGTAACGATTGAGGGGGGATTGGAAGGAGAAGAATGAGGTTGCAATACGCACAAGCTTCTTCTATGCATTAGAAGGCAGCACAAGAGAATGCGAGGACTCATTTGCAAAAGGACACAACCATGAGAATGTTGAGATGCATTAAATTGGCAGAGCCAAGAAGGTACACATGGGAGAAAGTTGAGACTCCTTCTAAACAAGGAACAAAGAATCAACATTAACTAGTTTCTACAAGTTTCTGCTGTGTTCTATCTCAATATACTGTTTAGACAGGTGTTGACATTCTTTACAGTTCAGTAGTGCAAATCCTGACTTGGTTGATTTCACTTACTGAAAGGTCAGCAATTTCCAGAAAATAGTGTGAAGGAGAACACATACTATGTAAAGTTGGGGGCAGTGGGGTGTGAATGAAAGGATAATGGGGCTCAGCTGGACATAATTGTAATACCAAAAATAAAATAAAATAAAAAAAATAAAAACCAGAAGAATTAAGTATTGGAATCATTAAACAAAAAAGTTAAAGTGGAAACTTTGGTACAACTTTGCCAAAAGCAACCAGAAAATACTCCCTTAAAAAGTGTTCACTACACTATAAAACATTTAAAATATGGAAAGAAAAATAAGGTTGTGTGATTTCAGGTCTTGATTTTTTTTTTGTTTTCTTTTTTTTTAAGAATAAGTAAATTGCCTTGGTACAGAAAAAAAAAATTCTTTGGCTTCCATTTGATGGCTGGCTTGAATCACCATGGAGTAATCATCCAAACATTAGCAGGCTTCCAGACAATAACATACTTTAGATAATACACACACATATATACACAAGTATTGTTAACTAATTTGTGAAAAACGTAGGGATGCCTACAAGCTCTTACTAGAATTGGTTAGAGTAGAGACTCTTTTTTAACACCACCATCCCCATGTCAATATCCATATCCCTTGATCTAAGCCCTATTGAACACTTTTTCTGCAGAAAATGCCATAACAATTGTAATTCACAATACAATACAACACAACAAAGTACAGGAAAGTTGGAAAGAAGGCATCACAACTTTTTGATGTTTAAAACTGACAGATGGCAGCATAAGATTTTGGCAGGGTCCTGAAAGAAATCATGGAAATAAACTTATTTTTTGGATAACTAACATACTATTACGGTTGTGCATGAAATACCTAGCCCTCCCACTTACACAAAAAAGACTCAAAGTAAGCAAGTAAGCATGCCAGACAAAGGAACACATTCATATATGAAGACCAAATTGCTATAATAAAATATTAAGGACTTGTTAGTGTCAGTTGCAAAAGAAAAAAGGATCAAACTATGGGGAGAAAATAGGATTTCCTTAACATGAGATCTCAAATGGTACAGGAGATAGGAAAAAAAGAATTCACAGGAGACCACCAAAATGTGAGGGCATTGGAGATAAGATAGAATGTGCAGTACAGAAACTGTAGTGTGTTGTGTTTAAAAAGTAAATGCAGTTATTAGCTTACCTGAAGATCTCCCAAAACCCACTGAAAGGGAAACCATGAATTCAAAAAGGCAGTATGTTGTAAATTAAATTGATTACGGAAACAAACATATTACAGGTTTATTTCACTTCAGGTTAAAATATTTAAGTTACCTTAACTGTACTTAGATATTAATTTCTCTCTATTGCTGGCACTGCAGGGTAAATAATATGCATCTCTGATACAGTGCCTTTTGTCAGTCGATCTCAAAGCAATACACCACAGGAAATATCCTCTCCTCCCTTCGATATAAGATTGAAGTACCTTGACATGAAACTGTAAGGAAGTTTTCTTTGCTACTGTCCATACTACAGTGCAGTATACTGTGAATCAGAAAGCTGAAGATTTCAGTTACTAACGCTGTCTGTGTGATATCTTTAGTTTGTAAAATTATCTTGTTCTCCTGGTGTCAGTTGAATCAAAAACAGAAAAAGTATGAAATGTCAAGATGTCATTTGGATAACATTATTTGACATTCAATTACTTCTCTGACCATAATCACACTAATAGATCTGCAAAACTGGCAGCAAGGAATAAGTCATGAGAACGAATGCCAAATACAGAAAATGTCTTCACCTTCAGATACATTTGATTTGCATGAACAGGAAACTAATTTTTAAAAAGCAAGAAACAAAAGAGCTTTAGCATAGAGATTGCAGAAAGCTACCATGACAGAAAACCAGTAAGAAGTTGTTATTGGCTCAGGCTTATTGTTTTCTATACAAGAGATCCATAAGATTATTGTTCAAAAACATCAAGCAATACACCCTTTACTTACAATACTGCAATCTGGGAATGTGCTGATTTACTCAACTACATAATAAACAGAGATGGGGAAAACACCAACAACATAAACAAAATAAGAGAGGGTTGGAGCATGGCTCCAAACCATCCAACTCTGAGTAACCCAGTTAACCCCTTGATAACTGCTTTACTATGCATGGTACCAACAACAGAGGAAAGCACAGGGCTCTTAAAATATATTGGCTACTTCATGTATTGGATGGTTCGGAGGACTGGTAATGGCTTCTCTTACTGATTGAAATCAATCACAAGTCAGTAATGATTGAAAACCATTACCATCTTCTGGTTGATAGATGGTTTAGGTAAAAATATCAATCCACTTCTCTGTTTTAATGATGCGTTTACTTATGACATGTTATTCAGACATTAGGTATTTGTGCGTGCTGTACGGAATTCAAGACAGAGCATGGTCTCTTCTAAACCAGACAAATAGAATTCTAGCTGTATACAAGCTCGTTTGTTATTTTTTATATGCACCTCCTATTTAGAATGCACGGTGATTCCATATAATCATGATAAGGGGACAAATATCAATATCATTTACACACACCCTCCCTGCATTAAGTGCCTTCTAGTACACTATCCCCAAAAAGAAGGGCCAAAGGCAGAATGAGGCATACGAGACTGAAATACCACCACTCTCATGAACAGTGTTAGATGCTTTATGTCCAGGAATGTTGGCAGATCACTCTATCTAGATACTTTTATGGTTCCCATCACCACAGTATTTGGCATTAATATTATTTAACATTGATTTATCCTTACAGACACTTCTGCAAGGCAGAGAAATGGAGGTTACTGGCCTGTAACAGGAGGTCCTTCGAGATGTGTGGTCCCTAACTGAATTCCACACGTGCATACCATGCAGCTGAGATCATAGATTTCTAACAAGTAGGGTCCATTGGTTCGCACCTGCACAGTTGTTGTCCTTGTGATCTGAACTAAGGGCATAAAGGGCAGTGCAGACTGATGTCTGTGCAGTTCCTCTCCTACGCAAATCAGAAGAATCCAAATCAGATGGGGGAAGTAGGGCAGATAATGGAATAGAGATAGGGACCACACATCTTGAAGAACTTCCCCTTAAAGGTCAGTAACCTCCATTTTTTCTTCGAATGCTGGATCCTATGTGCATTCCACACCTGGGTGATTGATAAGCAGTATTTAAACAGGAGAGGATGAGAAGAAGCACTTGGTATAGATGCTTGTAATACTTCAGTCCCAACAGCTGCATCTGGAGAGAAGGCTTGAACTAACACTTAATACTTCATGAATGCATGGATGGAGCTCCAGGTAGCTGCTCTACAGACATCCAGTATAGGCACCTCTTGAAGAGATGCTAATGAGGTTGCTTGTTCTCTAGTGGAATGGGCTCTCGCACCAGGCAAGAGAGGAATACATGCCTATTGGCAACACAGAACGATGCAGTCACAGATCTACTTAGAAAGTCTGAGCAAATAATGCCTTTCCTCAGGACCATTCTGCTGTATACTCCTGTGGGAATTCTGCTCCACTGCACAATGCAGAATTTTGCATAAAATTATGGTGGTGCACACAGAATTTCCTTTCCCCCACAGAAATGGGCTGCAGTGCTGCTAGCTGCCACTAGGGGCCACTGGATCCAGTGGAGCCCAAGTTGCACTGCGGCCTGGTCCACACAAGGGGGAGCTATCGAAATAAGATACGCGACTTCAGCTACAGGAATAGCGTAGCTGAAGTCGAAGTATCTTATTTCGAATTACCTCCACTTACCTCGCGTCCTCGCAGCGTGGGATCGACGGCCGCGGCTCCCCCGTCGACTCCGCTACCTCCGCTCGCCCTGCTGGAGTTCCGGAGTCGATGGGAGCGCGTTCGGGGATCGATAAATCGCATCCAGACGAGATGCGATATATCGATCCCCGATATATCGATTACTACCCGCCGATCCGGGCGGGTAGTCTGGACGTACCCATAGAAGACGCTGTTGAGGGTAGGGAGAGGGAGCTAGAGGGTTCCTGGCAGCTGCAGTTTCCAGCATGCCCGGAGGGAAGGAGACGGTGATGCAGGGTGACCAGATGTCCCAATTTTATAGGGACAGTCCTGATTTTATAGGGACAGTCCCGATTTTTGGGTCTTTTTCTTATATAGGCTCCTATTACCCCCCACCCCCTGTCCTGATTTTTCACACTTGCTGTCTGGTCACCCTACGTGGTGTGCAGGAAACTCCATGCAAGCCTGGCACTGAGCATCAGGCTGTTTCTCCCTCTGAATCCCTGGGTTCTGCAGGGGAGGGGACCTGGTGTTTGGGCTGGAGGTGCCCCATGGCTGGACTTTGGGGTGGAGGGGGTTTGGTGTATTATCTGGAGGGGCCCCATGGCTGGGCTCTGTGGGGGAGGGTTTGTGGGTGTCTGGTCTCCCAGCTGGACTCGGAGGGTTAGGGGGAGGGCAGGGGCAGAGAAACAGGAACTGGGTTCTCATAGGGGTTTCTTTAACTCTCTACTCCTGGGGGAAATGTTGTGTGTGTCTGTATTGTTACAGACATACCTGGTCACAGGTATTTTGAAATAAATTACCAAACTAATTTACACTGGTGTGATTACATAGTGTTATTTTGACAAATAAAATTTGCAGAGTTTTAACTTTTTGGCACAGAATGTCCGCAAGAATAGCTGTATCAACAAATAACCTTTGTGATTTTCTAAGCAGTTTTGTCTTTTGCAGGTAGGACATCAGAGTTCATCTGACTCCAGAGAATGAAGTCTCCTCTACTCATTGGATACATGAGGTTTTGGGAAGAATGCCAGTAAGTGGATAGGTTGATTTATGTGAAACTCAGAGATTGCTTTTGGGACAGTAGGTGAAGACAAAGGGAAACCTTCTTCTTACACTATTTTTTATAAGACAGGTCAACCACAAGTACTCCCACCTCACTCACCCTTCTGGCTCATGTGATGGCAACTAGAAAGGCTACCTTGATGGAAAGGTGGGTAATAGAACATGTGGCCAGTGGTTCAAATGGTGATCTGGTAAGTACCGATAGTACAAGGTTGAGGTCCCTGTGACGGGTTGGATCACAGAAACCCACTTGGGAGCTGCCAGCTGATGTGCAATGGCTACCTCTGTTCCTGTTCTCCCTGCCAGCTACCGGTGGTTCCAGCACTCTGTCTTGCTGAAGCCAGACACACCCATCTGCTCCACACACAGACCCAGAGTCTGAACCACCTGTCCCAAAGCTGCAGGTTTACCTGAGAACAGCTCACAGAAGTCTGCTTGCCCTTAGCACTCAGATGCCCAATTCCCAATGGGGTCTAAACCCAAATAAATCCGTTTTACTTTATACAGGGTAAACTCATAAATTGTTCGCCCTCTATAACACTGATAGAGAGATATGCACAGCTGTTTGCTCCCCCAGGTATTAATACATACTCTGAGTTAATTAATAAGTAGAAAGTGATTTTATTTAAATACAGAAAATAGGATTTAAGTGATTTCAAGTAGTAACAGACAGAACAAAGTAAGTTACCCAGCAAAATAAAATAAAATGCGCAAATCTATGTCTAATCAAACTGAATACAAATAATCTCACCCTCAGAGATGCTTCAGTAAGTTTTTTCTCAGACTGGACACCTTCCAGGCCTGGGCACAATTCTTTCCCCTGGTACAGCTCTTGTTCCAGCTCAGGTGATAGCTAGGGGATTCTTCATGATGGCTCCTCTCCCCCTCTGTTCTCTTCCACCCCTTTATATATCTTTTGCATAAGGCGGGAATCCTTTGTCCCTCTGGGTTCCCCCACCCCTCACTGGAAAAGCACCAGGTTAAAGATGGATTCCAGTTCAGGTGACATGATCACATGTCACTGCAAGGCTGCATTACTCACTTGCCAGCACACACATATACAGGAAGACTCACAGGTAAATACAGCCATCTGCAGACAATGGCTCTGGTTAATGGGAGTCATCAAGATTCCAAACCACCATCAATGGCCCACACTTTGCATAATTACAATAGGCCCTCAGAGTTATATTTTATATTTCTTGTTTTAGATACAAGAGTGATACATTTATACAAATAGGATGATCACTCTCAGTAGATTATAAACTTTGTGATGATACCTTTTGCATGAAGCATATTCCAGTTACATTATACTCACTTATTATCATGTTTTTATAAAACTATTCCAATTACATTATATTCACTTATGTTTTTACAAAATCATATAGACTGCACAACGTCACAGTCCCATTGCGGTGCAGTTTTCACTACCAGTGGAAAGGTCCTAACTCGATCTTTCAGAAATCTAATTGTTCTTGGGTAAGTAAAAATGTAGCAGCCCTAGGCCAGAGGATGAAAGGTATTCATTGCTGATAGTCCTTCTAGCAGCAAACTAATGGCAACCCCTGCAGTTTTCAGGACTGGAAATTCTCAGATAGCAGGGATACCTGCAGATTCTGGATAACTGATTATGTTGCACCCAGCAAGAGAAATGCCTCCATTTAACCGGATAACATTTTTTGGTGGTGTTTTTCCTACTTTGATTGAGAATAGACTGAACAGCCTCTGCGCATGAATGTGCTAGATCTGATGCCCACCCAAATACTAGGCCATTCTCCTTAGTTAGTAGATCTGTAAAGAGTTGTATGCTGATGGAAGGACAGCTTGACATTCACAGAAGTAATGCACATTGGAAAACATAATCCCAACTATACATATAAAATTATGGGGTCTGAATTAGCTGTTACCACTCGAGAAAGAGATCTTGGAGTAATTGTGGATAGTTCTTTGAAAACATCCACTCAATATGAAGAGGCAGTCAAAAAAGCTGACAATGTTGGGAATCATTTGGAAAGGGATAGATAATAAGACAGAAAATACCATAGTGCCTCTATATAAATCCATGGTGTCCCCATATCTTGAATACTGTGTATAGATCTGACCCCAACCCCATCTCAAAAAAGATACATTGGAATAGGAAAAAGTACAGAGAAGGGCAACAACAACAACAACAAAATATATAAAATCAGGACTGGTGTGGAAAAAGTAAATAAGGAAGTGTTATTTACTTCTTCTCATAAAACAAGAACTAGGGGTCACAAAATGAAATTAATAGGCAGCAGGTTTAAAAGAAACAAAAGGAAGTAATTCTTCATACAATGCAAAGTCAACCTGTGGAACTCTTTGCCAGAGGATGTTGTGAAGGCCAGGACTATAAGAGTTAAAAAAAGAACTAGAAAAGTTCAGGGAGGATAGGTCCATCAATGACTATTAGCCAGAATGGGCAGGGATAGGGTCCCTAGCCTGTTTGCCAGAAGTTGGGATTGAGCGACAGGGGATGGATCACTTGATGTTGTTCTGTTCATTCCCTCTGAAACACCTGGCATTGGCCATTGTCAGAAGACAGAATACTGGTCTAGATGGACCATTGGTCTGACCCAGTATGGCCGTTCTTTTGTTCTGATGAAGGTCCAGAAATCAGAATTGTCTGTGCCAGTTGGGTCTTATGAAACTAATTTGATCTTTGTTGTAACAAATTTTCTGCAGAATTTACGGTAAGAAAGGAATGGAAGGAAAGCCACATCTGAGATGGTCTGTCCATGATAACAGAAAGACATCACCCCTGAAGCCATGGCCCAGAGCTGCCCTGGAGAATTAGAGGGTGAACTTTTTGTTTGTTTGGGATGTAAAATCTCATCATTCCCCACTATGTGAAGAACTTGTTTAGGATGGAATTATGTATGTTCCACTCATGGGCTGTGGAGAAGTAACAGCTGCAACTGTTCACTAGAGAATTCTAAGTACCTGTTAGGTATGTATCAGAGAAAATTTTGTGGTTTCTGGTGCACCAGTTCCATAAATTGACTGCTTTTAAATAGAGAGGAAGGGATTTTGATCCACCTCGTTTATGTTAAAAAAAAAACAAAAAAAAAACCAGTTGTCATTATGTCTGACAGCTGGGAAGCAGCAAGTTCTTTTACTCAACAGACAGACAGAAACTTGGTTTATGTGGTTTCTGTCTGTTGAGCTAGAAATCCCTTTAGCCTGAGTCCAGCACTTCCCCCAATTCAGTCTTTGTTCCTCAGGTATTTCCAGGAGTCTTCCTGTGTGGGGAGTGAAGAACAACAGATGATGTCACTCCTTGCCTTATATAGCTTCAGCGTATGGCGGGAACCTTTTGTTTCAAAACTTGGTTCCCAGATGGGTTTGTGGAAAAATACTGACATCACAAGATGGAGTTCAGAGACATGTGGTCTGGTCACATGCCCTTGCAGTGTTATAACATCCATTGCTTACAGGCTAGCCAAAACACCCACAGGAAGGTTAAGCTATTCCACAATCCATTGTCTTTGCTGATGGGCCATCAGCCCTATCTAGCTTCTTCATTTTTGTACCTGACGGGCTGGCTGTAGGTTTTTTCCAGAGTAAGCCCATTTGAAATACATATCCCTAGTCAACATTCATAACTTCATATACAAAAATGATACATGCATACAAATAGGATAATCATATTCAGCAAATCATATCTTTTCCAATGACACCTCATATGACCCATCTTGTACAAAATGCATCATAATTATGCCATAATTATATCATAATAATGACTGTGAAGAATATGGGGTGCAGTGTAACAACCTTAACTCCACAATAATCCTCCTCTCTTTCTATGTCCCTTCTATGGAAAAATAGGAGACTTCAATCCCCATGGTTGTCAAGCCAATAACTTACAAGCCACGTGTTTAAAATATGTGAGTATCTTTAGATTCTTCTTCATAAGAAGCATATGCTGGTCTGAGCGAGGATGAAACATACATCCATCTCAAAGAAAAATCTTTGCCCTTGAAATTTCATTCTATGGCGCATTACTGAATTTAGTCCTAATGGGCTTTGTCCTTCAGGCTTGCCATGTCCATTTATGTTCTATCCTTTGAATGCGCACTAATAGTCCCACAGGACTGTTTTAGCCTCACTGTTTCATGTTTTTATTACTTTAAAATCCCTGTTGACTTGAAGGCTTACGTGTTCCTGTTTTACATTTACATTTTTGGCAGAGCTTTTATAACAAAGATACTGAGCATGTTTAACTGTATAACAGGTTTTCTACATTTATTACTCATGAAAATAGTTACCTATTAGAATGACAAGCAATAGAAAGAGATTTTCCTACTTTCCTCTGGATTCTCTGAATAAAAATAAAGCTTAAAAAAGCATAAGCAGGTTTGAGTCTTCATTTTCCTGTAATACATTAATGGCAGGAATTAAGAGTGCTGAATTTAATCTCAACACATGTGTTTTTAAGCAATCAGGAATGGTTTATTTCAAACTAGTGGACAAATGCTCAATAGTTGCAGTGCTAAAGACGAATATTCTTTGTTTTTCTTGGGTTTAAAATCCTTAGTCTACAGTATAATTTATAGTTGCTTTAAGAAACTGTTAAGACACTTGGAAATTACTATCAATGGCTGGCCAATTCTATGATGGTTGGTTAACCTTTTTGCTATTAAGGGGGTGGGCGGGGGGGAGGGGAGCAAGAGAGACTGGGGGCATTATGCCAGTCTTTTTTACTTTTTATCCTTATTGAAGTACTCATGGTATCCTACCCTCTGACTTTATAATCACATTTCCCTCCCTCTGTCTTCTTTTCATCGAGACTGTCCTTTAGCCAAAAGATCTGCATGGGACATAGACTCCTTAAAGGCCAATAATTCTGCTAACTCAAGCAAGATTGCCACAGAGCAACACAAGATGTTTCCCTTTCTAGTGGTTAAGTAGAGTTTTCTTCATTCTTTCCATTCGTCTCTCTTTTCTTCTCCCCGGTTCATACCGTTGCCTCCTACACACATGCACTCTCCATTCTCTCTCACACACTCCTACTACCCTCAGAATGAAGACAGGCCTCATCATGAGCTTGGATATGTCAATCATCCCCCCCCCCCCACTGGCCCTACTTCATGTACAGATAACTTTCAAATGTGGGCAAGTCTTGATGTGTTCTGTGCTGGGTTGGCTGCCCACTCTTCAGGCTCAAGGAGACATGAGTTCCATGCCAGTAAGATAGATCTCACATGCCAACTCAGTCACACAGGCCTAAGGTTTGCTCTTGCTTGTCAAGAAGTTCATTGTTTACTGCTCATACAACATATGGTTCTCCACAGCAAGTAGCGTGCATTCCCACTGAGCTAACACACCTAGGAAGAGAGCAACACTGAAAATGACTACACAATTGGCACATCCTTACTCAAATCAGCTTGGATGACAAAATATTTTGTTTCCTGATTTTAAACTCATTAGCACTGCATTGAGCTAGCACAGCTATGAGAGACTGAACTAGAGAGTCTACTCTGGCTCGTACAGCAACAAAATATTAAGTTCCAACTTCAAAATCTTTACTTAGAGTTGTACAGAGATCTGTGCTTCATTTGCACCCTAACTACATTTATTAATTGGGTACATTTTACTGGTGGTGATGCATGAGCTAGAAAGAACACCATTTGTCTCTTCAATTTCATTCAATTACATTTCCAAGGTCGCCTGTTAATTTTTAAAAGTATTATGTACTTGTCAATATAGCAAATTTGATCAGGAAATTATTGTGACAAAAATATGGACCCTCACAACACTGTTTTTATGGTAATTTATCAGAAGAGAACTGATAAAGATGGCCATAACTTCAACGAAGGCCTGTGGTTGTCCCCATATCACCTTAGATGTTCTCATTTTTTTATACATCTTATTCTACCTTAAGCCTTCCTGTTCCAAACTGGTAAACTACACATTGTAGATGATAACACTCCATAATGAGGAAAAATCAGTTACAATATTGAGAAAACATTCCATTCCCAAACCTTTACTTCACTTCTGGAGACTAAATCAGTTTCCATCCTGAAAAAGTAACCGAAGGAGCTATAGTTTGGTCCAAAAATATACAAAATTATGCTTTGATAGCTAAAACAGGTGGTGCCTTAAATATGAATCTTGCAATACATGAAAATACTTATTCTTAACAAAGAATCATCCCTAGGTATGACACATAACACTGACCTCAGATCCAGTTTGGGATACTAACAGAACCTATTTACATCCTTAAAAGGAGGCAGACCTGAATCGCTTATATAGTCCTTGACTGTAATGACATTTAGTCCTCGAACAATGGGATGGAGAACCTCCCCCATGTTCCCAAACCACTGCTAGTCTCCAATGGTAAGTAATGCACCTTTAAAATAAAATAAAAGGACATGAATAAATTTAAGTGAATAATGCTAAATTAGTAGTGCTCATAAAAAGTAAAGCACTTGTATTGGCAGCTCAAGTTTCCTCACACTTCCCTACCATTATGTCTGCACTATATAAGGATTTAGCAACATCCCCATCTACTGTTGCAGGAGAAAAATGGAATGCAGATTTAGTCAGCTTTTCAATTAATCTTTAGAGGAGAAATTAAAGACATAACAGCTCTCTTGTACCAATCATCTCACCAATTGGATAGGTCCATCAATGGCTATTAGCCAGGATGGGCAGGGATGGGGTCTCTGGCCTCTGTTTGCCAGCAGCTGGGAATGGGCGACGGGATGGCTCACTTGGTGATTACCTGTTCTGTTCATTCCCTCTGAAGCACCTGGCATTGGCCAGTGTCAGAATACAGGATACTGGACTAGATGGACCTTTGGTCTGACCCAGTATAGCTGTTCTTATTTTACTTTTACCAGCTCTCAAGAATCACTGCTTTTTGTTACCTTAAGGTCAGAAGAAATGCAAGATCATGATTATTATTTTTCAGGGGTTTGTTTTTATTTTACTTTTTGTAGCAGCCTAAAGCAGTATCTATTTGTCTAATATTGGAAAACATCACCCAAAATATAGGACCAATGGACCATGTCAGTCACTTGACAACTCCCAAGTCTCAGTGAATGGACAGTGAATAATTCTTGTTCTTGTTGCCTAATTTCCTTTTATTTTGCAAATTGAACGGTCTTGTCTGCAAGAGGGAAGGCAAGCTATAAAGGACAAGAGATAGGTCTTTTTTTCTTGCGGTTCAATTAGTGTTGTTCATGGGGCTTCTGGGTGGGTTGAAAAAACTTCATGCCATAACTTGTGCCTTTGATCCTCATTCTTCTGTACTAGTTACCACTAGTGGTGAAGTATTTGGTCCTTCGCTGGTACACAGACTATAACTGCTTCCTTTGAAGAGGGCCGGAGACTGGTTGCTTTAAAAGCAGCAGCAAGAGCCGTAGTTTAACAGGGATAATCAGCCCAATCAAATTCTTTTTTTTTTTTTTTAAATGGTCCCATAGAGAAGATCTGCTAACTCCAAAATCAGGATGCATTCTGACAAAACAGTTGCAGCTCTTAGCCCTTTTCTACACCTTTTAACTACAAAGAGGAGCTTATGTCCCAAATACAAGAACAGGTTCAATTTTCTCAACTTTGTGTCAGGATAACATATACAAGCATTGTAAAGTTAATATATCAAGTATCTCATGTGGTAATATGGCTTTATGTAGTATGTAAGTGTAAGGTATTTTACACATTGTAATCGGTGTTTCCTCCTTGGCCTACCCTATTCACTGCTATTGCCTTTCATGTTCAGTAGCAAAAATTTTTGAAGTTTGAAATAAAATTATTTGCTCATGCTAAAATCCATTGCAAATTTAATTTTGTGATCATTTTTAATTCCATCTTTCATTATCTGTTTCTGCCGTATGAATATCTGCTCTGATCTTGTGAGAGGATTCCTGCAGAAGTCTTAATACAGTCTAAAGAATTTCTCAATTTGGTTGACATTATTGGAACTATTCTAATGGACTTTTAAAAAAAATAGCAGCAGCAGTAGTATAGACTGGAACCTTAAATTTGATGTTCTATCGGGTGTTTACAATTGGACCAAAAAATGTATTGTTTGAGCAATATTTTATTTTGTACCATGAAGATGTAAAAAAAAAAAAAATACATGAATTGAAGATGCTTGATTAGGATATTGATATGGAGAGCAAGAATTGGACACAATATTCCAGTAATGGTCTCATGAATGCCATAATACCACTTCCCTACTCAATACGCTTCGGCTTATACCTTCAGGAATCACATTTGGTCTCTTAGCCACCACCATTTCACTGTTCAGAAACTCTGATTAAAAATAAAATAAAATTGGAAAGCAGTGATATTGCCGAACTATTTTTTGGTATTTTGAGAAATAAACTGCTGAGATTGTACTTGTGCAATTTTTTTCACAATTAAAAAAAATGTCAAGTGGATCACTACTCTGGATAGCAGCCTTGAACAGAGTAACTCCAATATAGCTACCATAGAGGCCCAATCCTGCAGCTTCTGGCTTTACTTGAGTAAGGCAACAGTGATTTCAGTGGCACTTTGCAAGTGAAGGAGGAGTGGAGAACTGGGCTTTTGTATCTTAAGATCAATTATCCTTACTTTACTTTTTTTCCTATCATGAACTAAATTTAACTTCTGCAGATTTATCAACATAAGTTTCTGGAAACTGACTATGTAAGACTTACAAATGTTAGTAAGAACCATTTCTTGCCTGTGGCATTATGTATTAGTCACATGATACAAAATGAAATGGCAGCTTTGCATAACACACAAGTTGTAGCAGTGATGAGAAGCAAAGATAAGTAGACCTCTAATTGCATTCCAACCACAGGAATTTAAAATTCATGAGGTTCGCTTAAAAAAGCCCCAAAGATTTAAAAATAATCAATTTTGGATTCAAGCATTTAGAGTTCACACTTTCAAACACTTTTCTATAACCATGAAGGCTGAAAACTTTTTTTTTTTTGTAATGGAAGCCGAGTCAGATTTTTAGAGACAGAATAGATTGGAATGATAATCTAATCTGAACTCTTGCATAACATAGGCCAGGAGATTTCACAAAGTAGCTCCTACATTAAGCCCTAACTTCAGATTGAGGTAGATTGTAACTTTTAGAAAGACATCTAATCTTGATTTAATGACCAAGTAATTGAGAATCCACCACATGCTTAGGTAAATTGTTCCAATAGTTAATTACTGTCTCTGTTAAAATAAAAAAAATTACACTCTTTTTGTAGTCTTAATGTACCTAACTTCAGCTTCCAGCCACTGGATCTCATTTGTGCCTTTGTCCACTAATGTAGAGGACACAATGTCCAACATGATAAACCCAGAGGGGTTGAGAAGTATGAGCTCAATACTGCATTCTGGTTCTTATTGAGTGCTCTCATTGAGCACTCTGGTTCTCGTTCAGCAAAGCACGTCAGTACATGCTTAACTTTAAGGAGATTAAGTAATCACAGTTGTATGTATTGTGACAGATTCAGACCAGAAGAATAAGAGAGTGGTCCTATTGGGTACTGGGAAGTGGGCGGGCGGAAGCCTGCCCACAGCTAAAGGNGTTCTCGTTCAGCAAAGCACGTCAGTACATGCTTAACTTTAAGGAGATTAAGTAATCACAGTTGTATGTATTGTGACAGATTCAGACCAGAAGAATAAGAGAGTGGTCCTATTGGGTACTGGGAAGTGGGCGGGCGGAAGTCTGCCCACAGCTAAAGGCCAGTCCCCCAGCCTGGGGAGGAGCTACTGAGCCCAGAGCTCAACTAAAGTCGTGGGACAACGAAGGAAAAAGATGGGACAGGTGTGGGGGTCAAAGGGCAATAACTAGGGAACCGGAAGGGGACACCGAGCAGAGAACCCCGGACAGCGCCCACTACTCCTCAAAAGCATCCAAGGAGCCAGCAGACACCGCCCAAAGGAAGTCTGCCCGCATGCGTGAACGAATGAAGGAACAAAAACAGGCCCCACAGTCACAGGCCACAGATGGGGTGAGCATAAAGAAAAAGGTGCGGGGAAAAGTGCAGCCAGAACCTCAACAAGAGGTTTTGGAGGAGCCGGAACAGGAACTGCAACCTGGTGCACTGCAGATAGACATGCGCCAGAGTCTCCCTCACACCGCAAAAAGGGCAAGCGTTGGGAAGAGGGGTGAACCGTGCCAGGTACATGCCCGTGCTCACGGCTCCATGAAGGAGCCACCAACTGCTGTCCCCGGCGGGCCGTGGAACCAGGATGGAATACAGGCTGGCCCACCTCCTCCACCCTCTGCAGCTGGTAAAAGGTCCACTACTTAGTATCGGGGCAGGAAGTGAGGGTGGGGACATGAAGAGTGTGGAGCACAAGCGTGTAGAGATGGTCCCATAGCGTGGTTCGGAAACGAACCGGCCGCAAATCGCGCAGCCGACTCGGGGTACAAAGGGGCAGGGGTCTTGAAGGCTCACAGGGCAGGAGCCCGATGAAGAGATCTGGAGGGCCCGGGGTAAGAGGCAGGCGGGGAATACCCTCTCACAGGACCCGCTCGAGGAAAAGCCGAGACGAGAAGTAGGCAATAAGGCTGCCTCCACCTCCTGAGATCGTCATGGGCCCGGAGCTCCTCCTACTTTTCCCGGCACGCTCTCCAGAGGGATGGCCCCGAGACTGGTGGCCAGCTCTAAGACCTCCATTCCAACTGCTCTATCGCCACATCCCTCCATCGGCTGGCACCCTGGGTGTAGCTACAGCAGAAGAATCGGGCGCGAACCTTCCCCGCATCCCACCACTGTTGCACCAAGGGAAAGGCCTGCCTCTGCCCATGCCAGGCCCGCCAGAACTCCCGGAAGGATGTCACAAAGCCCACATCCTCCAGCAAACTGTTATTAAAGTACCAATAGGTCAGCCCTGGCCTCTCTGGAGTAAGAGAGGCCTTCATGGCCACTAGATGGTGGTCCGAGAATGGGGCCGGCCGGACGCTGGAGGAGTGGGCCCGTGAAAGATGGTGACAAGATAAATAAATGCGATCCAACTGGGAGTGGTACGACCGATCTACCTCCACCCGGACATACGTAAAGGTGGAGTCATCATCCAGGTGGTGGTCACGCCAGACATCCACCAGGGAGTGATGATCTATAATCTCCCAGAGGACATCCGCGGCGGCCTGGCACTGCTCGGTCCCCGTGTGGTCCCGCTCCTTGAGGGTAGTGTTAAAATCCCCACCCAAGACCAGACACTCGTGAGGATCTAGAGAGCCAAGGAAGGCGGACGCCTGCTGAAAAAAAACACACCTGCTCCAGGCCCGATGTCGGGGCCTAAGTTCACTACGTTGACTAAGTTCAATGTCAGCTCCTCCACCCAGGCCTGGAAGTGCAGCAGGCGACCCAGCACGACCTCAGCTGTCCCCAGCACCTTGGGCTGTAGGTTGGGGGAGAACAGAGTAGCCACCCCAGCCTGATGAGCTCAAAGGTGGCTAAAATACATCCTGTCCCCCCCACTCCAGCCACCAGTTAGCTTTGGCGGCCAGATCCATGTGGGTCTCCTGCAGGAAAATTACTGAGTACCCCCCTTCCCAAAGGAAGGAAAGCACCTGACACCTGCGGAGACCCACCCTACAGCCCCGGGTGTTCAAAGTGGCAAAGATGGTCATCGGCATAAGGAGGGCTAGGGAAGATCCTCACGGGCAGGCATGCTAGCAGTCCCCATTGGGCCCCGCAGCAAACCGTGACAGACCCCGAAAGCCATCAGGGAGTCACGGAAGCAGCGAGTCCGCTGGTAGGCCGCAGTGTCCTGCCTTCCAGTCCCTTTGCCCTCCCCTAAAATGGCCCTCATGGCCCGGAGGACAAGATGAAAGTCCCCCCAGCGCTGGAGAGTGAGCTGCACCCTATTTCTGGAACCACGGGTTTCCAGTAAGAAAGAGCACAGCTTGTCTCACAGTAGCTGGGGGATAGGGGTCAGATACTCCTGACCGTCCCCCAGTTGGGTCCCCACACCAGCCCCGTGGCTTGACCCCAGCACAGGGGACTGCGGTGGAGGGAGAACTGCAGCCCCGGATGGGCCAGGAGATGGAAAAACAAAAACTGCCGCCCAGGGGCCCTCGTAAAAGGAAAATGAGGCAACCCCGGGGCTGGTAGCAACAGGAGGAGGGAAGGAAAATGGGTTAAGGACAGTAGCAGGGGCTGGAACGGGGTAAGGGGCAGGACACAGACCAAGGACAGGGACAGGGTCGGGGCTGGGATAAAATCAGGGACCCGAGTAAGACAAATATATCAGCCTCAGGATGACCAGGTCCCTGTTTCCTGGATAGCCAAACAAAGGCTACTCCAGACCGATTAAGACACCTGACGCCAATTAACCAGTTAAGGCCGTTAGGTTAATGGAGACAGCTGGAACCAATCAAGGTCCCACTTATACGGTTTAAAAGCTCTCCTTCCAGTGCCCTCTGGGGAGCTGAAGTGAAAGGAGCTGGAGGAGAGGAATCCTGAGGTAAGGGTGAAGCTAGGGAAAGGGGACCACAGAGGAAGTGGCCCAGGGAATCAAAGCAGCATCAGTGGTGAAGGAAAAGCCGCCAACAGCTGCTACCATTAGGGTCCCTGGGCTGGAACCCGGAGTAGAGGGCAGGCCTGGGTTTCTTCCCCCTCACCCCCCATACTCTACAGAGATCCCCTGGAGAAGGGAAGCAGGACTCGGTTCAGGCAGGAGGCCGAACTTCACCTACTGAGCTCTACGGAGCAATAGAGACTGTGGGGTATTCCCCCTTCCCATCTCCCATACTGGCTGGTGATGAAAGTAATTCAATAGGCTGTGACTCTTGCCACTACACTGAGAAAGGGAGGTCACATTGGGGCCTTATCGAGTTTCTGAGGCCCCTGAATCCGCCCAGAAGCGCGGGACCCACCAATACAGGCTTGGAACTTTGTCACAGTATGCATACCCTCTTTTGCACACAAATATGTGAATGAGTGTTTTGGACATATCATGGATGCATACACAAACTGTGTGTGTAAAACAGTAATGATCCCCTTTTGGATTTTTCCATTGACATTACAAGGCTTTCATAATTTTACTGAGGAAAACTAAACTCATTCTCAGAAAGATATTTTGTTTCATTCCATCATGAAAGTCTCATAAAACAAAGATTCCTCCAGAGCCATCCAGTAAGATTCTCCTAATATAAAATGTAATGGGATTTTAAACAATGTGTTCTTTGGTGTCATCCAGGAAGCTCCATCAGCGATTAGTTGCTCAGGCAAACAATTAAAGTGACTATTGAAATTCCCTGGAATTATCCCTCATTAGCCAATTAAACAACAAATCTCAGTACAGAAAAACGTAATCACGTGCATGTGTCTGGTTAAAAATTGCATCAGGGTAAACATTAGCCAGTTATTCCATTGCTCTTTCAAATAAAAAAAAGTCTTGCAGATATCAGATCATTTGGAAGAAATATGACAAACACATTTAGGAACCAAGTGCACAAAAGAAAAGGAATCAATTAAAGAAAGACAATGAGGGTAGATAAAAATAATTTATATTTTCTAGAAGTCTTCAGCATCCTTGTCATTGCCTTTAAAATTACCTCCTTTTTCTCCTACTTTGCACCCAGACCTCCTATGCCCTAAAATGATGGCAACCATCTCTTTAAGAGATTATTCAATTTAACTGGTCTGTGGTTGGTGGGAGGTGTAAAAGCAGGTGGTAGTAATTTCCCCCTCACACCTTGGGAACCCCCGAAAAGCATCAGACAAACACAAAACAGTTCACTCAACATCTGTTTGAATCTAAAACTGCTTTGACTGTGTTTACACTCATTCTGTTTACTTACTACAAATGTTTGCGTGACTGAGCTTTACTTGCATGAATGATAGCTGAAGGCCATTTCAAAGTTACAAGCACGATCATATAGAGAAAGTGAAGTTAAAATTTAACTGATTGAAAATCCTAGCATAGGCAAGCACACAAACATATGAGGTGGTACCACCTCCAGCCAAAACAAAGAAGTTTTGGCATATCGTAATAGTTTCAGCTGTGGTAGATAACGTGCCTTAGCATAACATGAAAACACAATTGTAATTTCCAAAGTAGAGAAACCCAGGGTTACTACTGTCACATATCCCATCCTGAGGCCTAAGATATCACACAATTCACTTTCATATGCATTTTGGTCCTGCTGCTGCTGAGCTAGGGAGTCAGACTACCTCCTTCCTAGAAAATCCTTCTTAGATTTGGGGAAAGGAGATTATTTACCAGCCTGCCCACAAACAGACCAAGACAAAAATGAAGGAATCCGTCCAACTGGCTGTGGACAATAGAAACCACCACCAAACAATGTGCCTTGTTAGGGTTCCATTTTAAATATTTCATATAAACCAACTAAGCAATCATACTTCATTTTTTTATTTCGAACCTTGGGGATGACAAGTATATTAAAGCTAAAAAATATAACAGTAACAGAATAGGTGTTTTAGTTCTAGGAAAGTTTCTCAACATTTTGGTTATAAACAAGATTTGGAGCACTAACATAGCAGAACCAGGTCAAATTTAGCCCAAAATAGGTTTCCCATTTATGATTTTAAAACTTAACACTACTAGAAAGGTTTCCATGATTATTTTTTTTTAATCTATGAATCTTCTTTCTTAAAAAAAAGAACACACCTGACAATTTGCTAATCGAAACAATACAGTATGGTGTTAGTGCCTAGAACAAACAAATTGACTAGAAACAAAAGTGAAACTGGCAAAGCTACTTGTACTGTTGAGACATCCAGAAAATAAACAAATAGCACAAATGGCGAAGAGCAAATGTATGAACTCTCTTATGAATACTATATTAGGGTCCCATTCCTGCAAACATGCATGTAACCTAACATACAAGTATTATCACTGAGTTCAGAGTGACTATTCAGGTGATAAAATTATTCACATGCATAAGTGAGTTATACTGAGATTGCAGTTTACCATTTGTAAGAGATGCATTTTAAAAAAATAAAGGTTTTTTACTAGGGCTGTTGATTAATCGCAGTTCATTCACACGATTAACTAAAAAAAATTAATTGCGATTCATCGCAGTTTTAATCGCACTGTTAAACAATAGAATACCAATTGAAATTTTTAAATATTTTGGATGTTTTTCTACATTTTCAAATATATTGATTTCAATTACAACACAGAATGCAAAGTGTACAGTGCTCACTTTATATTATTTTTATTACAATTATTTGCACTGTAAAAAATTGTAAACAAAATAAATAGTATTTTTAATTCACCTCAGACAAGTACCGTAGTGCAATCGCTTTATTGTGAAAGCACAACTTACAAATGTAGATTCTTTTTGTTACATAATTGCACTCAAAAAAAAAAAACCAATGTAAAACTTTAGAGCTTACAAGTCCACCGAATCCTACTTCTTGTTCAGGGATTTGTCTGACAGTCTCCAAGATGAGATGAGATATTGGATGAGTAGTGGGATTCATTGAACAGATGGGACGTAAATGATGTAACCAAATATGTAAATCTATAAAGGTTTATGGTTTCTTTTTTTTACTGTGAAAAGAACACCAATACATTTGTCACTGCTGCAAAGGGATGAAAGGAACGGAGTCGGCAGTTATAGGCTCTAAATCTGGCTAAACTTTTCTTTTTAAATCACTTTGCACAGGCCATTTAATGCTTTATGAGTTTTTATTTCAAAACATTTTATGCCCTTTTCCCCAATAGAATAATAATAATAAATAAACCAACATGCACGCCAGCATCTCAGCAGTTACAAGCCTACAACAAAAAGACAGAATGCACATTGCAGGAGGGGAAAAAAATATTAGGTAAGAAAAATTTTAATTGGTTGTAAATAATTAAGAAGGGGTGTGGGAGATGAGAAATTCTGACCATATTGCTCTATAAATGAACAATATATTGCTCTCTATTAGAGCTCAGCAAAATATTTGCAAGGAAACCCAAAAGCATACAAGGCTTTCCTGATTATGAGTTTGTTCAATACCCAGCCCAGGTTTGCCATCCTCAGCCCCATTTTGACTGAACCTAGAGGAATCACTTCAGCATGACACTACATTTTTGACTGAATTTTGCTTTCAGATTTTGATTTGAACTAGGGTGACCAGATGTCCCAATTTTATAGGGACAGTCCTGATTTTGGGGTCTTTTTCTTATATAGGCACCTATTAACCCCCACACCCTGTCCCAGTTTTTCACACTTCCTATCTGGTCACCCTAATTTGTACTTTAAAGTGAAAACAAAATTTGGGTAAACCCCAATATAGATTAAAACCAAGGGGAAAGTTTGCACAAACTTCTGATGAGCAAAGGTACCAATTTTTGCTCAGCTCTATTCAATGCAGAGCACTCTACAAAACTCTAATAAGTAACCCCAGTTCAGTCCTCAGCTCCTCTTCAAGTCAGCCATGTCATGCCAGCAGTTAAGCAGACATCCCCAATTAAATCTATAAGGACTGACCGAATGGGAGATGAACTTGGCTCTGTGTATGTGCCAAATATACTCTTTGTTAAAACTCTGCAAGTGTTCACAATGGGAGCTAAGAGAAAGATTCCATCATACTTACTCACATGGAGTGAGTATATCTTATGTGGCAAGTAGTTCAAATGGCTTCAGTAAAACTCATGGATTAAAGAACTCCTCCCACATGACCGAGGGTGGCAGAATCTGGCACCAAATGATTAGGGCTAGATTATGTCCTAGTCCTATGGGGTTATGCGGAGGAGTAGAGGTAGTAAGTGGCCCACCCTTCCCTGCATAGCCAGGTAGGACCTGCCTAAATTTTTGCTCCAGGCATGCGTGAGGGGAGCAGCACCCATGTGTCCAATACCTCCTTCCAGAAGGATGAGCTGGGATGAGGGCAATGAGAGATTCCACTCCCTAAATATCAACCAGTGAAGATAGCCATGTGTGACTCACCACATTCCACCGACTTTGGAAGAGGGGAGCACTGGAGAAATTGTGCCTCAAAATGTACATCCAAGTCACAAGTCCTTGCCAGGGCCAGATTTCCAATTAGCCACATGCCTAAGGGTGCCGCCGTTCTAGGGGCACCTACAAGTTAAAAGTGGGTTAAAAGCTTCATTTTTTACGGAAGACATGAAGGTCAGCTGTGCCTAGAGGTGCGTAAAGTGAAAATCTGGCCCTGTTCCTTGCTGGTGCTCCTACTAGGATTATGTGCTGCTTCAGGGCTCTGTCTAAAAGGCAGAATGAGCAGCAATAATAAATAGAATGACTGGATGGATATAATGGATCTGTACAGTAAATGCAGTGATGTGAACGTTTAAGCACAAGCCTGGACTTTAGAGTGGGCAGGCTTAAAGTTCATTCTAATTCTAGAGGCATTATAGATCCAGTGATTGGGAATACAACTGGAATCAGCAACGCTTTTAAAAGCAGAATGAACCTTTAAAGAGTGTTCACTCTACTTCTGAAGTTATGCTTGTGCTTAAAAGTTCACATCACAACATTTCCAACACAAAAGTAGTTCCAATAATGCATTTTGGTTATAAGCAAAAAGGGAAACCTGTCTCTACAAATAAAAGTAAGATTTTAAGCCACTGGCCTTAATTCTGTGGCCCATGCTGCTTAAATGAATAGGTTAAATAATTTTATTAGATTACATTTGTATTACCATAACACTTAGGTGCCTTTATCATGGCCCAGCAAGACCCCATACATAGAACAAATAAGCTCAAAAATGGACCCCTTCCTTTGCAGTGAAAACCTGAACCTTCATTTCTGGGAGCACTACACCTAAGGAAAGTCATGATTGGTCAGAACGTTATCCTGTGGTCTTGAGATTAAAGACACTTCACTGTATACTTTAGGCTTAAATTAGTCTCTTCCTTTTTTTTTAATTTATGCCAGATTGCTCTAGGTCTTTTGACGTGATTATTACTATTTGACTCTACTGTAGAGACTAGAAGTCACAATGAATCAAGTAGCAGACAGCTCTGTAGCTTTTATTTGTGAAACCTGAAATATGATTTGCTACACAAAAAAAGTGATTTAAACTTTTTTTTAAAAAATGTATTAAATTAACTGACAAACTGCAGTGTAACTACTTGCTGCTAATATCCCTGCTTAGCAGGGCTTTGGCATATCATGACATTTCTTATGTAGCAAGGAATTTAGGGCAACTTCTCATCCATAAAGAAAATCTTAAAGATCCAATTTGTCTTTGATGCCCAGCGGCCCACAAAATAAATTTGAAACTTGTGGGCTTCCTCGTTTCCATTTTTATCCTTCAGTATTTAACTAAATACCACATGTAACCGAAACACCTATACCAGCTTTCCTAATTTAATCTGTGTGTGTTTATGGAAGACATTAAAAAATAAAAGTGAATTGCATATGGTCTGTTCTCGGCATTTAAGTTTACTTCCTGCTGTCATTTTCTGATCGTAGTGCAGAACTAATTTAATGCTGTGCTAAGTTACTATAATGAAAACCAGACCACAAAAAATATCCATTTGAGAATGATTGGTAAAATCCTGTCTTATTGAAAATAGGGCTCACTTTACCCTTACAGATGGCTGTGCAAGTAAAGTATACCTGAAGTCTTACAGATTGCATGGAAGATTTAGTCTGTACTTTAAGCCATGTAGCTGAGACTTGAACATCTGAATCCAAACCTCATCTGGCCACCTACATGCTTCACAGTTAAAGATGCACTGCAACTTCTAAATTTGTGTATACTAAAAACACTTTGATGTTCTTTTGTGCATAGACTTGACATCCTGAGCTTCCTGTGGAAAATATGTTGCGTGAAATGACAGGACAGTGCACAAATTAGCCATAGAAAAAGTTAAACAACTCAAGAAACAAGGCCTTTCCTTTCCTTTCCTTTTGATGCTTTAGAGCAGTGTTTCCCAAACTTGGGACGCCGCTTGTGTAGGGAAAGCCCCTGGTGGGCCGGGCCGGTTTGTGTACCTGCCGCGTCCGCCGGTCCGGCTGGTCGCGGCTCCCACTGGCCGCGGTTCACTGCTCCAGGCCAATGGGAGCTGCTGGAAGCGGCGCGGGCCAAGGGACGTACTGGCCACCGCTTCCCGTAGCTCCCACTGGCCTGGAGCAGCGAACCGCAGCCAGTGGGAGCCGTGATCGGCCGGACCTGCAGATGCGGCAGGTACACAAACCGGCACAGCCCGCCAGGGGCTTTCCCTACACAAGCGGCGTCCCAAGTTTGGGAAACACTGCCTTAGAGAGTCACAGCAAGGATAAAATGTACATTGAAGTTAGACACTGGCTTTGCAGACTTGGAACAATTAAAATAATTATTTCTTCAACTCATTTAAAAAAAACCCCACAAACAGTCTGTTTAATTTTGTTTGAGGCACTGTTTTTGCTCTGAACAACATATATTTTTGGAGATCTCATATGAGGAACAGATCTATTAAATGAAACTGAAACATCAATATTTCTGCAACTTTGGCTTATGAGAGTAGTCCCATTCACTCCAAAGAGTGAAGCGTTACTTGAGTGAATAAGGGTTGCAGGAATGAGTTCTGAAATTTTAGATACGTCATCTTTGTCACTGTAAAACCAAATTTGCAAAACACTGATGCGCCTCTATGATACTTGTACTGTTGTTAAGATGAATCTCATAGTACCATTGAAATTGTAAGTTAATTCTCTGACTTTGCAATAAAAATAGAGAAACTTAATTTTTGAATTATATATTGCAGGTTGAATTGCTAATAATCTGAAAAAGTTCACATTGATTGTTCACACAGTCATAATGTCCAAATTATAAAGTCTGACACTGAAAGAAAAATTGTTTAGAAAACATTAGGGTTATTAAGTTAAGAATTCAAAAGTCAAGAGATGACATTAAAGTCACACGACACCTTAACTCTATCCCCTATTACATTTACATTATATTAGCCATTAACAATCCTGACCATTATAATTATATGAGCTGTAATATAAGTTTTTCTACAACATTGGATACACATGTAGAATCTCATAATACTCAGTATTGTGTATACCAGACATACAGATTCTATTAAATCTATGAGGAATATACAATAGATGAAATGAAAATATAAAGTTCATATTGACACAATTACTAAAATAAATATAAGAGATAAGAGAAGTTAGCATATAAAATGTCCTAAGTCAATAATAATAATGATAAAAAAGCAAGATTCAAAAATGTGCACGATGCTTCACTTCCGCCATTCTATCCCATCTGCTAAAAAGTTCACCAAGGATATAAGTAATGCTGACTTTTAAATCATCATTAGGATTAAGAGTTAACAACAAAATGAGTTTAAATTAGGGAGTTTATACCTCTCAAAGCCATTGTTTCAGGATAGGTGCAGACTCAGGAGACAATATTGCATTAGCTTACACTTCATTGACATTTGGTAGGTTTTGTTCACAACCATGAAGGCAAGCACACTTGGTGTGGTTTTTTTTTTGTTTTTAAACAAAAGCTTAGATGATTCTGTAGATCGTAGACAGACCATGCAACCAAACAAAGGGCCTAATCCAGTGTTTCACATTACTGTATTAATCATCAGTTCCATTTGTCCCTATCTGGTCTTACTGTTGGGGAAAAACATTCAGATTAGATTTTACTTAAAAAATTAGGACCGTCTGATTCCATCATGTAGCGGAAAAAAGAATTTACATCTCAGAGTCCCTTTGCACATTTCTTGATATGATTATTTCAGCTCTAAAATAATCAACACAATTCTATATATTTTCCAAATTCGTATATTTTTACTTACATGCACACCTTTAGAATTTGCATATTTTAATATTTTCATACAGAAATTCGACCATCCCAGAATTTAAAAAGATCATATAGGCCAGGTATGTCTACACTACAATAAAAAAAACCCTGGCATAGAGTCTCAGAGCCTGAGTCAGCTGATTTGTCTCACAGGGCCTGGGGGGCTATGAAACTGCAGTGTAGATGTACGGGCTTGGGCTGGAGCCTGGGCTCTGAGATGCTCCTTGCTTGTGGGGTGTGAGAATCCAGGCTCCAGCCCAAGCTCAAACATACACACTGCAATTTTAAGCTCTGCAGCCCGAGCCCCACAAGCCTAAGTCAGCTGATTTGGGCCAGTGGTGGCCATGCTGTGGGTCTTTTATTGCAGGGTAGACATATCTGTTGTGGGATAGCTGGGACAGCAATTTAAAATGCATCCTAAGGGGCAGACTCTAATACCCTTATTCACATGGAAACGTTTTTTACTCCTTGAATGGTCCTATCGACTTCAGAGGGACTTAGGAGCAAGGTAGTACCTTCTCTGAGTAAGGATCTCAATCTAGATTAGCTCTTTTTAAATTTTCTGAAAATAGAACAGGAAGAATTTTATCCATTCCCATTACCAGCTTCTTTTATGAAACAAAGCTGGCAGATGCTCCCACCTGACTTTCAACTCTTCTTACGCAAACTGGATGTGCACGTGCAGAGGAAATATGATGGCCAACTCCAACAACTACCACTGATTCTAGATGCAAAAAACCCACATTTATGGATGTGCACGCACATGTAGTGAATATCTCATTTGGATTTCTATATACATCCTCAGTCCACAATTATCAATAGCTTACAGCTCCCTACATTATAGGTTTTTAAATGGTTTTATGCCCATTTTCTTTTAAATACTGAGGAACTCAGCACTAGCTGCACTGTCCAGAGTCAGTGCCAGGAGCAGCAATGAAGATGCCTGATGAGTACATGATTTGTTCCTCCTGCTTTCCATCTTTCAGTTTCTCTTTTATACTCTTCCTTTCAACCACACTGGCAACCATACAGAAAGTGGATTAGCATGGTGCTCCTGAACACAAATGCTTTCCTAAGAGCACTTCTGCAGGATGAAACTGAGCAGGATCCCACCTTACAAACCCTGCAGCAAGCATTGTAGCCTGTGCCCTAAAGACTTTTACTAGTCCAACTTCTTCTGGCAGAGTAAATGGAAAATGCATTTATGTCTGGCAAATGTCAATGTGTTTGGCTTTTAAAATACCAGAGCTATTTTAATTGCTGAAAATCACTTGGGTCTAAGTTTTAATGTCCTTTTTGTTGTTATTATTGGGCATTCAAATGATATAGAAGTAGAGTTTAAAGAAGAAAATTCCCATAAGGATTTAGAGTGCATCCCCGACTTGGCTTATATCGTTCTTGCAGAAATATTTGCCCAGTGTAGAGGTGGGTTAAACTAGACGGTTTCCAGTTTTACTCTTCTGTCAAGATTTAACCTTTTTTCCAATATACAATAATTTGCCCATTATAACAGCGTCTTAAGTGAACCACAGAGACATTATGTGATTTTATATTACTGTCTCACAGTTGTTGGATTGCATCTGGTGCACTGTGATTCACAGAAAGCAAATGGTTGTTTGGGGCACCTCTCTTTTGTGGATAACATCCCCGATGCAAGCTCTAGAGTAAAACAGGGCTATTCCAAGGGCTATCTGGGCAGCAGGGTGGAGGGAAAGGGAACATCTCTTCACCAGATTTCAAATTCTCTCCAGCAAAAAGGACAGCAAGGGTAAAAACTCCTGGCCAGGGACTCTCTCATACAGTTTCTGGCACTTTAGAGCACAGTGGTGGTCCTTTATTAAGGGCATCTGGGATGCTGCTCCACACAAAAAGAGGCCAGTGATTTTGGAAGTCAGTGGTTGAATGCTCAACTTAGACCACTTTAGGCCCGAGCATCTCCAACTGAAGTCAATGTAAAACAGACTTTTCCTTCTTCTGTAACCCCACATGACCATCATTACTATGTCACACAGTGAAAGTTTTCTTTTGCAGGGTTCTGCTTCATTTGTGAAACAAGTTACCAGAAGTTTTTAGACTGAGTCAAAGTCTGACTAGTTTTATAGAAAGGTCCATAACCAACCTATTTGATAAAGCCCACCACAATAGATTATGATTAAAAACTAATCTAATATATCAGTATAATGTTATATGTCTTATATCTAGATTTTTTTTTCTAGGATAGTAGGGGGAAAAGTAGAGCTTCCTAAACCTGGGAAAGTCAAGAAGAGAACCCACTTCAGGATTGGGCAAGCCACTTATTCTGTCTGTGCCTGTTCCCCATTTGTGAAAATGGTGGCAATTGTACTACCTTACCTCACTGTAAGAATATACCAAAGACTGTGAGGTGCTCAGTTACTATAGTAATGGGAACTTTATATTATATATAAAGTACTTGAAATAGATCCTGCTTATTTCTGAGAAATCCAATTTTGGAATTCTGTGACTAGCCCTTAGCTTACTATTGCTTAATAACCTCACATAGTGGCAGATATGCAGTGCTGCATTCTCCCAATTAGATGAATGTGAAGATGAATGTCTCTTCACCCACCCCTTTGTGTGTGTCTGTCTCTCTCTCAGGTGGATGAAGGTGATAACTCATTGCTTCCTGCTGACCAGAGACAGCTAAGGACTGACTGAATGGTAAGCCAGTACACAAAAATATAGCTAAATAAATAAGTCATGAAAAGATGGGTGGAGAGTGGCTGGTAGAAGCCAGGGTAGAGCAATGGGCCCATAGAACCAGGCTTGAACTCCTTGCCAACATTTTATATGGGTGGAAACCCTAAACAAACAAAACTCTGGGTTCTTATTATGGGTCAAAGACTACTTGTCACCCTGATCCTACAAATTCAAATATATGAATAGAGCCTCCTGACATCAATAGGGAACCATTCCTATGCATGAGTTTGTGGAAATAGGAACTGAGTTTGTAAATGACTCATTCCATTGTTTAGTGGATATTTTAATAAACAGCACACTATGAGGTATTTTATATGAAGTAACAACCTACTTAGTCTCCATGTTTCCTTTGCCCGGAAGAGACTAAAACCCAAGGCCATAGTATGACACTTATCAAAACATAAAGGGGGACAAAAGTTAATGATGTTCTGTTAAACTTCTGGTTACACAATAAGTTTATGACTAATGTGTTGTGTTGTTTTTTTTAATTCCCAGCGGCCAAAAGAAACTCTTGACAACCAGATGCTATTTGTTCATTTACACCAAAATATTTAGCAAAGCTGTAAGTGTAACACATTAAGGCCCTGATCCTTAAAACATTTATACACCCAATTAATATCATTCAAAAAAGCAGTCCCATGGGTTTGCAATTACAGAACCTAACACTGCTTAGAGAAACATGAGTAACATGACAAAAAAACAGTGAACAAACACACACAAAAAATAAAGTCTTGAAACAGTCAAATGGCTTATAAGATCAATGCAGTGTGCCTTACCTCTTAATTTCCCCTAAAAATGTTGCTGTAACTGTACAGAATCCTGTGATGCCAAAGGGACAGAAGACAAACTGTTTTCTAACAGAAGTAGCTTTATTTATACTGTACGCATGGGCTGAGAGGGTCTTTATAGTTGTATCTTGTACAAGGCCAAGCATGTTCCTAGCACTAAATAAATAGCAGGAGCAATTGCAAAAGCACTTCCCAAACTTCAGTGGGACATCTATGAATATGATTAAGGAACACAGAAATATTGGCAAAGATGCTTAAGTGCTGCATCATCAGCCCCAATCCCCTGCTGTGGTAGATTTAAAAGAGTGGTTGTACAATGAAAAGCAACTGTGGTCCCTTCCTTGCTCAACAGATATGTTCCCTACTATCTTGATTCTCCACTGCTTTGCCCCTTGTGTAATCATTTAACCCTGTATAAAGTGGGTGTGCAATGCTACCAAATCGGAATTCTTCACCCACCCAAAGCAGTGAGAGCACAGATGTAAATGACTAGACAAGCTGAGAAATCAGCCTTCTGTGTATTTCATGGTGACTAAAAAAAAGCAATAACTGAAGAAGTGATTGCTGCTGCTTTTTTTTTTTTTTTTTTTTTTTAAAGCACCTGTGGGCCCTGCAGAGCCAACAAAGTTGAGAGAGAGAGAAAGCAAGCTGGATTCTATCCCTTCTTGTGCACATAGAAATTTTTTATTATGTTTTAGCCAGTGACACTTGAGAAAAGCCTGTTAAGTCAGCGGGGATACACAGCTATAACCAAGGGCTCCTGTGTCCCACAGAATCTTTATTAATGGCAATGAAGTGCAGCTGAGCTTTCAGATCCCAAGTCTGGAAGTTAGAAAACATCGTTTAACTTGCAAACTGATCACTTTCTTTAGAAATCACTCAGACAATGAATATACAATCTCATGATGCTGCAGAATTATTGCACTACTGTGCCAAACTCAAAATACAACATTCAAATTGTGACCATGCTGTTGATTTAGAATTTACAGCAATACACAAGACAACTAGAAAAATGAGCAAATACAGACAATTTAAACTACATTCACTGTGCTTAATTTAACTTGGCACTCTAGTGGGATAGAACTTGATTATAAACAATTGGGGGCAGGAGAAGAGAGATGTTCTTTATTTGGTGATCTCAGCTTGCTTCGATGCACTCTTCCTAAACACAATCAAAGAGTCTTACTTTAAAAACAGCTTCCCTGCCTTGAGCAAATTTTGTTTTAGCTAAAGCACAATACCCTTAGCATCTCATATGCTTATTTAATAAAGAACACATTCTACCATTATGCCCACTGTACATTTAAAGAAACACAGCACAAAATAGCATCCATCACTCTTGACAGCATGATTTTTAGCCAAAAGTAAAATTCCTTTGGTATGAATTTAAAAAATAAAGATTTTTTTCTTCATTTACAAATTAAGCCCCCAGTCCTGCAGTGAACCCTACATTGTCAGACTCTTGGTTTCACGTGAGTGAATGAGTCTGATGGCATGGAGATCATTGCAGGACAGGGGCCTAAATCTACCTACACTCAGCAATGCTGCACTGAAGAAATGGGAAGCCAAATTGCTTATGTATAGCAAAGTTCAGCCTTCAAAATGTTTTCCAGTCGTGACTGTTATATGGTGTTAGTGACTTAAAATGAGTTGTACTTAGGCTTTCATTGGTAATTAATAATGATACTTTCTACTTACACAGCAACAGCCATCTAATGCCCTTTCCAGGTATTAGTTAATTAAATCTCACATCATCCCAGTGAGGTAAATTAAGCATACTGCTCAACAGAAAGTTTAAAGATAGGTACAGTAAACAGACACACATCTGCCAGAGATCATTCAATAGCAGAGCCAGGAACAGAATCCAGGGAAGAATCTGATGACATAATTAAAGTCATGAGAGCCTGGTTCTTATCTCCCCTACACTGGTTTATGCACTGGCACAAACCCATTTACTCCAGTAGAATTGCTTCTGATTTACCACATGTAAAAACAGGATCAGGCCCAGAAAGAGCATAGGAAGTAAAGATAGGGGAATCTCACAAATTATTCTTCAGATGTTTTGAAGTTTGCTCATCAAGGTTGCATTTTGTGAAAATCTGAACTATTGTGGCCTGGCTAACCCTGGCTCCCACCAGAAAGGGAAGTGAAAATGAGAAGTATACTTCTTAGTTCCTAGGAGGAGGGGAGCTGTCAGCATCCCACAAAGCCCCTTTTCACCATAATTGGCCATGGGCTCCCCTTTATTTGTGAAGTCTTTGTGGAGGTCTGTAGCTTACCTCACCTCCTCTGCTGGCTTCTGAGAATGACAGGTTGCTCCCTCCCCCTATTTTCCATTCTCAGGCACCTACGGAGAAGGCTTATTGCCTTCATTGCAATCCAAGGAGGGGATCAGATGGATGGAGAAGGGAGGAAAAAGTTCTTCTCTCATGATCACTCTAACTCTGCTTAATTTATGCCAGGGCTTACCAGGCCTCAGCCCTGACACCTCTAAGCTGCTTGACAGTTCAGATCCCTGGCACCTCCAGGCAGCGGCGGCTCCAGGCACCAGCGCTCCAAGCGTGTGCCTGGGGCGGCAAGCCGCGGGGGGCGCCCTGCCGGTCCCTGCGAGGGCGGCAGTCAGGCAGCCTTCAGCGGCTTGCCGGCGGGAGGTCCGCCGGTCCCGCGGATTTGGCGGCAATTCGGCGGCGGGTACGCAGAAGCCGCGGGACCGGCGGACCTCCCACAGGCCTGCCGCCGAAGGCAGCCTGCCTGCCGTGCTTGGGGCGGCAAAAAAGCTAGAGCCGCCCCTGCCTCCAGGCTTGCTGCATCAGTTATCAAAGTTAAAAAATTACTTGATCCCCAGCATCTCTTTCATTACAAATTAAGCACTGCTCTAACTTGCCAGGATAGCTTTCCTGTTAGCTCCCAGGCATAGAGTATAGGGAGGAGGGTAAGTGTGGTGTTCTGTCAAGGCCTAAATGAGTCACAAACTTCAAAAGGTTTGAATTCTGCTCCTACTTCTCTCTTTCACTCACACACACACAGAACTTTGAGTCGGTTAAAAAACAGGCACAATAAGACCCCCCACATGCTATTCATAAGACTGGCAAAGACAGGAGAACTGCTTACAGCAACTGCTTTATCACTGTCATTTGACTCCTCAAAGGACTCCTGTCATCATATTGTTTGGTTGTGATACCAGCCATTACATTTTATCAATCATTTATTTCTCCAAAATGTTCTCTCTCCACTCAGTGACATTACAAATAGCTCTCACACCTCCAGTTACCAAATGAATTCAGAGGTACTGAGTGGTGCAATGGTAATTTACCCAGAGTACAAAAGAGCCAGACAAATTAACGCTTTTCCTGCCCTTGTTAGCATATTGCCATAACTGAACTGGGCTGAAATTTCCTTTCAGCCATACTACTTTTGCACTGGTAGAACTCCTTCATCTTCAGTGGAGTTGCTCCTGATTTACACTTGGAGAAGTAAGAGGAGAATCAGGCCCCCTTGTCACTTTGATTAAGTCACAGTTGACTTCCCTTACTGTGGCTTCTGCGTCTAAGTATATAAATGTACTGAGCCACCTATACCCCTAACATGAAGAAAAATTACTTTAAAGTTATGGTAACAGATGCTAAGCAATGTAAAATTTCATAAAGTTATTTCAGTGTAGTAATATTGCTTTATACAGTACCATTCTCCAAATTAGCAATATTTTGGCTCAAACTCCTTTGCATATTCTTCAAACGAGTTCTTAAATTGAGTTGGCTGATTTTAACCATTTGTTCCAAATTGTCATGTGATTGCACAGAATGATCTCAACTGTGAAAGTGTCTCCTGCTGTTTGCTCATTTGGAACGTTCTTGGCCAAGTGTCAAGATCATTCCAACTGGGACAGAGCAAGAAAAAATGCCCATTGTCTTGGCTACTTTTGCAAAGCGAGATGGTCCAATATCTTTTGAACATTGTGAATGTCAAAAAGGATCCTATCTAAATTAAACACAATTAGGTAATATTAGTGTATAAATTATTAAGAGAGGTAGCATGGTCAGGGCACTGGACTGGGACTCATGAGATGAGTGTTGTATTCTTGGCTCAGCCATGGAACTGTTGTCTGACCTCAGACAAGTCATTTAATCTCTCTGTGCTTTTGTTTCCCCACCTACCCTTTGTCTGTCTTGTCTATTGACAGTGATTCTTCAGGGTAGGGACTGTCTCTCAGTGTGTGTTTATGTGAATTATAGCGTATTGCTCTCCGCTGGGACTGCTAAGTGCCACTATAATGCACATATTAGTAAAAATATCCTGTATCACTTGGTGGCATGTTGCTCTAAATTATAAACAGCTAGGCCACTCCTGGGCACAAGTTAAACCTGACATCATTATGCAGCAGGTCCCTTTGGAAGAAGGGATTTTTATATATATGTAAGCAGAGTCAGGATGAGCTCTACCCTGACATCTGGTGATGAATTATGGTGAGTGTGGAAAAGAACTTCAGGGGCTGATCTTGTTTGCATAGGCACACCCACCCCGCCTAGCGTGAGCCCCAGCAGCCCAAAATGGTCACTTTGGCGGCTGTGGGATCCCCAGTTTCTCTGTGATTGGGGCAGGAGGAATAAAGTGTTGTTACCCTGATTATGTGAATCAAGGACAATGAAACTGTTTTATGACAGAGGGTCTCACCATCACCTAAGTGACACTCACTAGACAAGGGACATGGGTTCCAAAACCCAGTGAATTGAGAGAGGTGGGAGGTAGGTATTTGTACCTGCTGGTGTGGGTCTGATACACTAATTGCACTGCTTCCTCTCTCCAGTGTTGAAGGTCAAAACTAACCTTGCTTCCCTTAGGAGTCTAATTACAGGCTGCTGAGCTGAAATCACTTTGGGCTGATGGTGCACCAGCACTGGGGCTCCCCTACTACAAGCTGAAATCACTAAAGAGCTAAAAGTTACTAAGAGCACTGAGTGCTGTGTTAACTAGTGGGGGAGCCTGAAGCTATCATGCTAAGCGGCGAGCGGAGCAGTTTTCAGGACGGCTGGTGGAGCGGCTGGCAGAGCGGAGCAGTTGGTGGGACGGTTGGAGCGGTCCACGGAGTGGCGAGCTGAGCCATTTTGCAGGGACGGCTGGAGCAGCTCACAGGACGGTGAGCGGAGCAGAGCTGAGCCGTTTTGTGGGCACAGCTGGAGCAGCTCACGGGACGGCTGGTGGAGGTAGAGCGGCTCATGGTGAAGGCTGCAGCGGAACCCCACGGAGAGGCAGGCAGTCGGCCTTGGACTACGTAAGGTGCCCCTTAACACCCTGCGTGCCCCTTTCTTCCCCCCCCATTTCCACCCAGGCTGGGAGGTGTAAAACCCTGCAGATAAACCTCTGAACTCTGGGGCTGTGCTGGACTCAAGAGACTCTTGGGGTGTTGGACTTTGGGTAATTCTTGGGTTGCTGGACTCAAGAGACTCTTGGGGTGTTGAATTTTGGGGACTTTGGGTGATTTTTGGGTTGTTGGATTCAAGAACCAAAGGGAAAGGACACGGCTCAATTTGCTGGGGTGGGTCTTCGCTCATGGTTTGGTCTATGAACTCTAGTTGTGGTGTTTTCCCAATTTAATGCTGATGTCGTTTACCTCATGTTATTAAACATCTGCTGCTACACCAAGACTCTGTGCTTGCGAGAGGGGAAGTATTGCCTCTTCGAGGCGCCCAGGGGTTGTGTGTAAGATTTTCCCAGGTCACTGGGTGGGGGCTCGAGCTGGTTTCGCGTTACGTTGTTGGAAGGGGACCCCTATGCACTGAACCCGGCCCTTGCTGCTATCAACTCGGCCTGGCAGGAGGGTTACATATAACTGTTAAGTAAGGAGAAAATACTATATAATATGCCACATTTATGTTTATGCTTAGAGACTCCTTAATGTTCCTTCCTGGTCCTCAGCCAGATACAGGAAAGGGCTGTGGGGAGGCAATGAAGTCAGTGACACTCCCTTAGGCCTGATTTCCACTTGACCACCACCTAGCATGTAACCTGGAGAGCCCAAGTCAGCTCGGGATAGTAATCAGCTGAATATGCCCAACATCAACCTTTTCATAGGCTGGAGGGGGAGGCAGTGTAACACATCGGGGTGTCAGGTAGACAAAGGGGATAGGAAGTACTTCTTGGAACTATCCTCTTTACTGCAAGAATAAGTACGGTCTGAAACACGAAATAGAATATCACCTCTCCTTATCGAGTAAGTGCCATCATGAAGGAGTCAGTGAAGGGATGATTAAGAAAGATTTTCTGCAAACAGCAGTAACTGTTGGAAAGTGCTCTACAAGTTTCTCACTTCCCTTACCCGCTCCAGTTGTCCACTGATGCCAGCCTCATCTATCCGTTTGTCACCCAATCTTCTCCTTGCCTTCTCCCACACGCCCCTTTGCAGCAAGGAATGCCACTCCTGAGCTCATCCAAGAGGCCACTACCTTCTCTGTAGGCACGTTGCTCCTGAAGAGCTATTTCTGCTGTGATAACTATGGGAAACTAGCTGAGGAATAATGGCCAGTTTGAGGGGTAATTGGGAATAGTTTGTATACCCTTAAACATGAGCATAAGCTTATATTACCAAGTCATGGCTAATCAATACCTTAACCCTTATACTTATATGTTGTAACCCTTCCCCTCTCTTTGTCTATTATGAGTTTTTCCTGCTGAGAATGCACCGAGCATAGCACGTAGTGGGCATTATCTGAAATAAACAATACATTTGCTCTTTTGATAGATAGCAATCTTTCCAGTTACTCAAAAGCACAAGCGTGTAAATATTGGATCTGCACCAACAGGAGCTAAAAAAAGCTTTCAGGTTATTAATATACCAGTTCTTGTTCTATTTTGGTTCTATGTTTGAGGAAATCATGAGGGGAAATAGGGCTACCCCTTTCTACTTCTTTGAAAAGTGTCCTTTGATTTCACCTTCCCTCCAGTAGACAGCATATACGTTTGTTTGATTTCTTAAGCATTCCTGCAATCAAAAGGATAACACTAGAGAAGCTAAGATGGCTGTTGTTATAATAAACATATCTATAGAAGGTTTATGTGGTTTCTTTACATTTACATAAAAGTTGCAAATTTAGCCAAGACCCAACACTTTTGTAACTCTTCAGAATCTACAGCCTGGTAGCTAAATTCAGCTTCTCTTTGGCAGAGCTGTTTTTAATGTTGCAAAACTGAAAAGTATTTCATATGTATTCATACTATTTCATTAAGCATTGACATCTCTAATGCACATGTCGCCATAAAGAATTTAATTAAAGGGAGAAAAACTGGATAATACTTTGCAGTTTAGATTCATAAGGATCTGTGCAAATCCTCCCCCCCACCTTTTTTTTTTTTTTTTTTTTTGTAGTTTCAGTTCATGTGGGTTGCATCACTCGAGTTTTGCTTAAATGAATTAAGAAGGCAGGATTCTGTAGGTTCAGCTGACCTGTGCTGGGCAGAGGGCCAGGAAAAGTGATTTCATGACACCCTTGCATCACTCTAATTCTTGGGTTAGCTAGAGCCTGATTCACCTCCCTGCACAATTTATAATAGCCTAAGGCTGTTCTAAATTGCACCTGGCTGTGCACAGCCCCAAGAGGCCTACTGTATGAATTTAGATGGCATAAATGGGCCCAAAGAGTCAAAGATGTTAACGTGATACTGCCTCTGTCCAACATTAAAGAGTGTTAAACAAGTTTCAGGGTTTGGTATGCCAAGACCTCAGCCTGCTTAGTACAAGGCAAACAATTAAAAAATATTTTAACCTTTTATTAAGGATACAGAAAAGGAGGAAAAACAGGTAGTGTTTAGAATATAAAGTATTAAGTAAGGATTTCGTTTCAACAACATCTCTTGCTTCCTCTCCCTTTAGCTGGAAAGAGGTTTTAAAAGGAAAACGCCTCTTTCACAGTCTCTTATATGGTATTAAGGATAGTAATAACTGTCACTTTGGGGAAAGAGAAAAAGTTAGTTCAGAGGGGCTGGAACTGTTACTATTAAGGCCGATCCCGTTTCCCACAAGACAAATACACACAGAAGGGGAAAGAAAAGAACAGACAAGATACAAAAATGCAGCTTCTGTCTGTCACATGCAACCTCACTTGTAGAATGACACAGGCACAGCACATGGTTTTATCTGCTGCTGCAAGATCTGGCAAATTTGTACCAGCATTGGGCAGTTTAGGGCATTGCTTATAGCTGTTTTTCTGGTCACGGGCAGTGTTGCAAAATATACAGTCTTGGCCAGCTAAGCCAGACTCCTATTAAAAATAAGGCAAAAGGAGAGGGATAGGAAAGAGAAGATATAAGGTGGGGAAGGAAAAGGATACAAAGGCAGGTGAGGTGTGGGCAGGATGAGAGAGACTCCACAGCAGGTATTCAGGATTTAGCCATAGCCAGTGGAGATGGCTATGTCTTCTGGCTTCCTTGCTCTGGCCCAGTCTGGTTAGGATTAGGACAAAAAAGGCACAATGGTGACACACTGCATCCTGGGGCTCCAGTAGTTGATGGTGAGGCAGCCATGATGAAGCTCACTCCTTCCCTTTCTCATCTTTCAGTCAGCCAGCATTCACATCCATTTGTCCCGCAAAAATTTTTAAGGACCCCAAAAGGGAGTGATGGGCAGAATATTCCATCCTCTTGTATTTTGTCCACCAATTAAGTCTAATTTCGAACATACCAACTTTGGTTCACTGATTTCCAGGCCCACACTTCTCTTATTTACCAGGCATGATCACTATAGCAGTGATTCTCAAAGCCGGTCCACCGCTTGTTCAGGGAAAGCCCCTGGCGGGCCAGGCCGGTTAGTTTACCTGCCGCATCCGCAGGTTCGGCCGATCGCAGCTCCCACTGGCCGCGGTTCGCCGCTCCAGGCCAATAGGGGCTGCAGGAAGCGGCGTGGGCCGAGGGATTTGCTGGCCGCCCTTCCTGCAGCCCCCATTGGCCTGGAGCGGCGAACCGCGGCCAGTGGGAGCCAGGCTCAGCCAAACCTGCGGACCTGCCAGGGGCTTTCCCTGAACAAGCGGCGGACCGGCTTTGAGAACCACTGCTCTACACAATCCTTGAGTTATATCAGGAGACCTTTTTGTCTGGACTAATTCAGTTTGTCTGTCCTTTTGCATTTTTTCCCCATCAACATTTATTGTTATAGATTATTGTGACACTTAATCATCCACTTTTTATCTCACAATGAGTGTAAATTCGCAGGCCAATCATCACTATAGGCTATGCTTTTGGTTTGCCAGAGCACAGGGTCTGTTGGCTTCAACCTCATTATGCCTCAATGTACCCATCTGTAAAATGGATATATCAATACCAATTTCTCAGGTTGGAGGGTTGTAAGACTTAATTTATAATGGTCAAGTATTTGCTATGTGACAATTATGAATACACCATAACTAGTACCATAGTCAGAGAAAGATCCTATTAATGGCATGAAAAAATTAGACACCATTTGGAAAGTAATCTTATAATGCCCAATGGTGGTTTTCTATGTTGTATAAAGAAAAGATTCTGCTATGTTTTTTTCTTAATAAAGGCACAGAAAGAAAACATACAAATATAAACATTATCAGCTGCATTAGCATGGAACCAAAGATCATCATGAAGGACCAAATCATGCTCCCCCAGAAGATTTCCACTGTCTTCAGTGGAAGCTGGATTGGTCCATAGTTACCGACAGCTGTTACTTTTCATATTTAGTTGTTAGCCCCTTTGCTCTGTTTTTCTTGACAACCAAACATCAAGAATATAAATCCAGAGTTATTGTTGCTGAGAATCAGACTCTAAATATTTTGCTTTACTGTCGAATTAATAAAGTGTGAATGGAACATAGAATGGAACCTAGATATGCTAAATATATAATGTAAATAATGCCACAAATGGCTTTTTAACAAGGAAGGAAAATTAAGCCTATCTGCAGACCTGCTGACTCACAGGACATTATGTACCCGCTCTTGCAGCCAACTTTCCAAAAATGGCACAAAAATGTCCAAACTAGCCGAGAAATGATGTTTTAAAGAATGAAAACAGAGTAATTCAGAAAAAGAAACTTATTTCTATCAAGTGAGATCCATTATGGAGAACAAAGGTTTAAAGTTAAAATACATATCACAACTGAGTCCAGAAAGAGTTGGAATTGCCATTTTTATTTTAAACCAAGTTTTTTTTTTAATTGGTATTTTTATTAAGAAAATTTGTACAGTGTTTAATATGGAACAGGACCTGGACCTGTAAATCTTTGCTTAGGCACAACTCACAGCTGACATTGGAAATTGCTCTGGTGCAACTTTATAGAGAGCTTGGAAAAGAGATGACTAAGAGGGTATATGATAGAGGTCTATAAAATCATGACTGGTGTGGAGAAAGTAAATAAGGAAGTGTTATTTACTCCTTCTCATTACACAAGAACTAGGGGTCACCAAGTGAAAGTAATAGGCAGCAGGTTTAAACAAACGGAAGGAAGTATTTTTTCCACACAATGCACAGTCAACCTGAGGAACTCTTTGCCAGAGGATGTTGTGAAGGCCAAGACTATAGCAGCATTCAAAAAAAGAACTAGATAAATTTATGGAGGATAGGTCCATCAATTGCTATTAGCCAGGATGGGCAAGGATGGTCCCTAGCCTCTGTTTGCCAGAAACTGGGAATGGGCAACAGAGGATGGATCACTTGATGATTACCTGTTCTGTTCATTTCCTCTGGGGCACCTGGCATTGGCCATTGTCGGAAGACAGGATTCTGGGCTAGATCGACATTTGGTCTGACCCAGTATGGCCATTCTTATGTTGTTCCTAATAGCTGGGGGATCAAGGATAGTTTTTCAACAGTGACCTGTTGCAACAGCATAATCCTCAAGTGCACAAATAAGCAAAACTTAATCCTTGGAACAGAAAAAAAGATGGTAAAAGGAAAGAACCTTCACATTTATTATGCCAAATTCTTTTCCCATTTTCATGCCAGTAAAGTAATTCCATGGAAAAGGACAGATCCTCAGCAAGATAAAAATGGTGTAACTCCATCAAAGAGAATGCAGCTCTTTCAATTAACTACAGCTGAGGATCTGTCCCCCATTGTTTAATATGTTTCCCTTCTTATCCAACTAATAGATAAACTATTTCCATATATGAAGAAGCATAAAAGTTTTGTTCTGTGCTCTGGATATCATCTGCCCCTAACTTGAAGCCTGAATTAGGTGAACATCTTTGTAATGCTACTCAAATCACTCGTCTTGCTATTCTAAATGCTATTTGTGATCTTGAGAAATAGGATTTCCCCACCTAATCCATCTTTTTTGTACCACTTAGATGATGTGATGGTACTAGGGACATGTGGCTGGAATATGCTGTACTCCAGCTATACCGGTTTGGTAGATGGCAATAGCGAGAAGGTATAAAACAGAGATGTCTACAGGCAGGGGCTGGTGCAGAACAGGCACTGGGATATGGCAGACATAATTGGCTCCTTTGTTCCTACTCTGGGTGCAGCTGAGAATCTGGCCCATAGTTCATGCAACTACACTGTCATTCAGTACAGAAGGCAGAAGCATCTTATACTTCCATTATTTTTTTAAATCTGACTCAATTATCCCAAAAGTCTGTTAATAGATCTTCAGTAAAAAAACCCGATGGGTTCTCCTTCTCCAACTTGTCCCTTTGGGGTGGCAGTGGGTGAAAAAGATTAATATTGATTTTATTGATAACCACCAGGTTACATTGAAAACATCATGATTTATCTGAAACCTTAATTATCCAGAAATATTTAATATACTTTATAGAAGTGGAGGAATATTGCCAACAATTATGCAAGAACACTAGTTTGAAAACAAAACAAAAACCCTACAAGTTCACTTGGATGTCATATATGGTCCTTTTAATTAGTTTTTGGTGAGAAAATACCCATCCCTTATACAAATGTTCAAGAATATTTTTGTCAAGCAAAAGTTTTTTGACTATTCATATGAAAATATCTTTCCCCTAAAATTTGCTCTTTGCTATTATGAGATCTCTGATTTGCTCTTCACTTGTTAATATCATTTTCAGTCATTTGGTTAGGCAGCAGATATAATACAGGTGAACAATCATGCACCACAAATACATCTAACTGATGGGCATTGTTCTCATACTGGACCCATCAGCATGGTATCTGAAAACTTACGAATAGGCAAACAAACAGATATTTAAACACTGGTCTTGTAAACACTTGCCTTGCTATTGTTAATGCAATTTGTAAAGTAGCCTTGTGATCTTGAGATATAGGATTTTCCAGCCTAATCACGCTAGTGCGCACTAGAATTTATACTCTTCTGCTGTGGACTAATGCAGCATGTAGATGAGCCCTCACTTACACCAGTGTAAACCAGGAATCATTGACTTCATTCAAGTTAATGAAATTATATCTGAGTAAAACCAGATTGAGAACGGAATCAGGCCACAGGTCTTTGAGTCTTCAAATATTTTTGTTTTTTCTCCATTCCTATTCATTTTGTTGCCTCTTCCCTGTTTTTAATCTTTGACTACTGGATTCAGGACTTTCAATATTGTTGTCCCCTGGCGTTTTTAATGTTTTCCATATTGTTTCCTTCTTTTTTCCCCTGAAAAAAATTTCAAACTTGGCCAAAAGTAACTTGTGGCAGAAATTAATATAATTTGTAGGCCTAATATTCATTCATTCCAAATGTCTTTGAAGAAGTGAGTGGATCTCCATCACTGAGACAGTTCATTTTATGAAGCTTGTATACTGCGTACACTTGTATCCGCATCCGTACATCTTTAAAATTATCCTTCTCAAATTGTGCAGTCCTTGCCAATGTGAAAAGTCTTCACTGCATGAGAACTTTGAAACTTTTTTCCACCTGCTTTTTTACCAAAGCTTGGGATCACACCCTTGTGGTTGAAAAAAAAAAAAAAATTGCTAAACATGAAAATGTTTTCCAAATCACATTGAACTAGCAGAATAGAAAGAGAAAGAACAGCAGCACAAGTTAATAGCAACAACTAGAGGTGCTGCTAACCCACTGGGGGCCCTACGCAGGAATATTTTGGGGAGGAGGCCTATACACACCACACTTAAAAAAGACAATAGGAAGCCCCCTGGAGCTGCTCAGGGCCCTAAGCAATTGTTTAATCTGCTTATGCCTAGTGCTGGTTTTGCCAACAAGTTCTACATTATGGAAAGAACAGCTAAAAATTATTTGTCCAAATCTGTACTCGCATCAGCCATTTTTTTTTTTTTAAAAAAAAGGATAAACAGATTTCAGACAGTTTTTGATTATGTTAGCTTGTCTCTTGGTTCCTTGAGTCTTCAGATTTCCTTGGGAGCATGACGCAAAATCTGTGGGAATCTTGAAGTGAGTCAAGGAAGAAGACAGCTTAATGTCTAGATTTTCCTTTTTAACCTAGAAAATGTGTAAATACAGAAGTAATTTTGCAGCAGTGGTAAAAAACAGCTGCTTATTCCCAAGGATGTTGCAAATGTATGCTCCAGTTTAGTCTCTAACTCCTCCTTAGAATCATGTAGTTACTTAACAAATCTGTATGGGACAGATTCTGCCACTGTTACTTACATCAAGCGGTATCTTATGCCATCAGGAATTTCACTGAAATTAACAGAACTCCTCCTGTAGTAAGGCACTAGAGTTTACTTGAGGAATAGTGTCAGAATGTGATGTGGCAAGGCACCTCCTCCACCTTGCTGGGCTCAGCACTTCCTCCTCCGGCGGGGGCATCATTTTCCCAATTGGGATTTATTTCTCACTCTTTTCCACGAAGACTTTGGGGCAGGCCCTAGGCGTATTCCTCCACCAAACAAAGAAACAAATTCACAACACAAAACAAAGGGGAATACCTTTTCCTACCCCTGTCTCTACGGGAGGCCTTGTTATTGGCCCTGGGGTGCCAGTCCTTCCTCTAACCAGGCAGTCAAGTAGCTTTCCCTCTAGCGAGGAGAGCAGCCTCCCATCCTGGAGAAGCCTTTCTCCCTGCTGCCACTAGCCCTTCAGCAGCTTGTCTCTCCTCCTCCTCTCTCACCAGGTTTCAGTCAGCCCTTAATTGGACTCAGATGTCCCTAGATGACCCCTTGTCAGCTTATAGGGAAAAGAGCCTTTATCATTCTAGGGCAGTGGTCCCCAAACTTTTGAGGGTAACCCCCCCCCCCCCAACAACCCCTGTCCACACCCACCCACCACCGGGGCCGGGAGCAGGGACGTGGCTTGGGGGGGTGGGGAGAGTGGACAGGGATAAGGGGGTTGAGACTGGGGTCACAGCTGGGGGCAGGAGCGGAGCTGCACCCAGACTGCATTGCAGGGCCGGCAGCCAGGTCCATGGACAGGTATGGCTCTGCTCCTGCCCTGGGCTGAAAATGAGACTGGGGGCAGGGACGGGAGTGGAGCTGGGATGTAGAGGGTCTGGCTGGTGCTCCCTCCCCACCCATTCTGGGGCTGGCCCAGGTCCCACCACACCCCCTCCTCCCCCAGGTTCCTCTGTGCCCCCCTATGGGGGCTTGCCCCACAGTTGGGAGACCTCTGTTCTAGGGCTAATATACCTGCCTTCTACCACTCTTACAGCTGTTAAGTAATAGCTACTATGACAAAAATCAGGCTTATGTTTTATAATTATGCTCTTTTGTATTGTAACGTGGATGCCTGTTCACAGGTAACTAAACAAAGTCCAACTGATTTCACATTGGCTACTAAAGAGCTGTCAGATGGTAACTTTGGGTCAATAACTAGTTTATACTGGATTTGAATAGGTTACTAAGAAAGAAAGTCTCTGTATCCTCTTATCACTCCCCAAAGCCATCCAGGGCCCTAATATTGTGATACACAGCAAGGTGTATTGTAATGCAAAACTATGACAGCAAAAAGAAGTATCATCTCAGGACTAGATCCTCAGTATGTGTAAATCCGGCACCTTTTATTCCAATCCAATATAAATAAACTATTTAGGAAAAAACCAAACTATTTCTAATATCTAAGTATTTATTGGAAAAGGCAGTTCCTTATATCTCAAGTAGTAAAACAACTGTTGGCTTTTCTAAATCAAAATGGTGCAAAATGTCAGGTTTTTTTGTAAACTGATATCATTACCACCATCCACTTACAGTTGAAAGTAGAAACAGTAGGGATAATATTTTCAAAAGTGCCAAAGTGACATGGGAGCTTAGATCTCAATAGGCACTAAGACTTAGGACCAGATATTTAAAGGTATTTAGATGTCTAAAGATGCAGGTAGGCACCTAGTGGAATTTACAAGAGCACTTGCAAAGAAATCAAAATAAATCAAAATCCAAGTAGGCAACTATCTGCATCTTTAGGTTCCTAGGTACTTCAAAAAATCTGGCCCTTTTAACAAATTTATTCTAGACGCATTATGGAAGAAATGCATGCTATAGCATATGCCAGGCAGAAACTTGAAAATCATATCCACATTATGGAGAATAGTTTCCAAGGATCTATTTTCTGAAGTGCTGAGCACCAACAGCTTCCACTGATGTCCTCTGAGGTTGTGGAGCCTTAGCACTTATGACACTCAGGCCCCAAACATATGTATTGTTTACATTTACTTTATCATTTTATTTTAACTGACTTTATGGCAAAATATTGGATTGTAATTGGAAATAATCAAAGACCATATGCTCCTTTCCCTTTCTAATTAAAGAGATCATTTGTTAATATGGTCAGTTATTCTGTTTTGGAATTCAAAAGGGTGAAAGAAATAATTACATACAAAATAAAAAGGTGCTTCTTTGACTGTGGTATGGGAGCTCAGTTCCTATTGCCAGTTTTGTGTTGACCAAATTTATCAAAAATCCAAGCCACAAAAGGTTAAAGACTTTCCCGACAAAAGCTTAAAATTAAGACTGAAAGTTCATCTTCATTTCTCTCCTTTGCAGCTCATGTGAGGCTATTTCTGAGCAGAAGAGCACGCGAGGTGGGGCTGGAGGTTCGGCCACCAAGGCAGCAGAGGCCAGAGGCATTCTGCCGTCTCAGAGCACAAGAAAGGAAGGATGGTGGTGGGGATACACACCGCGCCAAAGCAGAGCTTACTTCACCTTTCAAAACGGGTAGCATGAACGGCACTGTCCAGAAACACCCTCTGAGTGCTACCAAGTACACGGGAAGGAGGAGAGTCATAGCCTTGGTTTCAACCTAACCTGCCTGGTCTTCCCTTTGTGAAGAAAAGCATCATCAGCCTCACTAGCCAGCCTACTCCTTTTCCCTGGAAGGGTGTTGGCAGCAACTTTCTAGCTGCCTCTTGTGTGGATACACTACAGCGGGGCAGGACAGGGACTCCCTGAAACATCAACCCCCACTACACACCTAAAGGGGCAGCCACAATGTGTTGTATGGTGTGCAAGAAAGAACAGCCTCTGTGTGACTTTCAGCCCCTTTCCAGTCTATCATCGCAATAAGCAGAGATTAATGCAGAGGAAGACATTTATCCCTGACCTCAGCAGAGTTAAAAGGGGAGAAATTTTGCCAAGGGTCTGGATTTTTTTTTTTTTTTTTTGCATTCCCCTTTTTTGTGTGTGAAAAATAAGCCAGTATAGTGAAGTGCACCTAAACTTGCATGGTATCCAAGCAGTAAAATAACGAAACAACAAAAATAGACCATAAAGCCCTGGACATTTGTAACAATCAAAGGAGCTGCCTAAGAACAAAAATATTTCACCTTTCCAAAACATCATGGAAATTGAAGCTGATCAGGAACTGGAATTCCCATTCTATGGGAAATTCCAACATTTAAAAAAAAAAATTCCAAAAAGAGTTGAGAAAGAAAAACAAAGGAAACCAGCTGTTGCCACCAGCTAACTAAACAACATATGTACAAACCTCTTAGGACACCAAAAATCCAATCCTGTTCTTAAAAAACGTAAATTTTATTAAAAACAAAAAGAAAGAAAATACATCTGGAACTTAGGCTTTTGCTAGATTTTAAAAGAGCAATTTCAAAAACTAAGCCCCCAAAATAGCTTTCTTGGGGGTTCAGCTTAAAACTTACAAGCAAACAAAAACATCTGGGGTTCGCACAGAAGAGTCCACTAGCCATAACAAATAAACAGAAATAAACCTAATCATGTCTTTCTAAACATTTCTGATCTACTTACACATCTGGGGGTCCAAATAATTAGTTCTAGGTATGAGCTGATGATCTATGATCAGACCTGGCTTAAAGCATAACTGCTCCCTGTTCCCCTCTTTCCTGGAGAGCAACAACAGAGACAAAGGGGAAGTTTTTTTCTCCCATTTTAAAAAGTTCTAGCCTTCCCACTGGTTCTTTTGATCAGGTGCCCATTCTCTTTCCTTTACCTGGGGGACTTTGTTAACCCTTTACAGATAAAGCAAGCAGAGAACAGCCACCAAGAGGGACTTTATAGCTAACTGGCTGGCTGGCTGTCCATAAAAGGGAGCTGCTCTTCCCCACCACCGTTCATTTATCACAAGTGTAAATGGTGAATGCTCTGTAACGTGAAGTCTTTAAACCGTGATTTGAGGACTTCAGTAACTCAGCCAGCGGTTAGGAGTCTACTACAGGAGTGGCTGAAGTTCTGTGGCCTGCAATGTGCAGGACGACAGCCTAGATGTCACGATAGTCCCTTCTGACATTGAAGTCTGTGAATCTATATCACTGAAGAACCACCTTTCCTTTTTAGGGCATTGTAGTCAATGTACATAACAGAATGGCATTATTTAAAAATTACTCAAGTAAAAAATTGTAGCACATTTCCAAGCTCTCTGGCATTTTGAAGACTGGTTGAAAAAGAAGTGGACAAATATACAGAGTGTGACATTCTTGGAGATATTTCCTCAAAATTCTACATTTGAAAGGAATGTGTTATTTTGTTTTATTGGTGCATAGTATCTTGGTTTGACAAAACGGGGGTTATACAGTACAAACACTCAACATTTCTACCATTTTGATAGTTTACCAGGATTCCTCATTATGACCTAGATTTTGACTATCCCTAAATGATCCAAACACACAGGACTGAAGCATCAACCCACAGCCCCTGTGCAGCCGCATAGAGGTTACTTGCTAGTGTGGCGTACAGGGACTGTATTCCAAATCCTAATAGGTGGACAGAGGGTAGAAAGGGACAAAATATGGGTGGAGCTATGGCTTCTTCTCTCTCCTTCATTTATGTGCTGGCCCCTACAGCTGGCTGGCCCCACAGTGGGGAAATATACTGTAAACTTGCGTAAATTGATTCCTCCTTCCTCACTAACCCAGAACAAGAAGGGATCACAGGGAGAACTGTAATTCTCCCCACCATTGGGGTCTTCCTGAGGCAGTGCAAGTACACACCATTCCTTATGCAGGGCTACATTCAGAAAAAAATATTAAAGGTATAGGAAATCTCTCACACACTGGTAAAAAAAAAAATCATTAAGTATGAGCAACCACCATGGATATGATTTAGATAGAGACTCAGCACATTTATATACAGACCCGCACCAGAACACTTGGGAGAATTTTGCCCATAAGCAAAGGCCAGTAAATGTGTGTTCTGGCTTGAGATATAATGGCTCATCCCCAATATAATCAGCCAAGCATCAGTCACATTAGGGACCTTGTCCTGAGAAAACCAATCAGATCCTTACACAACTGAAACAGTATTTGATCAAGTCCTTCAAGAATCAAGAACCACAGCTGTTAAATCTTTAAGTAGAAAAAGGAGAAAGAGAAGGACAGTTAACATGCATCTGTGCAAAATGCAGGGCTGTTTGTTTTTGGCTTGTTCCTTAAGATAGCACAATTAAATCATATGATAAGGCTGTGTGTTAAATTCTAAATCTCTTCAGGATGTTTTTGCCCGTTAGACTCATTTTAAGATACCAGCAAAAAGGTTTATTTTCCCCCTACCTATTCAAAAGGGGAACTACCTGAAAACTGACTATACAACTGACCTCAAAATGCATTACTTTTTGTTATGAGGAGGCTGAACTCCAAGGTCTCAAGTCACTGGTAGCTGCAGATGACTTTTACATAAGGAGCAGCTTCTGTTGCTATACTCTGACAGTTCTTGCTTTTCTATGTGGAGAATATTGGCTTTCCTGAGGCTCTCATGCCCCCGTATGTTAAGCTTTAGAATGTCAGCTTTGTATACTTCCTTATTCCTTTATTGTACTTGGAAATATTAGTGCTACAATATTTCCATCAGTTAGCAGGGACCTCTAAAACTTCAGCACCATAAGAGAATGTCAGGCATATTTCTATTTATTGACATACAGTGTTTTTTGCTGGGGATGAAACTAATTCTATGGGCCTGATCTCATACATCATCTTTAACATCAGTAACTCCACTGGCTTCTGTGGAGTTCCTCCTGAGTTACACCAGTGCAATTGAGAGCAGAATCTGGCTCTATTGGAACTGTGATCTTCCTTTCCTTTGTTTTCAATGAGATAGTCCAAACATACCCATATTGATGAGAAGTTTTGGTCTGGATTTCAACTTTGGATTTCAACTACCTACTATTTCTACAGTGAACTGAATCAAAACTACCTGATAAAAACACCTCCAAATATTGGGGGGTAAAGTTTGGACTCTGCAGGTTGGGCCCATCTCTATTTTCAATTACTTGAAGCAGGGCCATCCTGAGGCATACGCAGCATACACAGCTGCATAGGGCACCTGAAAATGTGGGGTACCTCTAGGTCTTATTGTCCACCCTCCCGCCTCTTCCTATCCCTGTTCTAATCTGATCCTTCCTGCAGGCTCCCACCACAGCTGGCTGCTGCAGCCTGGTGAGTCTTCCTCTGGAGGTTTCAGAGTAGCAGCCGGGTTGTTCTTTTTTGCAGATACAGACTAGGAGTACTTGTGGCACCTTAGAGACTAACAAATTTATTTGAGCATAAGCTTTCGTGGGCTATAGCCCACTTCATTGGATGCATGTAGTGGAAAATACAGTAAGAAGATATATATACAGGTCTCTCGCATCTTACACGGGAGTTACATTCCGCGGTCAGCGCATAAAGCGAAAACCGCGTATAGCCAAAATCCCATTGACTTTAATGGTGGGCGGAATCGCCCGCACTACAGACAGTACATAAATTGCTTTTTTGCTTTTTTTTTTTTGGTGTGTGTTTTTGCCGATCGCGCAAAGCCAAAATCGCGCATGTTAAATGCGCGTAAGATGTGACAGACCTGAATACACACATACAGAGAACATGAAACAATGGGTGTTACCATACACACTATAAGGAGAGTGATCAGTTAAGGTGAGCTTTTATCAGCAGGAGAGAAAAAGAACTGTTTGTAGTGATAATGAAAATGGCCCATTTCCAGCAATTGACAAGGAGATATGAGAAACTGTGTGTGTGTGTGGGGGGGGGGGGGAATAAGCATGGGGAAATAGTTTTACTTTGTGTAATGGCCCATCCACCACTCCCAGTCTTTATTCAAGCATTAAATTAGGCTTATTCCCCCCCCCACAGTTCTTCCATTGTTTCATGTTGTGTGTGTGTGTGTGTGTGTGTGTGTGTGTGTGTGTGTGTGTGTGTGTGTGTGTGTGTGTGTGTGTGTGTATATATATATATAAAAAATCTTCCTACTGTATTTTTCACTACATGCATCCGATGAAGTGGGCTGTAGCCCACGAAAGCTTATGTTCAAATAAATTTGTTAGTCTCTAAGGTGCCACAAGTACTCCTGTTCTTTTTCCTCTGGAGGGGATCTAGTAGTTAAAAGTGAAAAAGTCTTCCAGCCTGCCAGACCTATTAGCACAACGTTGAAACTGTTAAAGAGCCATTCAAGTGGTAATGAAGCCATTTAACAGGCATTTGCCAACCCCCAGGTATATACTGTCAGTTTCTGAATTTACTGACAAAAAACAGTTGTGCATTACTGTAATATTTACTCAGAACGTTAGTCTACAGGACCTTAGTTTAAAATTTGCTTTAAAAATATTTCATACGGTGTTGCTGAAGATTATAAAATCACATCTCTAAAAAATCCTTGCATCGATTTTTTAGATGCACAATCGGAGTATTCATCTTTAGTCTTAAATGATTGCATCTTCAGATAGTTTTTTTAAATAAATCCTTCAAAAGACCAGCCTTATCTAAAATATACATGCGAGCCCAGGCTGCCATCAGGCATAGGGGCACCAGTTTAATAATACTGCATAAATCTTAAGGACGGCCCTGACTTCAAGGCACTTTTCCATAATGATTCCTTTTTCTGTGATCTGCCTTATTGCACAGGGAATCCTCCTGTTTCTGGCAGCCAAGACTCAAAATTGTGACCATCACAGAAGTTCACCTTTGGTCTACTCCATTACTCAACTATCACTGGCATTTTCAATACCCAACCTCAGTTACCAAATCCTGTCTAATAATCAGGCAGTAGAAAATGAGATTAAACACCTTGAGCCATGTACAAGGATACCAGCAATAACCAGGGCAGTAATTTACAGTGTTTGACCTTAACCAACAGCTGTATCAATCAGCCCCAGAAAAAACTAAGCAATTTGGGACCTTGGCAGACCATCTTTTGATCCCACAATGTTCTGCAGGCAGTAGCATTGGGGCTGAGCCTATACAACCCTACGCAATCGCCACTGCTACATTACATCCAGTGAAGAGGCTTGATGAGGTTAGAACCACAAATCCAGTAGCATTATTTTAATGTCAAAAATCCTCCACAACAGCCGATCATGGCATATCACACAGTAACTCCAATGAACATAGTGGTGCCACATTTTTATGATGGTCTATTTAAGAAATTCATATTTAAGATAAAGGGCCCTGGAACAGGGTTCTACAGCTCAGAGGATTTGCAATACAGAACTTCTGGCTGTATGAACATCTGAGAAAAATCCTCATGAAGTTGGTGGGCGGGTCAATGAGTGTACCTCCAGGTCCCACCCCAGGCATGGATCCTTGACCTCAGAGAGTCCTCTTCCTGAGGGCCAGGACAACAGGGTTTGTGCTGTGGAGGTAGTTGAACCCCACTTCCCATAAGGCATGGGCAAACCTTTATGCAAAGGATCCCTTCATATGCAGTCCCAGGGGAACGTAAAAATAAGGACAGGTAATGATGTCTGGGCTTATTCTCATTGGAACAGAGGAGGATTCACAAAAGGTTGTGAAATTGCAAAAGAGGTGAAGTGCTAGAGAGTATTTTTACACTGATGTAGGCTTCTGAATCAAGGCAACTCAATCTAAGGCCTAGATTGTGTTTTCAGCATTATTAAAGGATAGTGCAGAGGTGCACTGCCCCAAAGCAAGCACCTGGAGGCATTGTGATTTAAAGATGCTTATTGCCTCTAAGGCCTCCCCCATTGCATTGGGTGGTGGGAACAATTTACTTCACCTGTGTAGAAGTTGTAGCGGCAAATGTGCCGCAGCATGTCTAGCCCTAGCCACTGGCTGGCACTTTGGGAGCCACTGCTTTGCCTGCTCCCTGTACAGTTACTCCTAATGAGAAGCATCTGAGTCACAACCTCTATTATCCCCAGAGTGCTGTGGCTGCAAGTATAGCCAGGCCTAATGGAAACTAAGATAGGGGAAGGGAAGGTCCTAACTCCATCCTACTCTTTTGTACAGCTATGTAAGGGTAGGGCACAACCTAGCCCTAAATTTGTTTCTGGAGGGAATGGCATTAAAGGGTATGGCAATAAAGCAGGAAGGTAAAGCATGAAGAGGGCAAGTATGTCAGACCAAGCTGCCTTTCCCTATTCCCATAATGGCTTGTATGTTTTATTGTGATAGATTGTAAGGTCACGCCAAAGTTAATTTGTGTCACCGCTGAAACCCTAAAGCCTCAAGACTCTCACTAATATAAAGGATCGCTACAGAAACTCCAAGGGACAGAACACTTTCCTTGGTTGGGACCAGCTGTGGCAGGCCCAAGGAACCAATAAAAAAGAAATAGTTCCTGTCTGAATGCAAAGTCAGTGGAGACAGCTGCAAGTGTGCAACCACTGGGGCTGGGTGGGGAAAAGGAGGGACATGACCTGCACTTTTAGACTTGCATTGGGGGGGGGGGGAGGGGGGGAAAAGGAGAAAAAAGATTGAGAGAGAAACTTGAAGAAAAATTTAAAAAGAGAAATACTTTTAAAAGGTCAGGGATAAAAACAGCAATTGGTGACTAAAAAATGCCATCAAGCAGGCAGTGTTAACTACCTCTTGTCCTTTCACAGAAGAATTCATACTTAAGAACTTTAGACTGAAAGATGCACACAACATTTGAAAGTGAAACTCAACAAATACTCACAAGAGCCTGTGTATGGTAAAAAGCAGCAGGCTAACAATTGATGTTGGGAGAAGATGAGGATGAATAGAGGGAGAGATTCTGATCTCAGTTACCTTAGATTTACACTGGTGTAATTCTCCTAAGCCAATGCAGTTACATTGGTGTAACTGAAATCAGAATCTGCTCCAATAACACCTTTCTTTCAAATTAATTTCCTGTGGCTTACTAGAAGTTTGAAGGTTGCAGACTTCATCCCTTGTTTAGCTTCATATTCCACATGATGCATACAGTATACAATCTAAGGGAATAAAACATTAACTGCTCTTGGATGCTTCAAACTTCTCATACTGTAGCTTTCATTAGGTAACTAAGTCTATAACCTAAGAGCAGCTGCTCTGTAAAATCCATCTGCAGCCTCATATAGTGAAATACTACAAATTTAAGCTGCAGGCATCTTTTGATGGACCAATTGCAGCCCTTTCAACATCTTATCAGCTTACAGCAGAGGCATTGTATCTCACTGATGAATAGACTGAATATGTTGTGGAATACTTGTATGTGCATTTCAGACTTTCAGGCTATAGTGTTACCTAGCTGCAACATGGCAGTGTAATGTTTTCCCTCCCAGGGGTATTGCAAACCACATGATATCATTTAGACACATGCTGATACTTATGGCTAAGACCATATGTTTGCCCAGGAGGTCAGAAGGTCAAATCTGTTTCCAATATCCTGTTGGTGTAATTGTGTTTGAAACAGAATTAAATAAATCGAGTAGCGAACCAGTATAAGAAAAGAATGCCAATAGTTGAACAACATGATGTTCTTTCAATATGGTTATCCTATGCTGAATATGCCTCAAATATTTTTGCCTTTAGATGTTGTAAATACTCTTTTATAATTGTTACATATTTTATTAAGAAAATATTAATAGAAGACTAACAAAAATACTATTATATACATAATATTATGTAACAATATAGCCAAAAGAACAGGATAGCAAGTAATATTTTAAGTGTCGGGGGGGAGCTGTGTTAGTCTGTATCCACAAAAACAATGAGGAGTCCGATGGCACCTTAAAGACTAACAGATTTATTTGAGCATAAGCTTTCATGGGTAAAAAACCAACTTCTTCAGATGCATGGAGTGAAAATTACAGATGGCAAGTTTTTTGATCAAAAAACTCGCCATCTGTAATTTTCACTCCATGCATCTGATTAGTTGGTTTTTTACCCACAAAAGCTTATGCCCAAATAAATCTGTTAGTCTTTAAGGTGCCATCGGACTCCTCATTGTTTAAGTAATATTTTAGTCTAATTTTGGTTGTTGGTGCTGTTGGTTGCCTATGATATACAGGAGGTCAGATTAGATGATCTGGTGGTCACTTTTAGCCTAAACTACATTGCCAAAAAAAAAAAAACACAAAAAAAACCGTCAGAGAGTCTCAGAGCCCAGGTCAGCTGACTCAGGCTCATGCCATGGGTCTAACAAGAGCAATGTAGATGTTTCTACTCAGGCTGGAGCCTGGGCACTGAGACCCTCCCCACTTTCAGAGCCCAGACTCCAGCCCCAGCAGGATCATCTACACTGCTAGGTTTAGCCCCATACCAGGAGCCTGAGTCAGTTGACCTGGGCTCTGAGACTCGCCACTGCAGGGTTGTTGGGGGGGGGAGGGGAGAGGGGTTGGGGTAAGTTTAGACAGACCCTAGAACTCTATATTGAAATACTAAACTAAGGAACAAATTAAAAATGAAACAGAAGTTTTTTGGAATAAATTATATTAGATTCAAAAGCAACTCGTTCGAAAACGAGTGATCACAACATACTAAAGGTAGCATTGCAAGTTAAAGTCCTTAAGTGATCATAAAGATACGATCACTTGTCAATCCATCTTAGTTTATCGCTTTAAATCTCATTTCCAGGAAAAGTATGAGCCAAGAATAAAATAAATAAATAATAATAATACACAGTCTTGTCATAACAATAGAGATGTACTAACTTTGAAACAGTCCTTTCTCTACTGGGCCTAATCACATGCAGTTTTTCAATAATTCAACACGTATTGCATGAGATTTGCCAAATACGAACAGAAATTGAAAAAAATATCATAAATACCTTTTTAAATACTTCAAAGAAAGTAAATGTACATAACTTGAAATTTTCCCCTCCTAGGTTACACATCTTTGTTAACTACTATGGCCAAGACTTAAAAATGTGTGCCTAAAGTTAGGTCCCTAAATCCTTATTTAGGTACCTCAATAAATAGACTGACTTTCAAAAGCACTCCAAAGCTCCACTGACTTTGAAGAGAGTTTCTCAATGATTAGCACTTTTGAGAATTGGGGCACTGTTTTTAGAATATAAATATGGATTAGGTGCCTAATGTTAGGCACCCAGCTTTTGTTTTTAGTTTCCATGTACAACAGATATAGTTAAGACTACTGTCATTTCCCCATTTGGCGAACCAAGGACCCAAACATGCAAACAATTACTGCTGCTCATGGCATTACACAGTTGTAGGTGTTTGCAACATTAGACTTTATATTAATTCAGCAAAAGAATACATTTAGATCTGCAGCAATGGGAAAGGTAAAATAAAAAACAACAGGAACCACATGTGACGTTCCCCTCTGGTGTTATCCAGACTGGTGATCTGCTAGGTCACCCCAATCCTTGACTCTGGGAGCCAGCCTTACCCGGCTCTGCTATGAGAACCCCCACTCCTGGGCTGTTCACGCACAGCCTCTGGCATGTAAGCTGCTCCTTGGATTGTGCAACCGAATGACACTAGCCAATATCTCTGGTCCCAGACACAACCCAAGGAACCCCCATCGTGCAGTGTCCAGTTATGCCCACTGGACGGTGCAAGCTTATGTAAGTTCATCAATTTAACAAAGAAATTGATATGTACCAGGCTTGTTATCCCAAGGGGAATCTCTGACATGCTTCAAACCAAATGCACTGCTTCAGGCAGAATAAACAAACAGATTTATTAACTACAGAGATAGATTTTAAGTGATTATAAGTCAAAGCGCAACAAGTCAGATTTGGTCAAATGAAATAAAAGCGAAATGCATTCTAAACTGATTTTAACACTTTCAGTGCCCTTACAAACTTAGATGCTTCTCACCACAGGCTGTCTGACTGCTTTTCAGCCAGACTCTCCCCTTTGATCAGCGCTTCAGTTGCTTGGTGTGGTGTCTGTAGGTGTAGATGGAAAAGAGAGGAAAAGCCTAGCAAAAGTTTCTTCCTTTTATCATGTCCTTTCCTCCCTCTTGACTTTGCCCCCCAACCCCTTTCCTCCCTCTTGGCTTTGCCCTCCAACCCCTTTCAGAGTCAGGTGAGCATTACTGAGTCTCTCCAAGCAAGGTTGAGCAATTCCCCTGGTGTGGCCTCATGCAGGTGAGTCATTGCATTGTAGCTCCCTTGCTGGACAATGGCTGTTGATGGGTTGACACCCCGCCCGGGCGTTGGTTACTTTCCTTGATGTTGCCTCTGGGGAGCTAATATTTCCCCAATTTACAGCATGTTTTAGTGACAACCATACAACACAATTCTCATAACTTCATATACATTAATGATATACATATATGAATAGAGAAATGACTTTCAGCAGATCATAACCTTTCCCCTGATACCTTACAAGACATGCTTTATACGTAAGATCACGATTACATGAAAATGAGGAATATGGGGGTTACAGCATGCTCCCCCAAGGTATAGAATGTCACACCACATACAAGGTTGAGGAATCCACCGAAAGATTCTACTTCCCCCTTAGTTGATTTTTACATCTGGGAAGATGGTTAACCACTCTGTGCATCAGTTTCCCCATCTATAAATCAGGGATAATGCACACTTACCTACTTGACAGCAATGTATTGAAGCTCAGTGAATTAAGCCTCAATTATCTGTTGGCCAAGCTCTTTTAAGAATTTCAGATGAAAGGTTCTATGTGAGTATAAAACACTGTGCTAATCCCTAATCTGTACTCTTACTGATTCAGCTCTCGCTCCTGTTGTTTCTTTTCTCTAGTGCACCCTCTCTCTCCTCCCTATGCCCTCATTATGGTTTCCCCAGCCTTTCTCCATTCTTTCCCATCTCTCTTGCATTCCACCTGGCAGCAAAATGAAACTGAGTAGAACTGTAGTTTCTGCTGAACCAGTAGACAAAACTTCAGAGCCCATAATCCTATTTGGTTTCACTTCACCAGATGAACATGAAGAGAAAGAAGTGAAACACACTAGTATTGCACTGAAACAGCATATCCCAGTGCTCCAGAGGGTGGAATTCTAATCAATTTCACTCAGCTGGCAGTGTGTCAGACACCATGCACTGTTCCAAAGCCAGCTTTCAGACTTGCTTTCTCAGTACCCATCAGCATTCAGTGGATTATTTTGAGGCTTTATTGGTCATTTATTCAGAGTTACTCTACCTGCTTTAATCCACATCTGTACAGTATGCAACCCAAACACTACACATTTCTCTGCAGCTGTACAAATATTTTTATCTCTGTAACTTAAAGACACATACCTAAAGGACCAGACACAGTTGCTCTGCACCTTGTGTAGTCATTTACACATTTACTGCACTGAGAGTGTAAAGTAGGTGTAAATTGTTACCATTCTGATTTTGTAACATTTTATTATACACCCAATTCTTTGCACTAGTGTAAATGACTACATAAGGTGAAGGCCACCAGAGAATATGACCCACAAAATGTTCAACAGGTTTCTGAAACAAGGAACGCACAAGAAACTGTAACACATGTTTAAAACACCAAGCAACATTTAAGGAAGTTCAGAATTTACAGCAGTTTATGTACATTGGCTATACTCCTCAAAACACTACCAGGTTGAAACCCCTTTATGCTTCAATATGATCTTCTGATAGAAATAAGTTAAATCACATCTTACTTTTTCTGAATTAATCAGTTTTCATTCTTGACACGTGTGCATCAAACTCTTAAAAAGTTAGTCACAAGACCAGGAACAGCCTACAGCTCAGTGGTATCACATCACAGGGGTTGGTGAGAATTTATATTTTCAGTTTTACTTCTTGTGGGTTCATACCCACTTTTGAGTTTGAATTACCTAAAATTTCAAAATGATCATCTCTTTGAGGCAGGGACTATACTTCATTTCTGTGTTTGTACAGCACCTGGTATTATGGGATCCTCAGAATTTAAGGTCAGAAGGGACCACTAGATCATCTAGTCTGACCTCTTGTATAGATCACAGGCTGCCGCCGCCACCACCACCCAGCACCTGCACATGAAACCCAATAACCGAAATGAGACCCAAGTATCACAGACCCCAGGAGAGTAGACTAACGTGCTACCGGCAGAAACAGGAGGGACCAAGGCGCATCAGTGCTTGAGGCCCCTGAATTGGCAGGAAAATGACAGAATGAAATAGACCCAGATAATCCTGGCAAGTGACCTGCAACCACATGCTGCAGAGTAGGTACACGACTGAGGGTCCCATGTGCTACAGTAATATAAACAAACAACAAACATTATGAGCTCAGCCTAAGCCACCAAGTTTCACTTGGTGTCCACCTGAGCACACAAATAGGTAGATTTTCATAGGAACCTTGGACATTTGTGAATATTTTGGAGAATCTGGCCCAAGTTTCAGGTTTCATATTTTGCCTGGATTCAAGTCTCCAGTTATAGCCTTACTGTTCTGGCCAAATTCCTTAAATGTCACTAGGACTCTTTATTTATTGAATTTACACTGTAGGAAAACTTGAACTTTTGTTCCAAGTATATCTCCAGTGTTTGGATTTCCCCCCGCCCACACTGTTACATATTTGGTAATTTACATTTGTGTGTTTTTTTTAAATCTTCATGTCAGATTACTAATACTCAGGTATGAGACAGTCAATGAATTAGCACTTTATAATGAAAAGTATTGCATCCATTAAGTTTGCGTCTAGTGCAGAAGTTCTCAAACTGTGGGTCGGGACACCAAAGTGAGCCGCAACCCCATTTTAATTGGGTCGCCAGGGAGAGCATTAGACTTACTGGGGCCCAGAGCTGAAGCTGAAGCCTGAGCCCCACCGCCCAGGTCCCTGGCCTAGGGCTGAAGCCCTTGGGTTTTGGCTTTGGACCACTTGCCAAGGGCAGCAGGGCTCAGGCGGGCTCAGGCTTCGGTTCCCCACTCCTGGGGTCATGTAATAATTTTTGTTGTCAGAAAGAGAGTCGTGGTGCAATGAAGTTTGAGAACACCCCATTTCATGTGATATGAAATTTTCAGTTCCTAATTTCAAAGAAGTTTGCAGGAAAAATTTATCGTAATTGGATCTTTACAGTGACCCTAGGTAAAACTTCCTACATGAGAACTTTTTATGCTGCATCTGTGGCTTTTTAGAAGTGTATGATCTTATTCCTACTGTTCAAACCCAGTTCAAGATTAGACTGGTTCATTTAAATAGCAGGAGACAGTGATTATTATTTATTTTCATATATGGTACAGTTCATCTGAGTTTAGTTTAAATCTTGCAGGCAAAGTTTAGACCATCTTTAGCTCTGCAAATATACCTGAAATTAAAAAATAACCACGTTATACATGTAACTTTTCCAAGGAGCATAGAAGGAATGGCTTTTAAACTCAGAACACTGTAAAGATCTTTTTGAAAAGAATAGCTGGATTGAATTAAATTCAGATTGGGTGAACAGGTTACAGTTAAATAAGAACTGAACCTGTAAATCCAAATAATAGTCAATTTCAAGGGAAGACTGATCTCTCGAGACTCCTATCCTGATCTCCAGACCAAAGCATCTGATAATCTGGATTTTATCCAAACCAAGCACCTGATCCTGCACCACTGATGTTAATAAGAAATGTCATTACATTGGAAGCAGGATTGGATCCTAAACCTCTGCACCTTCTCAGGAATACTGATTCTTATAACACAGTACAAGCAAGGCCTTTGGACACATCTGCAATGTGTCTATAATTTATTTGATTGTGGCATTCCTTATTGCTTATACAGTGACTAGCACAATGAAGCCCCAAACCTGAGTGGGTAGAATGGTACTGCAATATAGATGCTAAATAGTAGCTGACTAATAGTTTGAGGATTTCTTGATAGTTGATAAAGGATAAAGCACAAGGTAGACACTTCCCTCCAGCAAAAAAGCAAAACAAAAACAATTTGGAGTACTTCTCCCAAAGTTGTGCAGCTTTTTAAAAGATATTGGTCCCCTTGGAGCTGGTGGGATGGCAGCTGAACAGAACAAAATGGGGTAAGCCCAGTAGTCTTCATGTCTCTTGGAAGTGTACAGGAATACACATGGAATCTCAGGCTGTACACAAGGATTCCACTGCCTCCAAACCATTTTTGAACCTCATAACAAAGGGAGCATGGCTCCCAAAGGTGTCATACTGTTACTGGCTGTCTCCCTCACATCCCACCACCAGCATGCTGCCAAACTTCCTCATGGTGAAAGCCACATGGCGGAAGGAACATATAATGAAAGTTGATTCACATTATGAATCATTTCTGGGAGAACATGCTGCTATGAGTGCCTATTCTTCCCTCTGTTCCTCCTTGCTTTGTCCATTTACACTTAACCATAAAGAGGCACATTCCAAAAGGAAGTCTACAAGCCACTACATCCCAGAAAGAGTACTACCAGATAATTGTCCTTGCCTCTACATACCCCTTAACAACCCAACAAAACCCATTTGCTCCACTCTGTGGCTACATATTGTTTACATTGCCAGCTTTGTGTGTGTGGAGCCACAGATTGTTGCCCTCAATCCCCCTAACATCCGTAAGCAAAGCCTTGAGACATGTGACTGTGAGTACATTGAACTCCAGCTGGTATGCTTGTCATGGGGTATGGGTCAGAGCACATTCTGATCTGTAATCTGCTTCCCCCTTCTTCCCCTCCGTTCCCCCCCCCCCACATCTACCCACTTTACAGGTTGGAGGTAGCCAGTCTAGATAGTTGCCCGCTGCTTCTCCCACTGGACCCTGTATGTTCTGGGTTTTCTGCCTACTCACTTTCCACTCACTCTCTGATGTTCAGTATGGTACACGTCTCACACCCACTGTCATCAGTCTACAAAATTCACGAGAACATTGTTTCAGCTAAGTGAAAATACACTTCAACAGCTCATTTAAGATAAGCAAACCAGAGAGAACATGACAACGTAATCTTGCTCAGAAATCAGTAACTGAGTACTTCATGTACATCATCATCTAGGAGGGCATTCTTCTCAATTCCACAGAAGGGGCCATACTGAAACACCTACTTCATACCTCAAAACCCTTTATGATTGCCACAGAGAAATTCAGTGCTGAAAAAGCATCATTAAACCAGGTCTTCTACTCATTCTCCTGTTGAAGAAAGAACTGGACAAAATGAGGGAAAATTCAGCCAGACCCTTCCTTACATCACAATTGTCTTTGTATATTTGTCAACAGTGAGATCTTTTCCCTGCAGGGGAAGAATCTCAAAAAATACTTACAGCTTATTCCCCACTTCCCAGACAACCATTACCCACAGATATAGAAGGTTACAGACAATTTGTAATTGGTGAGAGACATTTGTGCTGTCAATTGACCAGTCTTCTAATAAAAGTAATGCAGGGACACTACAGGAATAAAGCCCTGTTTGGCATCTTCTTTAGCAGATGAGATGACCATACTGTACAACCAGGCCTTGGCAGACATGGAAAACATGTTAACACTAATTTTCTCAGTGATCTTTGAGGTCAATTAACTGGAACAGTAATGTATTGTTCAGCTTCCATGGTGGACAATTACTAAGTAGAAAATATCATTGGCATAAAAAATGTCTATTGCTAGGCTAGCATTCCATGGAAACGATTTGTTTAATACCTGCAGTTATAGACATTAAGTAGCATGGCTCTACCTTCTCTACAGACTTTTTGGAAACACAGTTTAGTTGTGTAAGGAATGTGAGCCTTGCAAAAGCATACCCTGCAGCTTTACCTATTTTAAGAAGAAAAATGGAACAATCATGGACTTATAGCAAGATATTTAAAATCACCATCAGCAAAATTTGTCAATGCCAGGCCAAGGATTCAGTACTGAAATAAAGGCCTATATCCTGGGTGAAACCCCATCACAGTATAGAACAGGCTAAGAACTTATTAGCTACATCTATTGCCCGTGACTTAATTCTCAGCCAGAGAGAAGGTACAAAGAGGCATTAGGGATGACTTAATAAACACCTGGGTCTCTCAAAAGGGAGAGAGCTTAGTGTGAGGGGAAGAACCACCGGGACTTTTGTGAAGGGCCCTAAGACAGAGTCTGCTGGAGAACAGACACCTCAGGAAGACTTGGTCCGAGGGGTCAGAGCTCCATATCAGGGCTGTAGAAGAAGACTCCAGAGTAGCTGAGAAAGGAGATTGAAGACAGAGCCCAGAGGAAGGGCTGGTTTGTTGAGACATTCTGGACATTAAATTTGAGCTACTGTTACCCCAACAAGGATCTGAACTAGATACTCCACCAGGGGACTGATCTGCATCTACAGGGGGTGCTGGAGATGCAACATTGCACCCTGCAACATCAAACCCTGATGCAAAGGGGTGCTCTGGTGGTCATCATAGCCTCAAAATAAGAAAAGACAATAAATCCATGAAACAATAGTTGATGCCAAAAGGGCTCAACAAACCAGAAAGTTAACATTACTTAATATTCATGCCTCTCTCTGACTTATAATGGGAACAATTTTTAAATGTTAGGCATGTACGTTTTTCTTCACTTAGGGACCAAATCAAATGAAGTTACCAGCAGGTTAACTGTGGATCATTTCTAATGCTAACATGTAAAAGCAGGACTTCAGTGGAAGCCAGATGTACTGTGATGAAAAAAATTGTGAACATTCAGGAAAGCTGTACACAGTAATTCTACCCTCAGATGTGAGAGTCTGGCAACTAGTGGAGTCACTGAAAGTTGCCTACATGCATCTAAGACCATAACTTCATGAGAGCCTTTTCTATAGGTATGTTCAAAGTGGCCAAGTTAAAGTTTACATAGGAGATTAAGTTTTTACATTCCCACACTTGTCATTTTTTTTACTATCTATTCTTAGACTGTAGATACAAACTTACTTAAATTTAGGATCATAAGAGATTGGTTCCATAACAGCCATAAGTGAACCTCAACATACATTATCCAAGAATTTGTAAGAACTGCTCTGTATGCAGAGGGATAAAACTGACCAAAACAATTCATAGTTCAGTTTGAAGGGCTTTTTGTCTGTTGGTTTTTGTAACCTAGTGTTACAAGTAACAACTAAGAGTACTAGAACTGAAAGATTAGAGGACAAAATTGCAGAATTGAAGAGTGGTGGCCTGAGTTAGGTCCAAGTCCCGGAAAGTCTTATATGTGTGCTTAACTGTATGCACGGTGAGTAGTCCCATTACAATCAATTGACCTATTTTGTGCATAACATTAAGCATGTGCATTAGCTTTTGCAGCTTTTCTGTTTGTGAATAGGTCAGGGGAGGGGGTCTCCAACACAGCATCATAGGAGAGAGAGAGACATTAGCAAAACAGGAAAATAGGTCTGTAAAACCAAAGAAGTGGCAGGAAGATGCAGGGGCCAATGTACAATATGATCTTTCACACGTTTACAAAAAGAGATTTTAGTAGCTCTTAATGCATTAGAAAAATCTTCACCTGCCCCCCACACGCTAAGTCAAAGTTAAAGAAATTCTATTAAAATTCCTTTGGGAAGGGTTTATTTGATTGTAAATTCTATTTTCATAAATGGTAACATTCTTCTGTATTTTGGAGTGGGTTTTTTCTCCTTCTTAAAATTTTCATTAAATTGATAACATCCTGCCCATGAGGAACAAATTTCATGATGTGGTTACTTGTAAATTGCTGATAAATGTGTTCCTCCACAAATATCAAATAAATACCATGCATTATTTCACGGTACATAGCAATGTACACAGCCTGTCTGAAAATTCACCTTCCATGGATTACAGTTCTCTCCCTTGTAAACCAAGAGACACATACAAGTCTGAAGAGAACTATATTCATGGATTTTTCACCCCCAGGAACTGCATTTTGTTGTCTTTTTCAAATTCAAAGGGCTAATATTTCTCCTTTTTTAAGTGGCTGTTTCATATTTTCCAGAAGAAATGATAACTAAGTGAACACGAATAGATCACTTTATGGGCTACTTGTAATTTATGCATTCCCCCAAACCTTAGGCAAATTAGATCATTCGTGACCTTTACAAAAGAGAACTTTGGTCAAGAAGTGTTTGAATAACAGTAGCTCTCAATATTAGATATTCATACCTATTTTGGGAAAGAAGGGAGTATATCAATTTCACACTCTAATTTAACCCACCTGGAAAAAATGCCTTGAGCAGATCACTGCAGACTACACAGCTCTAAGAAGGATAAAAGAGTTTGGGGGACAAGTGGTGTTCTCATCCATCCTCCCTGTTGAAGGAATAGGCCCTGGCAGGAACCATCGAATAGTAGAAGTAAATGCGTGGTTACACAGGTAGTGTTGGCAAGAGGGCTTGGCTTTTTCAACAACAAGCTGATGTTCCAGGAAACAGGATTACTGTGCTGGGATGAGCTCCATCTGTCAAAAACTGAGAAGAGCATCTTTGAACATTCTCTGGCTAAGGAGAGCTTTAAACTAGGTTCTGTTGAGGATGGTGACAAAAATCTAGCCAATGCATATCTAGGCTCAAGTAATTAAGACAAGGGGATGGGGCTAAATTCTGGAGAAGGGACTAGAAACCACAACTGCATTAAAGAGGCAAGAAGAAAAACAGGGCAGTCTGCAAAAATATCTTTGATGCCTGTATACCAATGCAAGGAGTTTGAGGAATAAGCAGGTTGAACTGGAAGTCAAGTCATATGAAGAAAATTATTACTTGATTGATATTACAGAGAGACTTGGTGAGACAACCCCCATGATTGGTGTACCAGCACTGAGGGATATAGCTTGTTCCGGAAAGATAGGTATGGGGAAAAAATGAGAAGGAGTTACGCTGTATGTCAAGAATGTACACTTGCTCCAAGGTCCAAGAGGAAGTGAGCAGCAAACCTACTGATAGTATCTGGGTGAGGGAAAAAAGGAAAAAGAATAGTAGTGATGTTATGGTGGGGGTCTATTATAGACTACCAAATCAAGAAGAGGAAGTTTGAGGTATTCTTCAAGCAGGTAACAAGATTAACTAACACATGAGCTGGTATTAATGGGGAATTTTAACTTCTTTGATAATACAGCAAAACATAATATGTCCTGCAAGTTCTAAGCAGGCATAGTAGATAACTTTCTGATTTAGTTGAGGAAACAAATGAGGGGAACATCCATTTTGTATCTGGTTTTGACCAGCAAGGATGAATTCGTTACAGACATGAAGATGGCTGGGAACTTGGGAAGAAGTGATCATGATCTGATAGAATTTAAAATCCTAAGGGAAGGTGGATATGAGAATAGCAAAACAAGGACACAGGACTTCAAAAAGGCAGACTCCAACCAACTCAGAAATAGTAGACAAGGTCCCAAGGAGAGACCAGTTAGAAAGAAAAGGAGTCGAAGGGGGGCTGGCAGCTCCTAAAAGTTGTAATACTAGAGCTCAACATCAAACTATTCCAATGCAGAGGAAGTATAAGAAGATCCACAGGAGTTCAATGTGGCTGCACAAGGAGCTTTTTAGCTATCTAAAAACCAAAAGGGATACATACAGGAAATAGAAGGAGAGGCATGTCACCAAGGAAGTACACATGGGAATAGCACAAGCTTGTAGGGACAAAATCAGGACAGCCTGACAAAGAATGAATTTCAACCAGCAAGGAATGTTAGAGACAACAAAAAGGGGTTCTACAGATATGTCAGACAAAAGAAAGATCAGGGATAGTGTGGGTCCACTGCTCAATAGAGAAGGTGAGCTGGTAATAGAAGATGATAGGAAGGCAAAGCTGCTTAATACTCACTTTGCTTCAGTCTTCTCACAAAAAACAACATGTGACCAGACAACCAACACAGTTATCATGGACAATTAAAGGGGAAGGGATGCACATCAGGACAAGTAAAGAACATGTCAGAGATCTTCTGACTAATTTGAATGAATTCAAGTCAGCAGGGCCTGATGCTATTCACCCGAGGGTACTGAAGGAATTAGCTGAAGAAATCTCAGAGCCACTAGCAATAATATTTGCAAACTCATGGACGACAGGAGAGGTTCCAGAACATAATACCCACCTTTGAGAAGTGAAAAAGGGAGGAGCAGAACTGTAGACCAGTCGGCCTGGGAAGGTATTAGATCAATGTATAAAACGTTCAATTTGCAAGACACCTGTAGGATGAAGATGTGATCACTAGCAGCCAGCATGGATTTACTAAGAACAGATCATTCAGCTTGGCAGTAAGATGTGTTGGCAGTAATTTGCAGTAAGATAGCTCCCCAAAAAATGCAGTATGACACTCAGCATCAAATGATATTTTCACACTTCAGAAAGCAGGATATGGAATACATGTAGCTATTTATTTGTTTAAATATAAATATATATTTTTTGAAGAACTTCATATCAGCTGATCTGAAATAATTGCCAAAGTCAAGTCCAGGCTGAAGCTCAAGCATCATGGTTATCTGCCAAAATAAACATGGAATATTTAAAACTGCACTTCCTTAACCAGCCGCTTAAAATATATTTGTATACACTATGGACCTTCCAAAAAATTAAAGGAATCAGGAATTTCTCACAAGGGTTTTTGCTTTCTGCTAAGCATATCATATACAGTACAAGCAAGTGGGAAGGTGATAAATTTGACATCCAATGTCTGTTCCTTGTTCTTTGAGCAACATGGGCCAAAATATGGCCCAGCTTAAAGGAAAGTTATTGAATATTTCAGAAACTAATTTTCAACTAAATTACCCCAAAAGCAAATTACGGCCAGATTTTGAGAAGAGCTCATCTCTCATTTTATATATGTGATGAAGTGGCCATTTTTTCTACAGTGTCCAGTACCCAACAGTTCCACTGTTCTCGGTGGCAGCTAATACAAGCTGAACAATTTTGAAGACCTGCCCACTTTGTTTAGGTGCCTAAACAAGAGCTGTTGGGTGCCACTGCTGCGTTCTTTTGGAAATCTGGTGTGTGGTTTCTTCAACATTTCTAATAGAATCAGAGATTCCTAAAAAGGTAATGAACATGAAACACAAATTAGCCAGTGCTGGGGCAGAAGGCTGGGTTTTGATTTGAAGCTATTAGCCTGACTAGTCTGAGCCAGTTCTATGCATCTCCTGAAGCACTGAGAGCTGTAAGAACATCCCTGAGAGAGAAACCTTGCATAATTCTTGATTTAAAAAAAAAAATTGCTTTTAAAGTATGTTTTTATTGTGGAAGACATGCGCAAAATTGGGAGAGGTTTACAATGATTAAAAGGTACAGAAAATCGTAAGCATAATAGACTGACAGAATTCTAGGCCACTCTAGAGTCACACTAGTTTGGGGTTTCAAAACAAAAATCCCCTTCCCAAGTTAGTGTTTGCGTATAAATAGATTCATAAATAGACTGTGCAGTTTTCAAGTTCTTGGTTATGACCAAATATGCAATTTTGGGTACTCAATGACAGAGACCACGTTGAGGCCTCTTTGAAGAGTTGGCCTTCAGTGTAGCTCCAAAATAACAAATAGGTGCCAGCACCATTGACTATCCCAATGGAGAAATTTAAGTTAGTGTCCTGGACTCAGTTCTGTCCTCCCTTAGCTAATAGGGGCTAGAAGCACTGAGGAGAACACTGAGATTGAAGGAGAAGGAAGGGAGTTCCTGTACTTGGCCTCTAGTGACTGCCTTCAGTCATCTGAGGAGAGGCATTGAAGAGCTCTGAAAAGGGACCACATAGCATGCTGCAGCCAAAAGGAACGGTTTCCTTTGAAGGTGATGTGTAGCAAAGTCAGTGATTGTGCAGCTGGAGTGAAACTTTGCCAGAGGCTCAGGTCAAACAAAAATTCAACACCACACCCTTTCTGGGGTGGCCAGGTTTATTTTACAAGGCTCTGGTTCAACCAAAAGAACACACACACACCCCAAAAAATCTCTGTATGACCATATTTTTCTCATGCATCTTAAATACTGAAACTCCAAAACAAATTCATCTACAAATACAAAACAATATAAAGAAAGCATTTTTCTGCCTCTAGTATTCTATTCTGCCTACTAGAGAGTAAATTCCCTTTCCCTGGGAAATATGAAGGTAGCCCAGTCCATTTTTAAAGTTCTGAGCCTAACTATGCTCAGCTGTATTTGATTAATTCATCCCAGGGAGATATTCCCAGCAGGGATTTTGAAAACCCCCAGAGGGTTTAACTCAACACACACATACACTGCTGCTTAGCAGGATATCCCTCCTCACACCCTCCACCTGAGGGAACAATGAGAGTGTTCATCATGTGGGATAAAAAGAGGAAATGCGGATCCCAAAGGATTTCCCCAAATCCTCCCCCATCACACACTCAGCTTCATAGGACTATAATTAACCATTGGTTGTCATTCTGGAGAAATGGTTAGTGTAAAAAAATATTAAAGCTCTCCATCAAGCTTTATTTCATAACTTCCCAGGGTCACTACATAATTTGTCAGCACTTAGTATTACCACTAAATATTTAAATACTGTAATATTTTTAAATACAGTCTGATGGGACGTTTGAAGAGTACAGGTGGAAAGGAATACAGGAATAGGGGAAGAAATAGACACAAATGTCATCATAGAAACTTTGCGTATTTATATGGGTTGATTGCTAAATGCCATTCCTCTTCCTTTTGTGATTTTTTTACATCGACATTTGATATGAAACTTTCAAGTTTATATAGGAAACGAAATGGGCTGAAAAGTTTTGGTGGGGTTGCAAGCACCAAGTATATTGTAGGTTCAGTACATCAAGAGTCAGGTCACATTTTAGGAGTAATTTTAGTGTCTATTACAGTATGGTCAAGGTGTTGACATTAAGATGCAAGTAATAGAAAGAGGCATGTTGTTCTCCTCAAGGGAGCTTCTGAGCCTCCCCACTCCACATTTAATATGTGCATAAATTCTTTTATGATATTTGTCCTGCTGGATTTTGAAAGCTAAAAAACGTTAAATAATCAAAATGAACTTTACATTGAATCTAGCAGCCTGTATGTAAGGCAGAGTCTTAGTAGCTCTATGCAGCATTTTGAAGAGGTAAAGGGCTATGTAAGCAAAGTATTATTAAAATCATCTTTATAAAAAATGTTGATTGGAGAAAATTTTTACCAAAAGTTATATTATTTTCCCATTTTCTTGTACATATTCCCAAAATATGGTGAAAATAATGACACCAATAAATCAATCCAGCAAATACTTATACATCATCTTAACTTTAAGCAAACAGTCCCTTTGACGTCTCACTTTTCTCAATTGGACTACTCACATGCTAAATGCTAACATGCATAAATGCAAGATTGGGGCTCAAATAATCTTGAAGGCTACATTTCAGTGAAGTTACTCATTTACGGCCCAATTCAAAGCCCAGCGAAGTCAATGGAGAGACTCCCATTCATTTCAATGGGCTTAGGGTCAAGCCCTTAATTTGCGGGAATTTTAATATGTTTCTATGATTTGTTTACTCTGTGAAAATTGTAACTCATTTTTCCCCCAATGTATGTTTTTCTCCAATTAATTTTGTTTGATTTTTATGATAATCCTCAGCCTTTATATATCACTTCAAGTATATATTTACTGTAATTAACCCTCACAATAGTTGCATGAGGTTGGTAAGTATAGTATTTTGTACGTATTTTACCCAGCATCTCTCTCATAGAAAGAGCATAGATCATGTCTTGTATTAAAATTATGTGGAACAGATTTTAAACAGGTGTCAATCAAAATAGCAAATAATTTATATACGAAAATTGCAGTAGAGAGAGAAACAAAAGGTAAGTCAGATTTGTCCCTGCTACAATTCCAGTAGCTTCAGTGAAGTTACTTCATTGATCAACTTGGCCTACTATTAAAATTTAAGTATTAGGTTAATTAAGTTTTAGTTACAATGTGATGTATAGTGATTACTACGTACACCTCTACCTCGATATAACGCTGTCCTCGGGAGCCAAAAAATCTTAACGCGTTATAGGTGAAACCGCGTTATATCGAACTTGCTTTGATCCAACAGAGTGCGCAGCCCCGCCCCCCCCCCGAGCGCTGTTTTACCGCGTTATATCCGAATTCATGTTGTATCAGGTCACGTTATATCGAGGTAGCGGTGTACTTGGCTCACATGCAATATTATGAAATTGTTTTGCTTACCTCTGAAAACAGCACGTCATAAGTCATATGGGAAGTAAAGTAACATAACAGATGAACCTTCTGAGCCTGATCCAACCCCCACTGAAGTCAGTGAAAAGACTTCTGTTAACTTTAAGGGACATTGGATCATGGCCTTTGACTGTACCAATGGGAAATTCCCTTTGTTTTAGAATAGATGATAGTCAAATTCTACATACCATTAGATACTTGTACCAGAAAAGACAACTACAGAGTGTTGTGATCCAAGCCAACTTGTATTCATTTGCATAATGTTCTAAATTGTTATTTGTCCCTGTGAAATATAAAAAGCAGCCAATATTTCAGCCTTCTAAGTCTATAAGATTAGGCAAGCCTCATTTGCCTCTAAGTGTCAATAATTTTGGAACCCTACAGACAACTATATAGAAGAAACCCATGGATCACCGGACTTAACCTCCACAGATCCAGCAACCACCCAGAATCACCAAGAAACCAGTTAACTACATACAGCCAGGCACTCAGATATTACAGAATTTGCTCCAAAGAGAAAGTTCAGGATACACACCTAAACACGCTTGAAACTGCCTTCCCCGAACAGACACTCCAGAAAAATGCATCACAACATGGAATGGGCCATCAAAATATCCTGGGAGAACCCTGCTTTGATAAAGGGGAAAAAACATAACTGCCCAGACCTAGTTGTCACTTAACACCCCTCATTAGAACCCATATGGGACATCAAACAATTACAACCCATACTTGATGGGTACTACATCCTTCCTGAACCCCCTTCTTCTGGCCTCCAAACAAACCCCCAACCTCACCAAGCTTATCATCAGAACATAGCTCCCCACAAACCAGGACACATCAACGCACAGCAGCACCAGATCCTGCCAGAACAACAATACACAAACCTTGCAGACATACCTCCACTCCAACTCCTATGATGATTAACACCCACCCCCATGACACCTTCCAAGATACATGGGTCCTACACATGCCTGTGACATGCAAGTACCTCATACAATGCATCAAATGCCCTGACAGCTATGTAAGGGTGAAGACAGTCAATCACTAAGATCTTGAATGAACTCCCATAGGAATAAAGACAAATACACAGTCACCCACGGGTGAACACTTTTCAGAAAGCTATCACTCCATATCTGATGTCTCAGGCCTCGTCCTCAAAGAAAGCCTGAACAACACCTTCAAAAAAAAGAGCCTGGAAACTTAAATTCATAACTCTGCTGGACACCAAAAACCATGGGCTTAACAGAGATGCTGGTTTTATGGCTCATTACAGCAATTTGTCACACACGCTACTGCCTGCTAACCCTTAATTGCTCATTTCATTTTAAGTGGTCTTCTAAGGGCTTCACACATGCCCATATGCTTAACAATCTGTCCCACTTTGTATTTAGCTTGGACACTCCAGTTACCTTCTCCAAACATGAGGAAGAGCTCCTGGAAGCTCAAAAGCTTGCCCTGTCCAACAGATGTCAGTCCAATAGGAGATATAGCCTCACGTACCCGGTCTCTCCAGTAACTAAGGTTTTTTTGTCTGCCAACTATTTAAATGATAAAGTGTAAATGGATTTATATTTAAACTCTCTCAGACCCAAATAGGCTTTGCTCGGACCATGCAAGCACAGTGTGAAAAGGCAGTATCATGGATGCAATTTTACGCTGTGTGCTTTGGAAGACTAGTATTGGTGCACAGTAAATGGAAACATTAATTGAACAATATGTGCGGCAGGACAATCTTCTACACAGTCTGTCTCAGGGCATTTGAGACATCTACAAGGAGGCTTCTCTGAGCTCTCACCACAGCACTGAGGCCCTGTTTCAGAACTCAGAGCCAGAGAGGTTTGTGATTCTTTGCCATAACCCCTAATAAAACATTTTTTTAATACTATGAGTTAATTACAGTGAAACAGATTTACTGGTGGAAACACTTCCTCGTTTGCAGAAATTTCTGACATTCCAGGTTTCTGATCTTCCACAGACAGTTTTAAGTAATAAATAGTAGCTGGTAGGATTTCTAAGAGTGTTGCAAAACAAAATGCCATCTTCAATACAAGACTATTTCAAGATTTCAGCTGCAAGCTACACTCTGAACAATATAAGAAAAGCATGGCTGTTCACTAGCTGCCCTCCCCAAAATAGTAACCAGTTTGGCAGCCATTGGATCCTGGCTAAGCTTGCACCAAAGTGTGCATTATCACAGCTAGCCTAATAACTGGCTAGACTTGCTGTGTGCACAGGACACACAACCACCCCCCACTGGCAATTTACAAGCCCCTGATAAAAGTGAACCTGCCAGCTGAATACTGAATATCAAGTAACCCAGCATCTGAAATATGGTGGGGTAGATCACTAAGCATTCTCTCTTCTATAATCAAAATACACAAAGAATATAGTAATTTAACTACATCTACGTGTCTGGTAGTGAGAGAGTCAAAACAACACAAACAAACTGGCAAGTAGCAGGGTGAAGACAAATGAACTAGATACAGAGCCAGGAATGGTCATTCACTCACTTCTACGTGCCAATTTATTCACATTGTTTCCATGTTCATGAACGTCAATGTTCTTTTGCTGCAACAGAGCAAGAAAGGATATCACAACTTTGGCAGCAAAAGGCAAAACAGAACCAAATCTCAATCCTCCATCCCAGGGGGAAAAAAAACAAAAAAAAAGAAAACGACATTAGAGGGGGAGATATATGAAGCAACTCTCAGTACAACAACATTCTCTGTGGGCTAGATTCTGATACTCCTACAACATATCACCTCACTCCATGAATAAGTGCATTGACTTCATTGGGAATATTCACAGAGGGGTACTGTTAAACTGGAGTCCGGGCATCAAAATTAGCCCCTTGGCAATGTAACTGTGTCATTGTTTTTCAACATTATCCTATTGAGATACATCTTTGGGGATTGTTTGCTTGTGTGTTTTTGGAAGGGAATTGGGGAAGAAGGGAGGTTAAATAGAGATGGGTGGGAAGTAGTTTTCACATCCTCTGTGAATTTGAGATTTCAAAAAGTAAAAATTTCCTGTCCCAAATTAGGACAAATTCAAAATATTGAGAATTTTTGTAAACTGATTTTAAAAAATGTGGCTCTAAACATTTCATTGAAATAATTCCCAAAGGTTTCATTTCAATGTTGCCATTTTTAGTCTAAATTTACTAAAAAAAAAAATTAAAAGGTTTAGACTTGAAAAACTGAACCTTTGTCAAAATGGAGTTTGTCGACAAATTTCAACATTTTTCAAAAAAAATTTGGAGTCAGGAGATTTGTTGGAACTGGCAGTTTCATTTTCAACAAATTGCCTTTTTTTTTGGTGGAAAAAAATTGTTGGTTGAAAAATTCCCAACCAGATCTAAGATAAGCGATCAAACTTTATACTTCTTGATTTCTTCAACATGAAATCATTGGACAGGGTAATTATCTAACACCACCACAATAAATGTTGGAATTACGAATGTAGGGCTATTTAATGACTTCATTGTACATGTGTATCTCACTGAGGTCAATGAGAGTAGAGCAAATAACAAGGGTAGCACATGGCCTCAACAGTTCAGATGGGCTAAGCAGACCTGTGTCTCAGCACTTTTGATAAAGAGTGAGGAATGGGAAGAATTAACTCGAATCATAAAACAAGAGGTGGATTGTGCCCTGAGAATTTTGTATTGTTTTAGGAAATTGACACAATTTGGGTGAAGTATGCAAAGCTGAAATACCCAAAAATGTTTTGGTATAAAAAAAAGTCTTCAAATAGAATTTCATACAGCTATTTAATGAGCTGTTGAGTTCCAAAGACATGTCAGCACCAAGGATGAAGTTAGATTTATTACTGTGGAACAGCTAAAAGACAGCGCTATCATTGCTCACGTATTTTCCTTTTTTATTTCCCCCCATAACAGTCCTAAGCAATTATGTAAATCCCAGTACTGAAACAATTTTTTAATTTTCCAGCAGCCAATCATTAAGTGGCTCCTGAGAGTGTTAAGTCAGTTCCATACAGGGTTGTTTTCATTAAACTAATCCCCCACAAAAACAAAGCAGCAAAATAGAACCATCTGGAAAGACTGCTTTAATTGTATTAAAGCAGTGGTAGGCAACCTGCGGCCCATCAGGGTAATCCACTGGCAGGCCACCAGACAGTTTATTTACATTTGCACGGCCGCCCGCAGCTCCCAGTGGCCACGGTTCACCATTCCCGGCCAATGAGAGCTGCAGGAAGTGGCGCGGGCTTCAATGACTTGTTGGCCACTGCTTCCAGCCATTTTAAATGATACAAGGTTAACTATTTACATATATACAGCATCTGTCAAGATGTTTTCACATCACCCACCCAACAGAATTTTATTTCCACTCAAATCTCTTTGGGGCTTCTCTTTCCCTGGATTTCCCTTCTGTGTGCTCCTGAGGTATGTCTATTGTTTTGGTGGAATTTGCTGCCTCAGGAAGACTCTGCCCATTCTGTTGAGTGGCAGACTTATTACTGTCACAACTTTTCCAGCCTGAACTTCCACAGCTGCATTGTCAGATTCAGGGAGCAGGTAAACTGAAATTCAGTCCTCCGATATCTTCTCAAATGATCTTTATGGGTGATTTGGGGTTTACTCCTGGCACCCAACTGCATCCTGTACACCACTTCATTGATTTGGGCCTGTACTGTGTAGGTAGACTTGGAGAATTAAATATTCTTTTTTTTAATATGGTTTTGACAAATATTGATGTTTATTTTTAAGTATTTTTCCTATTTTTATCTATTTTTACAGTTGCAGGAATGTATGGAGGAATCAGACAATTTTTTGACAGTACACATTGAGATTCAAAAAGTTAAAGCTTTGTTACTGTTAAAAACACGAATTGCCAACATCACACCAAAATATACAAAGTAAATATCTTTAAATCAAATTGTAGTCTCAATCAGCCTTTTTCTTACTTTGCCTATCTGGAAATTTCTATCATCAATGGAAATATTTTTAAATTGATTTGTTTGTGTAATTGAATCAATTTTATCACCATTGATAAAAAAAATCTCATTCTTCCAAACCCATTTACAGGGTCCTCCTAAGGTTTATCCATTCTAGAGTGAATATCCTTCTTTCTTCTAGGATTGTGGAACCACACTAGGCCCCTGTCATAAACATACAGCTGAGAGTAGCATAAAATCCCTCCTTTAGCTGTAAGGGGTTAAGAAGCTCAAATAACCTGGTTGGCACCTGACCAAAAGGACCCATAAGGAAAGAAGATACTTTCAAATCTGGGGGGAGGAGGTTTTGTTTGTTTTCTTTCCCTCTGGAGAGAGAGAAGAGAGAGAGAGAGAGAGACCGACCAAGGAGGTAACCCAGCTCCTACTGAAATAATATATCTAAGATTACAGAAATTGTAAGTAATAGCAAGGAAATGCATTAGATTATCTTTTATTTTAGCTTGTGTATTTTCCCTATGCTAAGAGGGAGGTTTATTCCTGTTTTTGTAACTTTGAAGTTGAGCCTAGAGGGGAATCCTCTGTGTTTTAAATCTTTTTATTACCCTGTAAAATTACCTTCCATCCTGATTTTACAGAGGTGCTTCTTTTACTTTTTTCTTTATAATAAAGTTCTGCTTTTAAGAACCTGATTGGTTTTTAAGTGTCCTAAAAACCCAAGGGTCTGGTCTGTGCTCACTTTGCTAACCTATTGGTTGATATATTATTCTCAAGCCACCCCCAGGAAAGGGGGTGAACGGGTTTGGGGGGATATTTTGGGGAAATATCCAACCTTTTCCTGAATCTTTGTCTAACTCACTTGTTGGTGGCAGCAATGTTGTCCAAGGACAAGGAAAGGATTTGTGCCTTGGGGAAGTTTTTAACCTAAGCTGGTAGAAATAAGCTTAGGGGGTCTTTCATGCGGGTCCCCACATCTGTACCCCAGAGTTCAGAGTGGAGAGGGAACCCTGACACATCCCTCTTTTAAAAGTTGAGGCATATGACCATACATCATATAGACTCTGACAAAATGAAAAGGCTAACTCAAATTTTCCTTAGCAAAGGTGTAAACTTATTCAGATTTGGATTGTAGGGTTTCTCCATAGTCCAAATGGTTCAAATGCCTTTGTTCCCCTTCAGGAATTCCATACAAGAGGTTTGCTGGTGGTCTTGGCTCATACACAAACTCAAGGAGTGCTGGGGAACACTTTCTGCTCTCATTGACTGTTGTTCTATAAGTCATACAAATGACTAGGATATGCTGGTCCCAGTCCCTTTGGGGCTTGTCCTACAAATGTAGCCAGCTGAACCCCCAGAGTCCTATTGAAACTTTCTACCATTCCATCAGATTGTGGGTGTACTGGGCTGGTGCTAGTTTTGTGGATCCCTCGACTCTCAAACCCATTGAACATTTTGGATTCAAAGTTTCTTCCTTGATGTGTGTGTAACTCACCAAGGACCCCAAATCTTGTGAAGAATTCTTCATTAAGAATGAACTAAGAATTCATACATTCATTCACACCTGCTACTATCAGCGCCTTTTGATTTCTTATTGGGTAAGACTCAGGCCATTTCATGACGTAATCCATAGCCACTAGCACATATTGATTGCCAAACTCTGTCTCAGGCAAGGGCCCAAGAACATCAATGGCAATGCACTCCACTGATGCCCCCACAAGATATTGTTGCAAGGGGTTCTCTCAGTTTTTGGGGGACCTTCTTTGCAATGCAAGCACCATATTTCCTGCAACAAACTTCAACATCCTGCCTGATTTTTACCCAATGGAAGTTTTCCCTTAGCTTAGCTAAGCAGCCCCAGAGTGTCCAGCAGTTTTAAGATCATGACCACCTCAAAATCTCCTATACTGGGTACAAACAACTGGTACCTGTACCCATCATCCCCTGGTTTCTACCAGCTCCTAATACAGTATTTCATCTTTATACTCCAAGCTTTCCCACGGAGATCAGAAAGCTTTTACTGTGGTATATGAGGGGACATTACATTCCAGGGTGGCTGTTTGCCCATTGATTTTCCAGTCACACACTATCTTGATATTAGAATCCTCTCATTGGGAAGGTTTTAGTTGCTCTGGAGCCCACTCCTCCCTTGGACCGGTGGGTTAACCAGGAACATGAGTACTTCTGCACAGTAGAGGAAGAGGCACACCATCCCCTTGAGTAACTAATTCCTTGCTCTCCTGCTTGGGGCAGTGTTTACAACTGGCTTCCCAACATGGCCATCTGGCCACACTGATGGCCAGGCCTGTGTGTGATTGTGAAATCATAGCATTGCAGTTTCTCCAACCATCTGGCAAGCTGTCCCTCAAGATTCCTGGAGCCATTGAAGGGAAAGATGGTCTGCCGAGACCATAAAATGTCCTCCAATACAAATAGCAATGATCATGTTCTATAGATTTAACCACTGCCAGGAGTTCCTTTCCAGTGGTGCAATAATTTCTCAGGCAAATTTAGACTTTTACTATAATAATCTATTAACCTCTCAAGTCCCTTGTGTTAGTATTGCCATTAAAAACTGTAAGCCCTACTGTTTGTGTTCAGTATGAAAGGGGTTTTGAAAAATGGATAGGCCAAGACAAGAGTGGGCACAAGAGCCTTTAACTCTGAAAATGCTACATTTCATTTTTTTGACCACTGAAATGGTTTTCCTTTCTCACCCAACCTATGCAGTGGTTTTGCAATATTGTCAAACCTACAAATGAATCCAGTAGAGTTCTATAAAACTCTAAACATCTGAGTGTGTCTGGGGAGTTGGCGAGCTCTACACAGTCTCAAATTTTCTTTTTGTCAGTGGAAATACCCTCCTCACTCACTGTGTGCATAAGGTAGTTTACCACTGGTCTGAACTGTTTCATAGAAGAAAAAGCCTCTGATCTATGCAGTTAGGTTGCTCATCACCTCTTTGATCTGTCTTGCCCTTCCAGCCCAGGAGCTTTGCAGCTGGGCTTCCCAATATGTCTGGACACTTTATAGTCTGCTCCAACAGATGTCCAGCCTCCACCTGCACAACCCTCAGCATTTTCATAGAATCCTCCAGATTCTGCTTTAGTTCCTTTTGCAAAACCTCCAGGTCCTGTTCTAATTCTGGTTTCAATTTCTTTTCACCATCTTTGATTTCCACAAACATTGCCATCAGTTGCTCCATCTTGGCTCAACAGGAATAGCAGTTCACAAGTTCTGTCCCTGGAAACTGGATCCCGCTGCTCACACCAGTCTTGCCCCTTTTTGACCTGAGTGGCTAATCAAAGTGTCGGGGACCTGCAGATATTCCAGTTGGAATTAGAAATTGATCGATTCTGGTATTTTCTTTGATGCAGTTTTGTTTATTTACAAAGACTGTACAAAGTCCTGTGTCTCTGAACACAGAAAGAATTAATAGGAAACAGCTTCTTTTGTTCACAGCACCATAAGCACAGTTTTCAGCCTGTTTCTCTGACCCAGAAACTTCTCTCCAGATTTCTTCCAGGATCAGCCTTGTACTTTCAGTTTCTCTTTTATGTTCTGTCTTTCTTTCCCAGTTTTTCAGTTCTGCCTTTCCCCCACACGCCCTACCCAAAATACCAGCGGGGATGGGAACAAACTTTCCTTTTGTCTTAGGGGGGGGGGGGGGGGGGGAATTTACTCAACCCATAACAAAGTTCCAGCTAGCAAGTAATATTTAAGTTTCCAATAAGGCGCCTGTAAGCTGGTAGAAATCCCTCTCTATCCCAAAAAACCTACACATTTCCTTTTCCAAGAGAGCCACTCCTATTTTAGAAAGTGGAATCTGACGAACCCAGCCTGTCTCAGTGAGTCAGCAAAAAAGATCCCAACACCGGCTAGAGGGATAGAGTGGCTGGAGAATCCTACTACTCTGCCACAGTGCCTTATAAACATTGTGTCCTGAATTTATCTACCACCTCCCAGCAAGGGAGTTTGGGGCAGATCCACCCCCAAAACCACCAGGTCTGTTTGGCCTTTCCCCCTCCTCCCCACACCTGTGTACATACTGACTGTTTGCCCATCCCTTTCAGCAGCTGCAATACCACTAAGTTACAGCCTCCCCTCTTCTAAACTTCTGCAGACGAGTCCCAGGCAGCAAAGATCCCCACACTCCATACTGTTGCCCTCCACAAATACTGTTTTATTTGCTCGGGGGTGCTCGACCCCCGCTCCGCCCCAGGCCCTTCCCCCACTCCACCCTTTCTCCCAATCCCTCGCTCCAACTCTTTCCACACCCTCTTGCCTCTTCCCACTCCATTCTTCCCCCTCCCCTCAGTCCCTCCCTCTTTCCCACCAGTGGTCAGCTGTTCAGCGGCATGCAGGAGGCACTGGGGGAGGGAGGAGGAGGAGCTGATCAGTGGGGCCCACCAGCGGGCAAGATGAACTGTGGGGGAGGGGGAGGAACTGATCAGCGGGGCTGGTGGTGGGTGCTGAGTACCCACTATTTTCCCTCCCCCTGGAGTTGGCGTCTATGGCTCTAGTTAATAAAACAGACACCAAAATGAGAAACCAAGACAACCACAAAAAGGAGCAAGATGGTAGAGGAAAGCATAGCTTTTGGCTTCTTTATCTGGCCTCAGGATTAATACAAAGAATGGAGGACATCTCTGGAATCTATCTGTAGATTTTATCCTGCCACCCATCACCATAGTATCTGAGTGCCTTCTATGTACACTCAGTAGCAATAGCAAAGTTTCTTCATGGAGACTTCATGGAGTCTCTGGCCCTTCTCCCTTTTCAGAATGAAACCTCTGTTTGTGGTAGGGGTTTTGGCTTTGATACTTTAGACTCAATTTAATTTTTTGCTTCTTAAGGCTGTTTTGTTATAGGGTAATTTTTTTGGGGGGGGGGATAAAGGGTGGGCGTGGGGAGTTGCGTAGAACACCGTATCATTCTTTTGCTGGAAATAATTCTTTTGCCAGAAGCATTATTACATATCCTGAGGAAAAGTAGACAGGGAGGGGGATCAGCAATTTATAGAATTTATATACAAAAATCAACTGGCCTCAGGATTTAATTTTAGAATTTTTCATAACTGAAGTTATATCAAATTAACATTCAATATTAAAAACCACAATTGAAAAACTCAAATTTTATAAGAAAATTTCTCACAGGAGTCTTCTGTCATGAGTATAGGGAGCTTAATATATTTAAGAAATTATTCACAGAACCCTCTGGAATATAGAATTCATCTATTAATATATGTCTCTTACCTTTTTGGTCTTTAGGTACCATGTAAGCACCATTATTCCACACAACTTGTTGCCTTAGGTATAAAAACAACACATGGCATTGTCCACAGCAACCCATGCCTATAACACCGTCAGTTATGCTGCCTTGTTAACATCTAACTCTAGCTGAACTGTAATTAGTTACATAGCAGTTTGGAACCCAAAATAGACCTTGGGGTGGATTGATGCCATCTCTGATTTTATATAATGTGTTAATATTTTTGTAAATGTTGCAAGGTTTTAATGTTTTAAATACTTTAAAAAAAATCCTTTTAACTTTTAAATAATTTTTTGTGCCAGAGGAGAACAAAGTTTCCCATGCCGAAAACCATAGTCAATATTGGGAATAAAACATGGCAAGTGAAAAAAAGTGCCTCCTGAGCTCCAGAAAAGGTGGTCAGCTACTCCCAAGCACAATATTGACTAATAACATTCCATGTAGTCATCCAGTTTTTGTTCAAACAAATACATATTGATTCCACCACTTCAGCAGGAAGTTCATTCCGCTTCTGTAAAATAATTTTTCCTCGAATATTTCTTATGTATTTTTCCCCTTAACTTAGATTTATGGAGTGAATTCCTGGGCCTCATTGAAGTCAATAGGAGTTTTGCCATTGTGTTCAGTGGTGCCAGGAATTCATGCATATCCTCTAGTCCTGTTCTAGCCAATGTGCTCAATGAGATAATTAAGCATACCTTTACAACAACTTCGCTGCCGTAGCTTAAATACTGCAGTATCCGTCTCCCAACAACATGGTGTTTTACAGCTTGCATAATGATATTAAGGTGAATATAGACCAATTCATACCAAATGGACTCTTTTATGATGCTGATGGGTCCATACACATACCTAGAGGAGAAACAGATCCCAACACACTCTACAAACTTATCCTTATATACCAAACATAAGCAGCCAAAATATATCACCCCATAGGATGGTGTGTGAATGCTAAATGAAGTCATCTCTGTATAACAGCACACAGCATAACTACTCAACAGTTTAAAGTAGGGCTGTCAAGCGATTAAAAAAAGTAAAGGCAATTAATCACACTGTTAAACAATAATAAATTATATTCTATTTAAATATTTCTGGATATTTTCTATGTTTTCAAATATATAGATTTAAATTACAACATGAAATACAAAGTATACAGTGCTCACTTTATATTATTTTTATTACAAATATTTGCACTGTAAAAACAATAGTATTTTTCAATTCACCTAATAAGTACTGTAGTGCAATATTTTTATCATGAAAGTTGAACTTACAAATGTAGAATTATGTACCAAAAAACTATTCAAAAATAAAACAATGTAAAACTTTAGAGCCTACAAGTCCAGTCAGTTCTACTTCTTGTTCAGCCAATCACTCAAACAAGTTTGTTTGCATTTGCAGGAGATAATGCTGCCTGCTTCTTGTTTATGTCACCTGAAAGTAAGAACAGACGTTTGCATGGCACTGTTGTAGCCGGCGTCACAATATATTTACGTGCCGGATGGACTAATGATTCATATGTTCCTTCAGGCTTCAACCACCATTCCAGAGGACGGGCATCCAAGCCAATGACGGGTTCTGCTTGATAACTATCCAAAGTGGACCGATGCACATTCATTTTCATTATCTGAGTCAGATGCCACCAGCAGAAGGTTGATTTTCTTTTTTGGTGGTTCGAGTTCTGAAGTTTCTGCTTCAGAGTGTTGTTCTTTTAAGTCTTCTGAAAGCATGCTCCACACCACCTCCCTCTCAGATTTGGAAAGGCACTTCAGATTCTTAAACCTTGGGTGGAGTGCTGTAGCTATCTTTAGAAATCTCATATTGGTATCTTCTTTGTGTTTTGTCAAATCTGCAGTGAAAGTGCTCTTAAAACGAACAACATGTGCTGAGTCATCATCCGAGACTGCTATAACATGAAATATATGGCATAATGCAGGTAAAACAGCAGGAGTCATGGAATTCTCCCCCAAGGAGTTCAGTCACAAATTTAATTAACACATTTTTTTTGAACGAGCATCATCAGCATGGAAGCATGTCCTCTGGAATGGTGGGCGAAGCACGAAGGGGCATATGAATGTTTAGCATATCTGGCACGTAAATACCTTGCAATTCCAGCTACAAAAGTGCCATGTGAACGCATGTTCTCACTTTCAGGTGACATTGTAAATAATAAGTGGGCAGCATTATCTCCTGTAAATGTAAACAAACTTTTTTTTCTGAGCGATAGGCTGAACAAAAATAGGACTGAGTGGACTTGTAGGCTCTAAAGTTTTACATTGTTTTGTTTTTGAATGAAGTTATGTAACAAAAAAAATCTACATTTGTAAGTTGCACTTTCATGATAAAGAGATTGCACTACAATACTGGTATGAGGTGAAATGAAAAATACTATTTCTTTTATTTTTTAGAGTGTAAATATTTGTAATAAAAAATATAAAGTGAGCACTGTAAGCTTTGCATTTTGTGTTGCAATTGAAATCAACATATTTGAAAATGTAGAAAAATATCCAAAATATATAATAAATTTCAGGTGGTATTCTATTGTTTAACAATGCAATTAAAACTGATTAATTTTTTTGAATTAATCGTGAGTGTTAAATATGATTAATCAACAGCCCTAGTTTAAAGTAGCAATTTAAGCATGCTATATCTAATTGAGATGTTAGACACATTAGCAATAAGCAGTATATTGTCGTCTCTTGGCCCATGTGCCTTAACCCAATATTCAGGGGCTTGCTGGTTTGTTTCCCTCAGAAGGAGAAATTCATTAAGTGAGACAGGTATATTCTTTGGTACAATCCTGTGTATTTACAAAGAAGATACACTAAGTCCTGTTTCCTTGAACACAGTAGGAACCAACAGCAGACAATTTCCTGGCTCATAATATCCAAGTCCACCCTTCCAGCCAGTTCTGTGCCCCAATGAGCTCTCTTTGCTCCCTCAGGGCCTAACTCATGACTGCTTCTCATGGCCTGCCTGCTTTCTGGTTGTTGTTGGCCTCTGAGATGCACACACACACATAGCTGCAACCAATTCATGCCCCAGCCATTGAATTTGCAATCAGCCCCAACCTCTGCCTAGGCCTTGCATGCAGCTTAGTGACTTGGGTGGTGGCTTCCACTGTTTCCAGCTATCCTTCCATAAAGGAGTTTAATTGCTTCTTCAAGTTAGAATGAATGAATGGTAGGTAGTATGCCCATCAGCTTTAATAAGGTCTGTGATTGCCTATAGATCAAAGGCATACTTGCCGCATACTTGATATTTAGCAGTAGACATCAGGGTTAAAATACCTACCCTAAGAAATAATGTCCAGAATCTGCTCTCAGTATAGAAATGTAGATGTAGAATAAATCCATTAAAGTGAAATTTGTACAAAAATAGTATGCAGGATATATAATGTGGACTCAATTGTGTCTTTACCATGAACCACAAGCAAGGGGCAGCATGTTGTTGCACTGCTTCTGAAGCTGATTCAGAGTCACAATCTGACTTTAGTAGTCACCATCTATAATTTGGGTCCCCCCTTGGAGCAGGGAGAATATCCAGATTCAAGTCTATACTGGGGCAACATACTTTCCCTAGTGGGTTTCCTCTGCCCACTCTCTACTCCATTATGCCAACTTGTATAGGGGAGGGAGAGCACAACAGCCCCTTGGAGGCTACTTTTCTCCCCGTCCTCAATTCTGGTAGCACACACAAGCAAGGTCACAATCTGGCCCTGTACATGTAGAGTAGAGTGCATGATGATAAACACACACAATTTAGGTGACTAATTTACTGCAAGGGGAAATGCATGCACACAAGTTTTACAAGGAATCTTAAAGTAAGCAGAACAAGAAGTTTCAGCTACACCAATTTAAATACAGGGTTTCCATTTACTTCAGATTATTTACCTCCGATTTACACTTGAGTAAATTAGATTTTAATTTGGGTATGTGTGTGTATTACTTCTATATCTCAAAAATATATTAGAACTGGACAAAGTCCAGAGAAGGGCAACAGAATTAGGGGTATGGAACAGAGGAGAGATTAAAAAGATTGTGACTGTTCATCTTACAGAAGAGATAACTAAGGAGTGCGGGGATGTGATAGAGGTCAAGAAAATCATGAATGGTGTAGAGAAAGTCATTAAGGATGTGTTCTTTACCCCTTCACATAAGACATGGGTCACCCACTTAAATTATCAGCAGCAGGTTTAACATAGACATAAGGAAGTACTTCTGCACAAAACATACTGTCAGCCTCTGGAACTTGTTGGCAACAGATTTTGTGAAGGCCAAAAGTATAACTGCTTTAAAAAAAAAAAGAATTACATAAGTTCATGAAGGTAGGTCCATCAATGGCTATAAGCCAAGATGGTCAGGGACGCAACCCCATGCCCTGGGTATCGCTCTGCCTGCTAGAAGCTGGGACTGGACAACAAGAGATGGATCACTTGATACTTGCCCTGTTCTGTTCACTCCCTCTGAAGCATTTGGCACCAGCCGTTGTAAGAAGACAGGACACTGGGCTAGATGGACCATTGGTCTTACTCAGTATGGCCATTTAGTTGTATGGCAACTAAAATGATTAGGGGTTTGGAACGGGTCCCATATGAGGAGAGATTAAAAAGGCTAGGACTTTTCGGCTTGAAAAAGAGGAGACTAAGGAGGGATATGATAGAACAGGGGTCGGCAACCTACGGCACGCGTGCCAAACATGGCACGCGAGCCGATTTTGGGTGGCACGCTGCTGCCTGCTGCAGTCCCAGCCCCGAGCCCCACTCAGCCCCCCGCCCACCGCTCTCCCCTGCGGGGGCAGGAGGCAGAAGCTTAGTCCTGCGGCAGCCAAGCTCTCCCTCCCCCGCTTCTTCCCCCAGCGTGGTGCTTTCCTCCCCCTCCCTCCCGACGATCAGCTGATCGCCAGGGGGAGGGGGGCGGAGCCGAGCCGCAGCGTGCTCGCTGCTCCGTAGAGGAGACAGAGAAGAGGTAGGGACGGGGCCTTGGAGAAGTGGGTGGAACAGGGCATATCCCTTCCAGCCCCCTGCCATGAGCCGCTGCCCTGCCCTCCCCTCCCCCACAGGTCTGGGGTCCCAGCTGCCAGTCCCATGCCAGCCGGCATCCCGGCCGCAGGCCGCACTCAACCTGCTGCAGGCCTAGGTGAACAGAACCCCAGGCTGGCAGCTTAAGATCAGCATTTTAATTTAATTTTAAATGAAGCTTCTTAAACATTTTGAAAACCTTGTTTACTTTACATACAACAATAGTTTAGTTATATAATATAGACTTATAGAGAGAGACCTTCTAAAAAACGTTAAAATGTATTACCGGCACGCGAACCCTTAAATTAAAGTGAATAAATGAAGACTCAGCACACCACTTCTGAAAGGTTGCCTACCCCTGTGATAGAGGTATATAAAATGAGTAGTGTGGAGAAAGTGAATAAGGAAAAGTTATTTACTTGTTCCCATAATATAAGAACTAGGGGCCACCAAAGGAAATTAATGGGCAGCAGGTTTAAAACAAATAAAAAGAAGTTCTTCTTCACACAGCGCATAGTCAACCTGTGGAACTCCTTGCCTGGGGAGGTTGTGAAGGCTAGGATTATAACAGGGTTTAAAAGAGAACTAGATAAATTCATGGAGGTTAAGTCCATTAATGGCTATTAGCCAGGATGGGTAAGGAATGATGTCCCTAGACTCTGTTTGTCAGAGGGTGGAGATGGATGGCAGGAGAGAGATCAATTGATCATTACCTGTTAGATTCACTCCCTCTGGGGCACCTGGCATTGGCCACTGTCGGTAGACAGGATACTGAGCTGGATGGACCTTTAGTCTGACCCAATATGACCATTCTTATGTAGACTCATCTTTTACCACAGGTGGTTGAAATATGGGGTTTGGAGGGGAATTATAAAAAGGTAGGAGTTTGCTGGAAAGAGGATGTAAAATTTGACATGCCTGGTTTTCAAGTGGCTGGTTACACTGCAATCTGCTGTTGTAGTTTAGTTATGCTTTGGTGTCAGTTTTTTTGTATTGTTAAGTAATGTCAAGGGCTTCTAGAGAGGTCTGGAATTATGGCTGGAAGTTTCACAAGAACTGGTTTTCTCATGGGATTTCCAGTACTCTGGTTTCTCTAAGCCAAACATAGAACAAGAATAATATTTCTTAAGGTATTTAAGTATATCTGCTTTCAGTCCTGGTCAAAACCAGGAAGGAAAGAGCCACAAGAAGAAATTAAATACAAACAAAGTAACCCTATAATGAACTTCACACAAACATGAAAATTGAACTCAAACTTTTTGTAGGAAGATTCAAGTTGGTTCTTAATTTTTCCAAACCAGCTTATGTATATCTATATCATGAAAATGATGTACAACAAGGCACAAGATTTCCAAAATGATCAGTGATTTTGGGTGCCTAACTTAAGATACCTGAAAGGGATGTCTATAGACCAAGCAGTGACCCATGCTAGCAAGTCTCTAAGCCCAGGTTGACAGACTCAAGCTTGCAGAGCTTGTGCTGTTATGCTAAAAATAGTTGTGTAGACAGTGCTTTTCAGTTTCAGATCAGGCTGGAGCTCAGGCTTTGAAGCCCACCTCCCTCCATAGGCTTCAGAGCTGTGATCGTGCAGACACTGCAGTAAGTCGACCTAAGCTATGTCGACTCCAGCTACATTATTCACTTAAGTCGATTTACCACAGTAGTGTGGACAAGGCCTGACCCACAACATCTACATAGCTATTTTTAGTGTGGTAGCGTGAGCCCGAGTCTGCCACCGGCTATGTGAGTGTACCCAAAGAGGCCTTATTTATATGAAGTGCTGAGCACTCATCCTCTGCAAATCAGTCCCCTTTAAATTGGTTCAAATTGGAGCATCCTAAAATGGAGGCACCCAAAAGTGTTTAGACACTTTTTCAAAAACTCGACCTATAGCTACAGGTCAAAATTTTCAAAAGCACATAAGCAACTCAAAAGCACAAAATGCAGTTGGATGGACTTGTACTCTTAAGTCACTTACAGTCAGATTTTTAAAGTTATTTAGGAGCCTTAGTGGGATTTTCCAAGAGCACCTAGCTGCTTAACGTCCATTGCTTTCATTGGGAGTTAGTTGCCTAGGCCTGGTGCATATCTGCATTTTTAGGTATCTAAATACCTTTAAAAATCTGGCCAATAGTCACTTTTGAAAATGTACAGATGCAGTATAGATATATTGGTATTACCTGCATATGAGTACATAAAGCTTTTCGAATGGGAAAGTGGTAAGGTATGGACTTGAAAAATACATTTAGAATCAGGATAGCAAACAAGAGAAAGATTTCTTCTGAGTTATAATGGTAAGGGCACCAGGGAACAGGAAAGTGTTACAATGATCATGTGCCCAAAGCACCTGTGGGAGAAAAATAGTGTTAAATATGCAAACCAAAAAGGAAAAAAATGAATCTTCATAAATAAATTTACTCACTTCATTGAGAAACTAAGAGTGCTGCCCATTTCCTCTCACCATTGGCCTGCTAATTGATGGTTATGAAGCAATGAAGGTCTCCTTGTGTTTCATGGTACACAGAGAAGCTCATTTTTTCTAAAACTCTTAGACTGAAGGAAATATATTTCCTGTTTGGTCTTGGTGGAATGTAACAAAAAGTGCTGGCAAGAGCTTAGTTATGCCAGGAATTACATCTGTTTAACAGGGTTTTAAGAAGTTGCAGATGCTAAAGTGTTTTGTTATTGTATAGCTGGACCTTGGCAGTGATGATAAATTTAACAGCTAAATAAAGATGTAAATTCTGTAAAATTGGCATTTCCTTTACCATCTGACATACCAGAAAGTTTTATACGTTTTCCTCCTAAGGTTTTTTAAAGCATCGATATTGTTCAAACAGCTCTTTTAAAATAAATCAGACTACAGAATTAAAAAAGAGGGCTTGAACAACAAATGATTAATGCACACAATATGATAAACTAATAGTCGTTTTCAAAACCCATCATTACTGTATATTTAGAAACACCATTTTCTTTGACCCCCACACAAATCTATTCTAATTTTAGTTTAATTTCCTCTAAGATCCCTTATAGCATATGAGTGTGTGTGTGTGTGTGTGTGTGTGCGCGCGCGTGCACACACACTTCTCCATAAGTTTACACTATAAAGTTCAGGCACAAAGATCTACACAGAGCTCATTGCAGAATCAGGGCCTAAACTGTATGTATGTAGGTCCTGATTCAGCAAATACTTACCATTAAATGCATGAGTATGTGAGTAGTTCCATTCAAATAAGTGGGATTATTGTGTTTAAAGGTTAAGCACTTTTGTAAACGTTTGCACAGTCAGGGCTTTATACTGTAAAGTACTCTGCACATGCATGATGCATACTGTAACTGTAATTCTGAAAAGGATTTTGCATATTAAGTTCCTGACCAAGAATATTCTCAATAGACTGGCCAAGGAATAAAAAGGAGAAAAAGCTATTGATTTATTGCTTAAGACAATACAGCATATTAATAGAAAAATCTAGCAACAATGTGGTCAGAATTAAAATTTTGATATTTACCATATGAAAACAATTACATTCCCTGATTTTGTAAAATCTACACAGATATGCAAAAGAAAACCTTTGACTTTGCAGTTGGAAAATTTGTCTCTGGGTAGAAGGACATCAATTCTTTTTCCAGCTAAACTCTCTATAGTCATGGAACAAAAACAATGCAAGTTTTTAATTTCAATTGCACTGTCATTTCTGGTTTCCCTCTAGTCAGAAAGGATTAGTGATGGAGGTAATTTGGACACTTTCTATCATCCTAATTGCTTTTAAATTTTATTCTTCCTGAATTTCATTAAACCTTTTGGATATTAACTGTACTGTTGCTCTTGTTGTAAAGTACCATAGTTGTACTTTTCTTATATATATATATATATATTATATTTTATAGTATATTTTTTTAATATTAAATAGACAATCATACATTAAAATTTTAGTACTGTATACAAATTGAATTCTTTGCTCAGTTTACTTTTTATCTCAATGTCTATATCAGTGTTTCCCAAACTTGGGACGCCACTTGTGTAGGGAAAGCCCCTGGCGGGCCGGGCCGGTTTGTGTACCTGCCACACCCGCAGATCTGGCCGATCACGGCTCCCACTGGCCGCGGTTCGCCGCTCCAGCCCAATGGGAGCTGCTGGAAGCGATGGCCAGTACATCCCTCGGCCCGCGCCGCTTCCAGCTGCTCCCATTGGCCTGGAGAAGCGAACCGCGACCAGTGGGAGCCGTGATCGGACGGACCTGCAGACATGGCAGGTACACAAACCGGCCCGGCCTGCCAGGGGCTTTTCCTATACAAGCGGCGTCCCAAGTTTGGGAAACACTGATCTATATCAAAAGTCTCATTGAAGTAATATGTTTTCAAAATATAAATGAACAGTTTCTGCCACCTTTACTCATGCAGAGTATCTCTGGCCCTGATGCTGCAAAGACTTATGTGCATGCTTAATTTTACACACTGAGTAGTTCCGTTGACTTCATGAGCTTACTCACAATACATAAAGTTTAGGATAGGAATAAGGCCAAGTCTACACTAAAAAGTTAGGTGGACCCACCTATGTAACTCAGGGGTGTGAAAAATCCACACCCCTGAGCAGTGTAGTTAAGCCAACCTAATACCCAGTGTAGACCGCGCTAGGTTGACCTCAGGGAGGTGGATTACATTTGCTACTATAGAGTTTCAAGTGTAGATAAGCCCCGAGTCTTTGTAGGATCAAGGACCTGCTGTGTCATCTGTCCCATTGATTTCAATGGAACTAGTTGTATATGAAGGTTCTACTCAATATGCTATCCTTACTTGCAATTGGTCCACATGGAATAGGGAGAGAAAGTGGGCCAGTGATGGGGGATGAGGGGGAAGAAAAGCAGGATGAAGTGTAGAGAATATCGCCAATACAGCACTAACTGTAATTACTTTAAGTGGGTACAACTCTAATGGAGAACTTGTATTCAAACATATTGAAGAATTATGATTCTGAAACAATAGTTTAGTGGGTATAAAAAGAAATGGTATGAGCTCTTGAATCCTGCTAGGCTTTTTAAAAGAAAATATTGATTGGTATATAAAAATATCAAATATACACATTTATATATATTCTATTATTATATATATATGTATACACAGAGAATATATTTACCTAGGAGAACAAAGCAATGGGTACATTGTTAAATATACTATGAAAAGCATTACATCTTATTCAGGAATCAAAGAGCTAAGTTCCTGGTCTTCTAAACCCTTATGCATGTGCTTAACTTTAAACATATAAATACAATGGGATACAAATATAATACTACTCTCCTGATTAAAGTTAAATTTATGCATAAGTGTTTGCATGATTGGGACCTAAATCTACAGTAATGGAATCATTAACAGGATACAATATCAAAGATCTAGCCATAATAAAAATGGCGTTTCTCTCCATTTCTCCTGAACAAAGGCTCGTGGAGTGGGGTAAGGAAGGAGTTTGCTTATTGGTCATGTGTGGTATTGTTGTTGATCGGTGTCATTCTGAGTAAGGCTCCCTTAAAAAGGTTGTCCTACACCTGGATCTAATCAGTCATACTTGCATTGCACTAGATCTCTTCTGGAAAGGCATTCAAGAGGCAGAGTTAGTCAGAACTGGTAGAAGGTCTTCCAAATATCTAAGGAAACATTTTATCAAAAACATGATTGAAGAGTGTGAAACATGATGAAAATCTGAAGATTTTTCAACCAGCTCTAGACAGAGTTCTGCCACCAAGAACACTCTTCTTTGAATGTTTGGTAGTACAGACTTCAGTTTCTCCAGCTGCTTTGTCCCTGTAGAGCAAAGCTCTCTTACAGAGTTGCAGAGTTTAAGGGTGTCTGAAGTAGCCAGGTTTCAGTGCATTGTAGATTAAGACCAGCAATTTATGTTCTGTTCAGAAATGAAAGGAGATTCAGTGATGGGATGACTGAAAATTGAAAAGGAAAGAGAAAAACAATTAAATTANAATCCAAATGGCCCATTTCGGACAGTTGACACGAAAGTGTGAGGCTACTTCAACATGGGGAAATAGATTCAATTAGTGTAATGACCGAGCCATTCCCAGTCTCTGTTCAAACCTAAGTTAATGGTATCTAATTTGCATATTAATTCAAGTTCAGCAGCCTCTCGTTGGAGTCTGTCTTTGAAGCTTTTCTGTTGCAAAATTGCCACCTTAACGTCTGTCAGTGAGTGATTAGAGAGGTTGAAGTGTTCTCCCACTGGTTTTTGAATGTTATGATTCCTGATGTCAGATTTGTGTCCGTTTATTCTTTTGCGAAGAGACTGTCCGGTTTGGCCAATGTACATGGCAGAGGGGCATTGCTGGCACAATGGCATATATCACATTGGTAGATGTACAGGTGAACGAGCCCCTGATGGCATGGCTGATATGATTAGGTCCTGAGACTGAAAGGTGCTTATTAAGGTGTTGTTCCATATCAGAAGTCTATATCTTGATGCTAACAAGGTGAGGACAGAATAGTTTAAAAATGTAATGACTCATTGAAAATTATCAACCTAAAACTGTAGCATGAAGTGGTTCCAAGAGTTAACTTTCAGGTAAAAGCACTATTATGATATAACTTACGATGTGATGTCACCCAGAAACTCTGCTCTCTTGTTTCTGATCCTCCTCTCGCTCCCTGCACTCTGCCACAGACTCCCACCGAATGTCACACTCTATAGACCCTTCTCCCACTTCAAGCGGTCTTCCATTCTCCCTTGTATGAAAAAGTCTGCTCTTTCTCACATATCAGACAGCCATCCTCTCTTCATTTAAATAGCTCTTTAAAACAACATTCTGCTGCAAAACCTTTCAACAACAATCCAGAGAATTTTTTGTAATTGTTCAGCTTAGAGATATTGCCACCGCATCTACTAAACCCATACAGTGTGAAGCCAAATCTTCCAGCCCAGGTAAGTGCCAGAGAAGCTTTTGAACATAGTGCACCCATCACTGGTTTTGTGAACATGGTAGCGGTATGGGGGGGGTGGTGGTAAATACAGACAGACATTTCCCACAGAAATAGTCACATAATTTTACTCATTTCTCACTGTTCAAAATTGCATGATGAATTATTTTTGCAAATATATACATGAGGATTGCTCACAAACATTTGAGAAGTGAGTTTTAAGTCAGTCGTTGGATATTCAAAACTCATTGGTCAAGCTTTGAGACCTGGGATTGTTTCCATCGCTTGATTATATGGTGGAACTTTAATTATCTACTACTACTACACCTCTACCCCGATATAACGCGATCCGATATAACACGAATTCGGCTATAACGCGGTAAAGCAGTGCTCCGGGGGGAGGGGGGGAGGGGCAGGGCTGCGCACTCCAGTGGATCAAAGCAAGTTCGATATAACGCAGTTTCACCTATAACGCGGTAAGATGTTTTGGCTCCTGAGAACAGCGTTATATCGGGGTAGAGGTGTACTTCCATTTGAAATATATTTGGTTTTATCGTTAAATTAAGTTTATTGCTTGATTCAACAAATCCCAGTGATGGGCCCAAAATTCACTTTCTGTCAGTGTTTGTATACAAAAACCTCCAGTCATGCAAAGCAAACAAATACTGATTTGAACAGGCAGAAGTACAAACTCAGTTTCCAATTTGGCAAATTGTTTAACAGGTTTTTACACTATTCAGTCATTTCTAGTTATGAACCTAAACCTCAGATTTAAGTTCCACCAGGTTCTCAAACTGGATAGAGTTTCACTCAAGCTGTTAGTACTGGGGGGGGGGGGGGGGGGGAGGGTTATAGCTTTATGTCAACCTAAACAATGAGAAACTCAAGGTTCTGCTGAGTTTTGTCTTCAGCTTATGGAAAATAGAAATAAGAAAGGCTTCTGATTTCCTAGTTCATCCCCCTGCTGGGTTACTGTTGGTTTAACGTAACAGCAGTAGTTTTCATGTGTTACACTAAAAAATTCTCCTACAGAATACGTTGAGTAATAGGTATCTTGCTAATAGTAACATCAGGAATTCATATTAACAATAATTCAGGAAGTGGACAATCTGGTCAGCAAACAACTGGCTGTCCAAATTCTTCTAAATGCTGCCTGGAAGAAAAATCTTTGCTATCTGAACAGCAGCATGTATTTTAATTAGACAGGGGGTGTGTTCCTTTCATTTCAGTGAGCCACAACCATTGCATTATGTAGAACATGCTATTATGGAGCACAAAAGCTATGCAGTACTGTATAATTAACCCAGATGTGATTAAATCCATCCAATAATGCTGATTCAGCACACTAAGAAGGGCATGTCATCAGGCAATACTGAACCTGTATTCAGGCCCAGATTAAAGAATTTTGGGGACCGGTGTACTATGAAAATTGGGCCCCCCACTTCTTTAAAGCACCATACCCCAACACCCCTCCTGCCCCCCATACCTCAACACTCCACCAGCCTCCACTTATCCTGACAGACACATCCCAGCAGCTCTGACATACATCCCACTCACCACAGCTCCTAACACCTCAGCCCTACTGGACACAGCCCCCAACATCCTGGTCCCCAGCATCCCCCACTTACCCCCCCAACTTCTCACCCCACTGCACTCCCCATTCACTCCATAGCCCACCAGCAACTCTCCCTGAGGCCTCACCCACCTCCCACAGGACCTTCCTGGCCACTCACCACTGCCTGCCCCTCACCCTGGCTAGGGCACTTTCTCCCAATCCCAGCCACCCAGCTCCGTTCACCCCATGTGAGCCAAGGTGCTTAGGGTAGCCCACACTGAAAATGCAAAGGTCAGGGCAGGCTGCAAAAAGAGCATATTCTTCCAAAACTAGTGGTTAACATTGTAGTTAGATTCAACAACCAGTCACAAAATGTGCTCCTAATCCCCCAGAGTGGTTATCAAGAAACTAGAAAAAAAGAAATCACACGGCTCCCTTTATTTCATTCCAGTTCTCTGGCTCCCAATCAGCAAATAGGTCCAGTAAGGTGAGGAGTTATTTAAAAACTCTGTTCACTATGCAAAATGTTCTTCTGATCCCCAAAGGGCCACATTACTTGATCAATAGTTTGGATCTTACCCAAAATACCATGCTGCCAGCCAATCCTTTAGTATCTAAAACTAAAGGTTTTATTAAAAAAGAAAAAAGAGGAGAAGAGTTGTTAAATGGTCAAAGCAGTCGGATACATACGTATGACTTCAGAGTCCATATATCCGATTCTTAGCAGCATTGGTGAGTTTGCTGGCTTGTAGGGTCCCTCTGGAACACATCCAAAGCCTGGATGGGTCTGTCAGTCCTTTGTTCAAAGCTTCAGTTTGTAAAGAAGTTACTCCAGAGGTGAGAAGCAGGATTGAAGACAAAATGGAGAAGATGCAGCTTCCTTTTATATCCTTTGCCATGTGGCTTGTACATCCTTTGTCCCAAACAAGCTCAAATCACATGGACATGCAAAAGCACTTGGAGCCCCCTGTCCATAGGCATGTCCCTACATGTCCTGATGACTCATAGGTGTAGCCCCAGGCTTCTTTCAATGGGTTCATTGTATAGCTGGCTGCCCTTGACAGGCCATTAAGCAGGCTGGATAGTGCTTATGCCAATCTGTCTGGGGGTGTCACTCAAACACAGCGCAAGTTTGCTATACAAATATACCACACATTTATAACTCACAATACAAAGACGACACATACATATACACATGACTGTCATATTTAGCAAATAACTTTTCCACTGATACCTTACATGGCATATCTTGTAAGAATCACTGCAATTTTGTAGTATTGGTAATAATAATATTGTAAGTGGTCACCCATATTCCATACAGTGTCACACCCCGATCACATGACAGGGGGGTGGCCAGGACAAATTTGAGTGACTGGTTTTGTGACCTGCTTTGCAGGGTTGCAGCGCCACTCCGGTTTGTTGCTAGGTTGTTTTGTTTTTTTTCGAGTGGACGAGAGCCGTGTGCAAGGGCACCAAATGCACTATGGTTAATCCGGGCCTGCCTGTATCCCTTATGTTCGTAGTTAGTTGTCTACCCCAATGTGCTTTATACCTAACATTTATAACTTTATTTTGTATTAGAAACACACAGACTTTCATTTGCAGTTTGAATGTGAAATTCTAGATTAAATTTCTCAATGCATCTGGTTTATTAAAAGATATGTTCCTTGAAATTAGGAGGGAAAGGATTGGACAGTTTGAAGGAAGAAAAGTTCTCAAAGAAAAAAAACATATGCACATTTTAAATCTTTTTGTTTTTGGCCTAAGTATTTTTCAGTTTCTTTAAATATGCTAGATGGCAAATGGAAAAGCTGCAAAACTAACTCAAAGTCCTCACCAAATGGCTGCCAGAAGTACCAGTTACAGCTGTACAAATCAGAATAACTTCTTGTATCACTTCAAGCTGTTTACAGGGATGCAATTCATTATTGTGCATTTGTGTTCAATGTTTGCAGTTATGTTTGATAAATTCTCTCCTCTAAAGCTCTCAAATTGGCCACAAGTTCTCTAATGTTTTCAATACATCTCACATAGTAAGAGAGTACACTCAAGTCATAAATCAAGACCCTAAAAACACAGTAAAAAATATTTTGCATTGGTGTTCATGGAATCTTGGGTCTTTCCCCCTCCTAAGTCTCAGAATGCACACGGTACAATGTAACAAATCTCAAGAATTATAAACAAATGTAGAGATAATGGGTATTAAAAACTGAACACAAAGGCAGCAAGAGCTAGAAAACAAAAATAATAAGAGATAAGAGGGCAACCAGAGTAATTGAAACCCCTCAACCTCCACAATGAGCACTTCCATGTAGTAAGCCACTGCTCAGAGCTTTCTCTGTTTCTCAGAAATGTGTCAGATCCTCAGCTGGTGGCAATGGAGGTCAATGGAGATACCTCCTCTTACATCAAGTGAGGATCAGTGCCATAAAACTTGTCTGTTAAGACTACTAGGTGTCATAGGGCCTCAGACAGTCCACCAACCCCAAACCTGTCCAATGCTGCCACGGCATTGCCACTCGTGCATTGATATGGATCCCAGACTTATGGTGAGAGCAACTTCCTGAAATGTCTCCCATGGGAAACGAGTAGGAGAAACTTAGTGCGCTGATCAATAGCCAGAACATGCCAAGATCAAGGAGTATGTTACATTTTAACAAACTCCACAGCCAGCTGAGTGTCTCCAGGGGACCAGGTTGGTAACATTCACCATATAAGCCTCCACTTGATCGCCATCCACAAAAATCCTGCTTTCCCCTATAACTCCTCACTCCATAAACTAAAATGTTCAAGAAAGAATTCAAGGCAATGTCTCCAGTGAGCTCAGCTGCCAGCCAGCTCTTAGCAAAGCAGGCACAAGTATGATAAACCCTGAAATCCTGGCTGCCAGGGCATTAAAATACATTTTTCCCCAGCTGTAAAATAAATTATTCACGATCATGGGAAGCATGATGTTTGGCATATCCCTCAGCCAGTAATGCTATAACCCTCCCCACATATTATGCAGAGTCTAACCTGCTCCATTGTCACCCTTCACTTTCAGGCCCCATACATTCCTCTTCCTGTTTGGAATTCTGCCTGACCAAACTCAAATTTGTGATGTTCAGATTTAGTTAATCTGACTTCAATCTTGGACAGATTGCACTAGTTCATATATTTTACAGAACTGGACACCCAACCTTAAAATGAGCTCTTATACTGACAATTTAGGTAGAGTAGCCAAGGAACTGAATGGACTTGCATATAATGATTTAGGCACATCCATATGCTCATAAGTGAGGCGTTTTCAGTTACTAGTTTTTTTTCAGTGGATAAATAAAAGGACTTCATTCTCAAGACCAGTGTTTCTCAAACTGGGGTTGCCACTTGTGTAGGGAAAGCCCCTGGCGGGCCGGGCCTGTTTGTTTACCTGCCCTTTCCGCAGGTCCGGCCAATCGTGGCTCCCACTCGCCGCAGTTCGCCGCTGCAGGCCAATGGGAGCTGCTGGAAGCGGCAGCCAGTAAGTCCCTCGGCCCGCGCCGCTTCCAGCAACTCCCATTGGCCTAGAGCAACGAACCGTGGACAGTGGGAGCCGCAATCGGCAAGACTTGTGGACGGGGCAGGTAAACAAACCGGCCCAGCCCGCCAGGGGTTTTCCCTACACAAGCAGCGACCCCAGTTTGAGAAACACTGCCCAAGACTATCAATCTGGCACCTTTCACCAGCTCTAAAATTCCATGACCAACTATTTGGACTAGGTAGGGTACCTTTAAACCTTGCTTTGTGGGCTATTCTGCATGTTCTGTTCATTGCTCAGTTCCGTTATTCAATATACTATCACTGCAAAACCTCCCCCAAAATAAACTGTATAAACTGTAAACATCAGGGAGTTTTACTGGATGACCTTGACATGGGGTATTCTATTTTCAGTGTTATACCTGCTCCTACAATATCTAAACTAATAGATATACAAGTCTACCCACTTCATACTGGAAAGAAAACAACCATTAACTGATCGTCCTGAAACTTATTTTCTTTCCAGAAATCTGCAACATGCTAATATAGGATGGAACATCTCATTTTAAATTTCTACTACTGATAGTTCTGTGCAGTAGTTTAAGCTCTAAATCCCTCAAGGTGTTGCATTTGATGGAGGTTAAGTACAGTACCATGCAAAATGCAAATCTGATTAGAGCTAATTAAATGATTCGTAAAACCTCTGCATTACAGTTAAATGGTATTTTCTCCTCTACACAAATTTTTTTTATATGCAGTACTGTAGGGCATTTAGTTGCAATTAAGCAATTACTGTTAATGTTCAACTGAAAGAGATTTGCCCCCCTCCCCCGATTTAAAATGCAATATGCTAGGTTCATGATGTTTGTTTTTCCGTTGATTATTTTGGCTGAAAAATATTACAGCTATATTCTGTTTCTCAGTTTCTTATTCTGTTTGGACATCTTATGACTGATCCAACATCTCTCTAATAATATGGGTAGCATCAGGTATAAGATATAAGAATTACAGCCACATATATCATCTATCTGGCTATAATTTTTATCTGGAAGCTAACTCAAAACACCAGAAATTTGTTAAGGTTTCCTTATCCATAATTACCCATAATTCCCTTGGATTTTTTTTTTTAAGTTTGCTACGAACTAGAGATTTTTCCTCAATCTGAATGCTTCCCATGCCACCAGCACACAAACAAGGCTCCACCCTTCCTATCTTTTGTGCCCTTTGTAAAATTGGCTACCATATTGTGTTTCTACATTTAACATTTTAAATGTATTTAACTTTTTTTTTTTTTTTTATGAGGATAGGCCATTGACCTATCATTCAACCCCCAACTTGGAGCACCAGTGGACTGCTTTTTTTCTGATCCCTACTTTTTGATTTGTCTAGCTTGGATGATTTTACCACGAGTTAAACATCCTGCCTGCCGAGCTGTCTGGGTCATTTGAACACTCAAGTTTTCCCACCATGTCAAGGTGCAGACCCCGGGGAATATCTTTAGAACAGCTAAAACTTAACGTCACAGTTAACGTCAGATCCAAGGATTTTTAGAAAATGGTTTGAGAGCAAAATGCATTCAGTATTATTTCACTGATGCATAAAATATATCTCAATGTGTCATGGTGCATATATGAGATGTGATAAATACACACGTATCCAAGAAGCAAAAGGGCAAAGCACATTCCACAAAATGCAATCCTAAACCTTCCCCGCAAGCAAACACTTGAAGACGACATAGACCATGCAGTGTGCCCTAAAGGTCAGACTTTGGGCAAGGAAAGACTCCTGCCACCAGGTCCTAGACATTTAAAACTAAGTCTGAGTCTCTTACCCCTAGTGCCCCATCTTACTTTGCCTGCTGATGCAACAAGTGGAGACAGAGAGATGGCCTTCTTGGGCGCTAGAACCCACCTGACTATGTAGGGAAAATAAATAAAATCCTATAGTTAGAAAGTAATATGGGCCTGAAAGACTTCCTTTGACTTTGGATTGGACCCTAGAATTGCAAGTACCTGGCATCAAGGTCTATTTATATTAAGGAACATGTCCTGTAAGTTAGTGATAGTATAAGGTGGCAGAACCATATATGTATAGGATACGATTTTCAAAGACTCAAGCGTGGTTTGGTCACCCAACCCCATTAACTTATATTGTAAGTTCACACGAAAAGCCTGTGCCAGGTCTCCTGCGTCCCAATCCTTAACCACAAAAGCATCCTTCTTGCTTCCCCACTGCTTAGGTTATTCACTCCAAAGTCTCCCACATTGGGATGGAAGCTAGTGTGAGGTCCATTGCTGAACATATACCACAAATATAATAAATAATAATAATAAGACTACACTAGTCTACAACTGGAAAAAATAATCAATGTTATCAGCAAGAAGGTCAAGCAGCCAGTTGTCATGAGATAAGCAAGTGCTATTCAAATGCACTTTTAAGGGTGCTTCCCGTTCCACTGAAAAGATGAAAAGGTTGATCTCAAAACACCATGAGTTCTGCAAGTTGATGTTGTGCAATTAATCAAAGTATTGAAACAACACTTTGTAAGCATGCCATACCTGAGGAATGTCAGATCCAAAGTAAACGTATCACAGTTTTTAATCCAAATAGCAACACTTTACTCACACCAGGAAGACATATTTTACCTGAGCGATGCTGATTTTCTCTGTAAAGAATATTTTAGCATAAAACTTCTGGAATATGTCACTAAACCAGTTAGATCCCAAGTGAGGCAGTTAACAAGAGGCTAACAGAAATATTTCAATTATCCCAGTTAAAAATTTTAATTTACTCTTTTTAATAACACTATTCTGAATGTTGCCAAATACACTGAAACCTGACACGCCTCTATATAAATAGATTAATTGTTCCCTTGATAGCCAACTACGCTAACAAACAGAGCAATTCATAAAAGCAGCTGGAAGACCATGTTGTATTTGAATGCTTAAAATAAATTCTAAAACCCAGACAAGCTTCATCCAAAAATAATCTTTTAATAATAATCAATATTTTGTTTGCTACAGTCTACTGACTTCCACCAAATTTGATCTTAGTAATTGTACAGACGGTGTTCCTAACTATTTTATACAGATTTCAGCATAGGCAAGTGGAACTCCATTTGCAGTTTGTGTGAAAAATATCTTCCTGGGTGCTTCCTATTTCAAAAATAAATTGATGCACATAACATTTATTCCACCCATGCAATGTATTTCAACTGGCTTGAATTTCTGTCCAGCATGTAAACATTTCCAATTAAAAAGTGACAGAGTCCTGTGGCACCTTATAGACCAGGGGTAGGCAACCTGTGGCACGCGTGCCGAAGGCGGCACGCAAGCTGATTTTCAGTGGCAATTTCCAATTAAGGTTCCAGAACAACCATCATTGAATTAAAAGAGCCACACTGTACACATGCCATTTTTTTTAACTGAGTAAGACAGCCTAATCTTTAACTGTGTCTTTCCTAACTTTGTCTTTTCTTTGTTAGATGCTTTTATGAATGTCCTGTAAGTCCCTGAGTACCTAAAATTGCTTCACCACCACTTTTGTTTTGCTTGCAAGTAATAAATATTTCAAAGATTCAGGTACGCAAGCAAACAAGAGGATTCAGTAGTGGTGACAGAGCAAAAATCCACTCCCCCTCCCTTCATAAAAAGGTTAGGTATCAATATAGGCCGTAGAGCATACTGTACATATGAGCAATACATTACATGAAAACAGACGTGGACTAAGTTAATTTCTTCATGGGCATTTTCAAAAGAGTTGAATGCCTAAATCACAATGACCTCAGTTGAATTTGGACACCTAACTTCTTTAGGCTCCTGTGACAATCCCAGCCATAATTCTTCTAATTTTACCTTAAATGCAGACCTAGTAGGCAAAATGGTCCAGTGGGTACAGCATTGATCTGGGACTTGGGAGACTCTGTCCCTAGTTCTGCTACTGACCAACTGTGTGATTTTGAGTAAGTCACTTCCCTCTCTCTGTGCCTCAGTTTCTTTTCACATGTTTTTAATCTGCCCTATTTAAGATTTTAAGCTCTTCACCGCAAGGATTGTCTCACACAATGTACTTCAAGCCCCTTGCACTATGGGGACTCAGCCATGTAATACAAAATTGCTATCTAATTAGAGCAATTGATAATGGGTATATGGTTGATGGGGAGTAAGCTAAGAGGCTTCACAGCCTATAAAATGTTGAATGTGTTTCCAGGGTAGACCAATGGGACTGGATCACAAATGTCAACCGTCTGAGGATCTAGTCCCTAATTTCTTTTGCCTTGAAAGTCCAGTGTTCTTTCCATTGGCTGAGTGTTAGGGATTTTGCTTTGTCCATTCCAGGAAGGGAAGTGTCTTTGGGTCTCTTCAATGTCCCTTTAACATGTTCTTGAACTGTATTTCTATGGAAGTAGTAAATGTAGCCTCATCTGAACCTAGGAGTCCAGGTAATTCAGTAATTCTTTCAGTGAGTAACTAGATGGGGACAAACATTCCTTCTCACAAAATATATAACTAGTACTGTTTCTCTGATACAAAATGACAGGGAGAAGTTGGTGTCTAGAAGTCCCAGTGTACCATTCTGCTAAGATCACTTGAGACTCTTGTGTGGTAGGATTCCTTTTAAATTTAAAAAATTCTTCCCATGAATAACACTGGAATTTAATCCTATTTCTGTATGCCTGGTATTAGGTTCTCACCTTCTGGAGGTTTTAGCCAAGAAAAGAAATGTGCTGGAACAATGTTTCTTGTAAGAGATTCCAATCAACTCTTAAACACAAGGAAGTAGCCCAGACTAAATGGCTTCCTGCCTGATTTCCACTAACACCAATGCTATATGAGAGCATACAAAAATATTTAGTTAGCAGCTCACTGTCACAACCAGTAGCCTCTTAACAATGTTCCTCCTAGAGAGGGTTACCAGCAGGATTCCTCCCTTTGTCATTATATCAATTCATTGTAATTAATTCCAGAGCTACATGCCAAAATTTTCGGTGCCTCCATTCTTGGACATCCAAGTTTAGACACTTTAAAGGGGGTGAGATTTTCAGAGGACAGGAGCTGAGGACTTTTTGAAAATCAGGCTCCTTTATAACATCTCAAGTTGGGTATGCAAAGTCCCTAGTCACTTTGTCCTTTATTATGACCAGGAGTTTCAGAGTTTCTCCAGTATCTCGATATCCCTTAACAAACCTGAAATACAAACATTCTTGGTATTCTCATAACACTCACTCCTTCCACTTCACCCATCTAGAAGAATTCAGTCTTCTAAAACTCATAGAAGTAGTCAAAAAAGGCTATACCACATTTCCCACCTTCAAGCCTAATTTGATAAATCCAAACTGCTGGCCCCATTGGAACCTTGCAATGTGACCAACTGACCACTCATCCATGCCAAGATTTTACTACATTTCCAAGATTTTGAAATCCTCACAATGACTGGCCTTAAAAAACTCACCAAACTAAATAGGTATATGATTCCCACGATTCAAACTCTCATTAATAAATAGAGCGATATTAACAATAGCATCTAAAAACGTTGGAGTCAAACACCCCATTTACTGAAATTTAAATAGATATCTATTTAAAATCTCAGACTGCATCCATCAAGGGCTCAATACCACAAGCTCCGACTTAGGGGCAGTGACAATACATGCTATCCCAAGACCAGACCATAGATCAAGTTGTTAGTCACCATTTGGTCCCTTGTTATCCACCTTGCTACAAGCATAAAGCTGTGCCAGCCATTTTTCTGCTGCAGAGCATTTCTCCCTCCACATATGGTGGTGAGGAGGTCAAAGCTTCCACCCACTTCCCCACTTTTATGGGATGGAGAAGTAATGGCTCCAGGGAGGCTTCTATTCCCCTGCACTGTAACTAATGATGTAGGTAGGCCCTTTTACATCCCCCAACTCCCCTGTATAGGCTTATAGGACAAACCACAATTTCCCCATAATGGATCATCCCTATCATTACAAAATGAAGTACTTATAGAATATATGGGGTTCAGAAGAATAAAAACTGGAAGAAAAATGAGAAGAAAGGACCAAATTATTTTCCAAATTATACCAGTATAAAATCAGAACAACATTACTGGCCTGATTCGGATGTCAGACCATTTTTACAATGATTTCAAATGCAGTTACTCCTAATTTACACTGCTTTGGACATTACATTAGCAGTAGGATAACATACAGCAAAATTTGGTCTGTATTAGGTTAATAACAGTTATTAAAGAAAAGGTGAAGGGATTAAGAATAATGGATATAGCTTATAAAAGTATACTTTCTGCAACTCATATTGCCTCAGAATTGCCATATTCTCCTATTCTGTATACTTATGACCTCTCTATTCCTTATTTAAAAAAACAAAACAAAAAAAACAGCTTGTCCTCTCAACACAAATGTTTACTTTTAATACAGAATTAGTAAATAAAAGATTTGCCCGTGGAGAGACAGAACAAGTCATTTTGTTTCTGTGCTGTGGCCTGTAGTACTGTTATAGCATGTGTCACCGTTACACAGTCTTCCAAGTTTGTTTTCTTTTCGTGTGCAAACAAATGTTCAGTCTTGGGAAGACCTGATATGTTTTTGTTACATTCTTCCCTGGGGACTGCCCCTTCATGTGATGGAAAGGTTTGTGTGCTCCAATGACCCAGAGAGCTATGCTGGGAGGATTTTTAACTCCTGATAAAGCCACTCAAGTCAGACAGGTCAAAGAATAGGGATCAGACAAAAAGCAGTCTACTGGTTCTCCACCCTGGGGGTTGACAGAGAGGCAAACAACCCCTAGTCTCATAAAAAATTAAATTATAACAAAACTAGGTAGCCATTCCAGCAAACTAGGGTGGTGGAGTTTTCTTCATACTTTCCCTGATGGTACAGAAAGGAAGGATTCAGATTTAGATTTGTTATGCAAGGTTGTGAGTAGATGCAGTGGTCCCAGGAGAACTGTGTGAATAGCAGGACAGCTTGCTTTCTGCCTTGGTCTCTCATTAAAATCAATTGTGGAGACGGAGTTGCTCTCTGGGAACCAGGCATTGGTATTGGGCTGAGATTCCTAAAGGAAAGCATTGCCCTGCCTGTTTGTGTCCATCTCCATTCTGGGACTGGTGTATGCATGTAATTAAAGCGTACCCAGACTATGTCACTGATTTCTCTGGTAGGAAGCCAACCTGCAAGGCCCTGGAAATCTGCTACTGCATGGCAGAAGGTCAATGCTGGTGTCAGAAATGGGACACTGGTGTCAAAAAGGGCAAATATATTGAAACAAATCCTCTGAAGCCATGTGCAAAACCTATGGAAAAATTCCCCTGCTGACTTCAGCTCTTAACCATCCTCTCAACCCAGTATGGTCTTTCAACCTGATCTGAATGGACAGAATTCCCTTCATATCTTTCAGCAGCACTAGGCTGTTTTGGTTTTTTAAGTTAAAATATGCATGATGGGAAGGGAAGTAGGATTCCTGGCAAATTAATGGTTGTATATTATACTAAGCTCCAGTCACTGAGCATCTGTGTCAAATACACTGATACTGGCTAATACCGGCATTTTCTTTCCATTTTTCCTTACTCAACAAAAAAATATTCACAAGATCTTCTCTCCAGGTGAAGTTTTATGAGGGCTGGGTGAATATGGAAGAATCACCCTGAACCTCGCTGAAAACCTTAAGTTCACAGGAACTTGCTGAGGGGGAAAAAATGTGATTGTTTTTTTCTTTCTAGTCTGTGTTTTTCATTTTTGTTCATCCCTCCTCTTTTGGATTCTGGGGGGGGGGGGGGGGGGGGGGGGGGACTGTTCTTCCAATATTTCCAGCCAGAGCAGAAGCAGGAACCACCATCAATCTTAAGACAGGGCTAATTTTTATATGGATTTCCAGTACAGATGTGTAGACCCAAGATAAGCTTTGGGTAAACATCCAAAACTTGTATGTGCTTATCCAGACTGAACCTCTGAGGTAGTGGCACTAGATACACCAACAGCTGCAACAGTAGACCAGCTGTAGCAGCAACAGCTTGTTTCTATCACTGTCCAGTTTCAGTGCAGGGATTCTGGCAAGCACAGTAGCAGCTTTCTTGTCCATTAAGCTGATTTTATCCTGGACTTTTTAGCATTGCTGTAGCTGACATGAATCACAGAAAATCCCACAAACAGAAATTAACCCTGGTGACAAGTGCACCCAAAAGGAAAAACAGATCCATTTGTGTGTGTCACCTTTTTCTTTCAGTTTCAATTATTGCTACTCAACTTCACATCAGTAACCGAAAACTGTACAAACAGGAACTACTCTTCCAATCAAGAGGAGTTACCTGAAAGCACTGTCATTTTTCACTCCAGGGTAAAAAATTCTAAAGGTTTTGTTCAAAGCAGCATCCAAAAGCACTGATGCTTGGTCAGTCTAAAGATAGGCTTGAATCACAATGTTCACATACAGGTCCAGATTTTTCTGAAAGTTCAGTGCGGTTAGGTGATCCAGTGTTCTAATTCTGACTTATGTCTAAAGCAAATGCCTTGAGTCAGCAAACTTGGACTGGAAATGTGAGAAAAAGCTCTCATAAAATTTCTGATGCTTCTTGCTTCAGGCTGGTTTGGAAGTACAGTCAGAACAGTCCCTTACTCAAAGTCTGAAGTTGCACTTTTGGTCTCAGATGAAATTCAAAAGTACAGAAACATGTAAAAATAAGAGATGGAGTATGTAGGTGCCTAAGTGCAATAATCCAAACTTTGAACCGTAAAGTTTCAATTAGGGTTCAGTTAATGTTCGGGGTGAAGGTTAGAGAGGAAATTTTTTTTTTTTTAGAACCAGTTTGACCATCAGTAAGATTTGCCCTTTACACAGCTTTTCCTCCCTTTAAACGATTCTCACACAGGGCTTCCATGGAGAATGGCTGACATCTGCAGATCATTTTAACATTATCGGGAGATTTAAAGCAGGGATGAACAGGTGAAAGTACACAGTCTGCAAGCTAGTAAACCTCTCAAATTTACCATGGTTCAGTCACTATTTATTAACCATTCAGTTCTTGTCTAGTTCTGTTTTGCTGTATCAAAAGGAATAAAAAAATAAGGGGGAAATTAAAAAAAAAAATTAGCCAAGCTCTCTCTTCCTGAGAAGAACACGCAGTACATTTCTTGGTCCCTTGCTTCTCCCATTCATTCCCTACTTTCAACTGCCCTTCTCCATTGTTTCCAAGGCTCTTTATTTAACAGCAACTTGAACTCACATTTGCTTTCGTGTGTTTTTCCCTTTCTCCAATCTTCACAAACAACTGTTGGCACCAGCAGTCTGCACTTGCAGCAAAGAGAGAGAAAGAAATAACCGAACACTCCAGTCGCTCAGTCCACAAAAGGGGTTAAGCCAAAGTGCTTCACATGCCTCTTCCCAAGAGGGTGCTCAAGCATTGAGAACACACAGCTAAAAATTTCACACATTGATCGGTCAGACTGCAATGGATCAACTGCTACAATGTTCAATTCATGCCCAGACAGGTGTTGAGTGGTGGCAGGTTTTTAGGCCATAGAAATGTTTTCTTTGGCATTGACCCACACATTCTTAATTCCATCCAGCCTGTTTTCATTTGGAACAGAACAATAACATGCTGCACCAAGCAGCCAGCTAGCTAGCCATGAAGGGCTGGCATTTACTAGGAAAGCAAAACAGCTTTATCACATATTACACTGCTCCTATACCCAGGTCACGGGGGGAAGGGGGTAGATATTTTCTATGTTTTTTTCTATTGTCCAGCATGTTTGTATAGAGAGTTGTTGGCTCATTTGTTCTTACACTGGATATCTGCAGTGAGTCTATTCAGGGCTGGCCCACAACATTTTGGCACCTGAGGCAGGGAGCTCAAATGATGCCCCCATGCCCCCTCGCTTGGGCAAAACTTTGAAAGGTCTCAATTCTGCCTTCTTCCTGTTCTACTCCTCCCATGGTACTGCTCTGCTACCTACCCCAATAAAGGAGAACTAACATCTTAACATTTTTGAACAAGGCATTTAAAGTAACACTTAACTTTCAAACGCCTTAACAGCAAATGTAAATTTTCTTGTCTGCATAGTAAACACTGGCATTTTTATCTGTTTGAATAATCAAAGTGGTGCTTTCTGTGCCTTCTTGGTTGCAAAGATTTGAACTGCTTCCTGCTGAAGGTCCACAGTCTGGGCCAGCTCATGCTCTATTGAGATGGTTGCAAGGCCGACCAGCCTCTCCTGTGTCATTGTGGAGCGTAGATGTGTTTTTATTAACTTCAGCTTGGAGAAGCTGCGTTCTCCACTGGCAACTGTTACAGGAAGTGTTAGAAGTATGCGCAGAGCAACAAAAGCATTTGGAAAGAGGGTGGTCATCTTATTTGTGCACATATATTCCAGAACAGCCTTTGGAGTTGATCCTGCTGAAATGTATCTTGAAAGGGCTTTCAGTTCATCACCTAAATCACTCGCATCAATATCGCGCATGTCATCATGTGTCAACACTGTCTCTAGTGCCCTGCATTGCTGGTGTAGGTCTTCTTCAGGTATAGTGAGGAGTTTTGGAATATCATACAACATCCCAAATATACTGCTGTGTTCCTTGAGCTGCATGAAACGTTCTTCAACTGACTGTATTGCACAATCTAGCACCTGGTTAAAGAATTCAACTTTGAATTGTTGTTTGGGGTCTCTTATGGGATTATCCCGTGCCTCGTAATCAAAATGTCTTCTTCTTCGGTGACTCTTGTATTCTTGAATGGGTGGGAAAATAGCTTCAGTGTGAAGTTCTTCTGCCAACTTCTGTGCACTCTTCAGAACGATTTGAAATCCCTCATCTGACCGGTAAGACTGTAGGTATGACTTTGCTTTGTCCAGTTGTTCCATTGCTCCAGATATATCAAGGTCAACACCCTGGAGTCTCTTGCTTACAACATTTATTTCAAACAGTATGTCATGCCACAACACTAAGCCACATCAAAATTTGAAGTTATGTACGTTTCTGGTGATTCCATTTCCCTCTGCCACTGTTCTCCCATGAAGAGTTCCTGTCATAGCATTATCCTCCATAATGGCAACTATGGCATCATCTATCTTCCCAATTTGGTGTTGGATAGGCTTCATCTCCTCCACTCAACTTTCCCATCGTGTGGCACTCAGTGGTTTCAGTGTCAGAGAGGATGTTCCCAGATGTTGCTTCAAAATTTGCCATCAATGAATTGATGCAGAAAAAAAACACATAGATGCTTTGAATGACATTAAAAAATTCAGCAGCCTCACTAGAAGCTGATGCTGCATCACTGACCACCAAGTTCAATGAATGAGAACTGCATGGGACAAAAAAAGCTCGAGGGTTTAACTCTCGCATCCATGTCTGCACTCCTCTGTTCTTTCCTCTCATGTTGGCACCATTATCATAGCCTTAACCTCTCATGTCAGCTATCACAATTCCCGTATCTTCCAGCTTTTTAAGATGCACATTTGTCATACCAGCTCCTGTAGTATCATCAATGTCAATAAATTCTAGAAAATGCTCTGACAGTCACCATTACAGGGACATTTTCACTAGGTTCTGCTGTGGTTACAAAACGCATCAAAGTAATTTCTTCCATATGGCTGATGTCAGGTGCCCAGTCCAGAATAACAGTAATATTGTGCTGACTTCAGATCTGCCACAATCTTCTGACTTTTGTTGCCAGTAACTTTATGATCTCATTTTGAATGGTTTTTCCAAGGTAGTGGGGTGTGTACATTTCTTGGGTGGTGACTCTTCTTAGATGCTCCTGGAGTACAGCATCAAACTCAGCCATCAGCTCCACAATTTTAGGGAAGTTTCCGTTGTTTGGCACATACAACTGATCTGAAGTGCCATGCAGTGCTAGGTTTTGGGCAGCAAGCATTCTCACAATGGCAATGAGCCATTTCAGAACATTTTGCCAGTAAAGAGACTCTGATGCAATCTTCTCTTGATGCTGATCATCTATGGCGGCCTTTAACCTTAGTCTCATCTCAAGCTCTTTCCACCTATGGAATGCTCTCTGGTGATTTGCTGCCTTCTCATGGCATGCCAGATTTCTAGCCAGATTTTTCCAGTCCTTTGTTCCTGTAGAACCCAATTTGGCTGGAATATTGGGCTGGAAGAGTTTGCAACAAAAACAGTATGCAGCATTCTGGGTTTTTGAGTACATAAGCCGTGGTCTCTCCACTTTGTCATCATTGGGCATTTCACGCCAGTAATGTGTTGGATGGAAGCTTCTATTCTCATTGTCTTTGGGGAACATGGAGTTTTTCACTTGCTGTGGCCCATGCAGTACAAGGAAGTCCCTCAGGCTACTGCTCAAGTGGATCCACAGTCCTGGATCATCTAGACTTAAGGAACTAAACTCAGCAGCAGCTGTTTCTTGCGCCTCCACCACAGTCTTCTCAGATCTACACTTTTCTTCAGGAATGTGCATGGTTACATCCATTTGAGATGGAGATATGGATGCTGCAAGGTCACCTGCACTCTGACTAACTGGAAGATGAGGCATCTCCTCACCACTCTCATCCTCACTGGAGCCGGAAGGCTCACCGTGAACATTTGCATCTATGTATCTCAGCAGAGCTCCTTCCTGCTTAGATAGAAAAGCTTCCTTTGCTTTCTTTTTCTAAATGCTGCCCCAGAGGGGAGTTTTCTTCTCTCTCTCATGACTGTTGTTCTGTGCCAGCTATAGTGGCTCTCCACACTCAATTGAAGGGGACAAATAAGCAGGCTGCTAGCAGGGCCTGAGTGAGGGAAGATATCAGCGTCTTAAGGGCCTAACTGGCTACTACCACTTCAGTTGACTGCCTGTTCTCCTCAAGTGGGTTCAGGGAAGCAGAAGGAAACAGGAAGCTCCCTGATAAGCTGGTGTTAATCAGTCCAGGCTTCTAGGGATGCTAGAGAGGTACATAAGAGACAACTCCTCCTCTCTCTCCCTGCAGCTTTCTGTTATTCCCTTTCACCTTTTCTCCTGCCTGCCTGTTATGTCTCTTGTGCCCTCCTTCCTCAAGCACAGCACTCCACCATCTCTGTGCATCTAGAGCACAGAGAATACATATGCACCAGCAGCAGACACAATTTTCTACACTCTGGGTCCTAGTGGTGCCCCCCCCCCGCCCCAGAGTCTGCGAGAGGCGACCGCCTCAGTTCGCCTCATGGTACGGCCAGCCCTGAATCAGTGCTGTCTTGTTCCAGCAGAGCTTGGATTCTAGGTTATCACATTAAATAATAGGACTCCAAAAGAACAATAGACAAATGGTCAGTGTACTGAGCCTGCCAAGTGGTAGACAGACATTGAGAAGACAGTTAGTTAGAAGAGTTGCCCATCTTGTGCTGGACTCGCTGTGGAGGCATCCTGTACACTCAAAGCAAAATCCTCACAGGCAGCAGAAGAACATTTACTGGATGAACCAAAGGTGCATTGTCCTCTGGATAAATCTATGAGCCCAGAGCTCAGCATATTTCAGGAGAAAGTTGTTCTTCGGAAGTCTTATAGACCAGTGTTTCTCAACTTTTCTGATACCAAAGGACAGACTTGCTGCCTTCCTAAACTGTGTCAGGAAGATCTCAGGGACAGGTGCCAGTCCATGGACCAGTTGTTGAAACACACTGTTCTAGACTGCAGTTGGAGTCAGTGTCAGAGCCAAGATTATGACTCAAGTTCCTGGCTTCCAAATCTTGCACTCAGGCCACTAGATAACACCTCTTCCATTGCCAGAGGACCCACCCACAGAATGTCAGGGTTGGAAGAGACCTCAGGAGGTCATCTAATCCAACCCCCTGCTCAAAGCAGGATCAATCCCCAGATGGATTTTTGGCCCAGATCCCTAAATGACCCCTTCAAGGATTGAACTTACAACCCTGGGTTTAGCAGGCCAATGCTCAAACCACTGAGCTATCCCTCCCCCCCAGTAAGTGCAAATCATGTTCTCCTTTCTCCATACATGTAGAGGGCCTCTTGGCAGCAAAACTGGTATAGATGGGTTTTGTGGGGCACACACAGGATCACTCTGCACAGTTTTAAGCCTCATGCCACAGTGGGCACACCAAGCACAGACCTGAATTGGGGGTGCTGCGTAGCTACTTTGTCTTAAGGAGGGGATTACTCCTCCTGCATGCGCTTTCTCAACTCAGTTGTTTGGGCAGAGCAGCAAGCTAAGGATGTGTCCAAATTGGGGACGAGGGGAGGAAACAAGACATTCACAATAGCATTGAAATGGTCTCAACTAGACTTTGAAAATCACACGCCTTCTAGGCAAAAAGGGGATGGGGTTCCAATTGCTACTATCACTGTTTGGCTGGCGGACATTTTCTAAACCATTCTTGTTATAATGGCCATATGTGTCACACAGAAAAGATAGAGGTTTTAAAATGAAATCTTGGTGTTTCAAGACATACCGTCGAATGCCAGTCATGCACAGAGTCTTGGCAAGGAGAGATCAGAAAGGTCACAAACTTCAGAGCTTTCAGCACAAAATGCAAGATAGCCTTCCCTCAAAAGCCCAGCAGAACAGAGAAAAGAGAAAAAACAAAAACAAAGGATAAGAAAAGGGTAGTGATCTTCATGTGCATAGTGTAATATTTGCAGAGTGCACAGATATCACAGTAAGACCTTAAAATCTTTAAAGTGTCTTAAATTCTCTGAATCTATAAATAATGGAAGCTGGGGAAAGAACAGGAGAGTCTGCACATTAGCTGCATGCAGGCTACTGTGTCTCAGAGAGGTAAGCACACTGGGCTTCATTCTGTCTCACATGTGTATAAATCAGGCACTGCTCCACAGAAGTCAGTGGGGTTATATTAGCATAAGGAGGATCAGAATCAGGGCCAGCATCTTTGGGAGAGGTGAAGGAATACGCCAGCAGTGACATTTGTGCGACCCTTTTACAGGGTGCAGAATGCATTCTCCCCACCCCAACTGGTGCCAGCCTCACTGCGCTGGCTGTGGCTAAGAAAGGCTGAGGCTACACATTTCTCTAACATGCTCCAATTACAAGGTTTCTAGCACTGCTGTTAGCATTAGTATCCCTTGATTCACACACAGCAGGAGCATGCTGTACAGGGCAAGTCCCCTTCTTGCCTGATACCTTTTAAGCACAGCAAAAACAATTGTTGACTCTTAAATAAACATAGCACAGCTGCTAGGGAGTGAGTGTAATAGGCTGAAAATGTCATTCTGGTCTATGAATCCTTTCCAAATTAAGCATTTAGCTCAAATGCCAACCCCAACTAATGAAGAAAAAATTGATCAGGATTAGATTATAATATACACACCATAAAATGCACAGGCCATAATTTGATTTTTGAAATTATCTACAAAGCCTCCAAAATGCTTCCCAAAATTTGGCAGAACCTAAACCTGGAGTCAGGAACTTCTCAGTATTGCCCCACCTAGCACTGGATGAATGGCACACTTCATAGACTTCTAGGGAGCAAACATCCCTCTTTCTGCTCCCGCTTACTGAGAATATGGACATTGGGAAGGGCTCTCAAGCGGGCGAGCAACGGTCTTCTTGTTGAAGGTCTCCTTTCCAGGGGAAGACTTATAGTGTAACTTGCCTGCTTTATTAACAGGAATTTATGGTATTACATCCGAAGAGACAGCCAGAATTGGCAGTGACTATAGGTGGCTTATTTTTCCAGTTTCTATACCTATGCCTTTCTCTACACATCATGCACACCATTATTGACCTTCCCTTTATCTGGGGCGAGTGCACAACAACATGTGCATTGTAGGATCCAAGACATAAAATTTGAATCCATATTTGAAATCTCCATATTTGGATCCAAGGTTTTTGAACCTATCTTTAGTAAGAAAAATGTGCTCTGATGTGATGTGATTCTTCATTATCATCTAAAGATCACCCTGCTAGGGCACTCTCTTTTCTCCTCAGATTCTTAAGGTGGATCTCAAAAAAGTTAGCTTTAGCATATAAACTTGCTTTTCCCTTCACACCCACACAAACCAAACAATTGAGAAACTTTACACTCAGCAATGCAAGATAATATCTCAAAACCACTGGGTCATGGCATCCCTTCTTCCAACACATTGTCCTCCCCATGGTTTTATGAGCACATAAGAAATGATGAGATTCTTTTAAAATGTTCTCAGAATCGCTTCAACCTTCACAGTGAGTGCTTGAGGCATCGAAAGGGGATTGTGATCACAAGTGTCATGACTGTACTTACCAAAGATCAATCATACCCAAACAGGGAAATAAGATCCCCTGTGCATTCATCCCCAACTCAGAGCAGGTGGACAGAGAGCAGGCAGGGAAGAGTTGGGGGAGGATGGAACCTTGGTTAGAGGAGTGAGTAGAGCTGGCCGGAAGACAATTCCATTTCGCAACAACGTTTGAGGTTTTCAAATTGACTTTTGCTCCATGTTGGAATGAAACCAACACTTTCTCTTTCAATGAAGAGACCTCAGAAACCTTCCCATCAAAGCCCCATATCCCATCTCCGCAAAACGCTTCAGCATTGCCAGCATATTTTGGCAAAAAAACATCTTGTAACAAAATTTCCAACCAACTCTAGAGCTCAGCTGGCAAGGAAGTAATTTCCCCTTAGGAAAGGGGCGGCATAGATTACTTCTTTTGGGAGCAAACTGGGATGGAACTGTGACTATGAGTAGGCAGCAGGTTTGTCATGGTGGTAAAAATGTCATGGATACTGTGATTCTTGTGTTTGTCCATGATTTTTCTGTGTGTTTGAGATTTTAATAAGAACGGCCATACTGGGTCAGACTAGCGGTCCATCTAGTCCAGTATCCTGTCTTCTGACAGTGGCCAATGCCAGATGCTTCAGAGGGAATGAACAGAACAGGCAATCATCAAGTGATCCATCCCCTGTCATCCAGTCCGAGCTTCTGGAAGTCAAGGTTAGGGACACCTAGAGCATGGGGTTGAATCACTGATCATCTTTGCTAATAGCCATTGATGGACCTATCCACCATTAATTTATCTAGAGGTTGTTGTTTTTTGGACCCAGTTATAGTTTTAGCCTTCACAACATCCCCTGTCAACAATTTCCAGAGGTTGACAGTGTGCTGTGTGAAGCAGCACTTCCTTATGTTTGTTTTAGCCCTGCTGCCTATTAATTTCATTGGGTGACCCATGGTTCTTGTGTTATGTGAAGGGGTAAATAACACTACCTTATTCACTTCCTCCAAGCTCTTCATGATTTTATAGACCTATCATATTCCCCACCCACCCACCGCACCCCCCGTCATCTCCGTGCTCCAAACTGAATAGTCCTAGACTTTTTAAACTCTCCTCAGATGGAAGCTGTTCGACGCCCTTCATTGTTGCAGCCCTTCTCTGAACCTTTTCCAAACAGTGGGTTGCCGGCCCAATGCAGAAGGGAGGTCCCAAGGAGGGGAAGCTGGAGAATGAGCCTGCCCTGGCCACTGTGGAGAGTAGGCCCTGAAGGGTGGTGGGGCTGGAGATCGAGCCTGCTATGCACTCCCCCTGCAGCAATGGCTCCCAGCTCATAGGGCTGGGCCCACCTCCCTGAGCAGGATGATGCAACTTGGCATATGGGGTCACAGTATCACTCAGGTTAGGCCTAGTGCTGTGGCCTCATGCACTAGGTTGTAACACCTGGAACGGGGAGCTGGGCCCAGCCCTGCATGACAGAAGCCACCAATATTGGGGTGTGTGCAGGGCAGGCTTACTGTCCTGTCTCCACCCCAGCAGGGCCACCCCATTTAAATGGTATTCTCATGGCTTTACCTACTATTTCCCCCTAAACTTGTGACTTTTACTAAAGTTATCGTGACTGCTCCATGATTTGATTTAAAAAATGCCATGACAAATCTGTAGCCCTAACTATGAGTCTGAGGTGCAATTCCCTTCTCAGTAATCTTCCTGGCATGGTGCAACTAATCATGATCCATTAGAAGCAGAGGTTCAGTCTAGCTCAAAGTGTATGAAATTTGAATGATGCACATTATCCAGCTGAGGATGGGGACATTACTAAACAGCGTATTTACATTCCAGTACCTTGCATGCACAAAATTGCAGATCTTGATAAGTTTTTATACCCCTTTACCAATAATGTGCTGTTTTCCCACAACAAGCCCTGAAAGATTATGTGAACTCAGGTTACTGAAAAGGTCAGGAAAATGTCAGTTGAATGTGCAACCATCTTTACGTATGGCTTAAATATTCTTCCTTGCTTCTGATGTTGGTACAATGTTGTTTAGCTCAGGGATTCTCAATCTTTTTTCTTTCTGAGCCACCCCTCAACATGCTATAAAAACTCCATGGCCCACCTGTGTCACAACAACTGGTTTTCTGCATCTAAAAGTCAGGGCCAGAATTAGGGGGTAGCAAGCAGGGTTATTGCCCGGGGCCTCATGCCACAGGGGCCCCCACAAAGCTACATTGCTCAGGCTTCGACTTCAGACCCAGGTGGCAGGGCTCAGGGGCCTGGGCTTCTGCCCCATGCGGCAGGGCTTTGGCTTTCTGCTCTGGGCCCCAGCGAGTGTAATGCAGGCCCTGCCTGGTGACTCCCCTGAAATCCCTGGTTTAGGACCACTAGTCTAGCTATTGTATAAAAAATAAGTTGCTATTTGAAAAACAGCATGTGCCCTTTGAAGCTGTGAGCATCAGTCACTCCATCCTAAAAGGGAGTTTTAAGTATGTTAAAATTGGGCATGTATACATAATTTGAAAAAGGCAGGTGTACACAATGAAGCGTTGTGACAATAATGTTAAAAAAAGCCCTCTCACCTAACTATCTCGGAATTTCAACAAAAAACAAATTCAAACTTAATGGAGTGAGTCCAAGGCAAGTTTACTCAGCTTTTCATGAGAATTTATAAGGCATCTTGCCTAACAATATAAAGCAATTTTTCCTCACTTTAACTGGTTCCATTCAGGTACATCAGGTAAAGATTGGTGAATCTTCTTAAGGGGGTGAGGAGTTAGGAGCTAAATCTCATCTTAAAAAAGGATGTAAGGAGTCTAAATCTCATTAACTGTTGATAGGATTTAGATTAAGTGCCTAAATCCCTTTTGAAGGGAGAGTTAAAAACCTGGACCCAAGTGACTTAGGAGGCAAAGTCTGACAGAGCCAATGAGACCTTTCCTCCTAAGTCTCTTGGGGCCACATTTTCTAAAGGAAGTTAGGGGGGAAAGCACATTGTAGGTTACATGCCTAACTCCCATAGAAATCAACGTGAATTAGGCATCTAACTTGGTGAGACACTTTTGACAATCCCTAACCATCCGCATCATTAGGGGTCTAAATGCTTTTGAAAAACTGCACTTTAACCCTTTAGAAATCCCCACCCTGTATTTTTAGAATTCAGTTCAGTGGCTACTCCTGTTAACTTTCTACTTAGCCATTTCTTAGATGAACAGCAACAAATGCTAATCCCTTTGGTGACCCATGTCTCCAGACTGTATGTGGAAGAATGTAGCCATAAAAAGAAAAGCTGACTTGACCGATTGCCAGCACACTTGCAAGAACTATGGTGTTCATGCCAAAATAAGAATTTTCCTCTCTCGTTCACTCCAATTTTATTATTGTGCAAAGATGGCACCTGTTTAAACAAGTTCCATTTTATACTTCCTTATTTGATATTTGGCTCTGACAGGAATGCAATTAATACTAAGAATGTCAGTATCACTTTGTTCTAATAGTGTTAAGTCAATTATTATTATTAGAACAATCAAAATATTCCTGTATAAGTGTGTTTGTTTATTTCTCTTTCTACATGAATCACTGTGATTTGAAAAAAAACCCTCCATTTTAGGATCAAGATTCTCCTATAATTTGCACCAGTGTAAGTGAGAGCACAATCAAACCCTCCATCCCAGCACAGTTTAAGATCTGTAAACATGCCATTGCTTGTTTTTGTCAAATATATAGCAAAAAATTTGTTTTTTGATTTATACGAAGTGTCCTATCACTACCACAAATGATACTAAAGATACATGAGTGCAATCATAATCCAAAGCTGACTTTGTAAACCAGCCTTTGCAGAATTTCAATTTAATAGAATTCTGACATAAGACCTGGTCCCAGTTACCTTTCTACCCGGAAAATTTAAATTTTAGAAAAGAAACATTTTTTTTAATTTTTTAATACTGTCCTGGTATCTCATGGGAGTTGTAGTTCAAGTGCCCCAGGCCCAGATCCTCCTGTATGCCCAGCTGAGGAGCCCAAACCTTCACCACAGTGACTCATCATGGGTGTCCCAGTCCACTGTTTATCATGGCAGATGCAATCTGGCTAGGGAACCAGGCCCACAGAGAAGAAGAGGACACAAAGCACCCAAGTGACAACTCTCCAGAAGCAGCGCGGTGGCAATTCAGATTCAAAATGTTTTGGTTTATGGCAAACAGTTTTGAAACTTGAAAGTTAGCAGGTGTTTGTTTTTTTTGATGAAAAGTCAAAAAGTTTTCCAGCAGACAAAATTTTTCTTCAGCAAAAACCCAATTTTCCGCTGAAAAATAGTTTCTATGGACAATTTTCAACCAGCCTCAATTACTGTAGGTCAGCAGTACTGAAATAATGATTCTGTAGTTTCTGTAAGGAAATACACTGTGTAGACAGGGTGTTATGTAACTCCAAACGAAGACTGTAATAAGTTACTAGCATGGTTAGCTCTAAATATGATTGATCACCACATCAAACATCCAGTAGGTACCACTAGGTCTCTATATTCTACAAAGCTTTTGCTATTTCTATGACCATTAAGTTCATCAGTAAGTGTGCATATAGTATATTGTCATCAGGTGGCCAGCCTCCCAGCACCCACTCATGGCCTGCCTTAGTTTCCCCCTTCAAGGGGCTCCTTAAATAAACTCCATGCACTCTCTTTTCATCCCATACCACCCCTCCCTTGGTCTGGTTTTATTAACAAAACAATTCAAAACAACATCTCCTCAAATCCAGTCATTTAGCTTCTAATCAGATCCCTCCCCAGGCCTTCTCCGCCTATAGCCCAGGGGTGGCCAACCTGTGGCTCCGGAGCCACATGCGGCTCTTCAGAAGTTAATATGCGGCTCCTTGTATAGGCACCAACTCCGGGGCTGGAGCTACAGGAGCCAACTTTCCAATGTGCCAGGGGGTGCTCACTGCTCAACCCCTGGCTCTGCCACAGCCCCTGCCTCTGCCACAGGCCCTGCCCCTGCCACAGGCCCTGCCCCCACTCCACCTCTTCTCGCCCCCTCCCCTCAGCCTGCGATGCTGATCGGGAGGTGGGGGGAGGGAGGGGGAGGTGCTGATCGGTGGGGCTGCCGGTGGGTGGGAGGTGCTGGGAGCAGGGGAGAGCTTACGTGGGGGCTGCTGACGTATAACTGTGGCTCTTTGGCAATGTATGTTAGTAAATTCTGGCTCCTTCTCAAGCTCAGGTTGGCCACCCCTGCTATAGCATCACAATCCAAACCCAGATCCTCTGCTGGAGCGTACTCACTCCCAGCAGCCACTGTACTCTACTCTGGTCTTCCTGAGCATCTCCTCTCTCTGCAACTTCCTGCTGCTCTTTATAGGAGAATCAGCTACTCCCCTCCCTTAGTTACTAGGGTTGGCTGGCACCAGGGCTCTAGCCGTTAAGAGGCAAGCCAAACTGTTACACATGTATATAGTAAAGTACACTGGAGCATTCCTATTGTTTATATCAGTTTTACTCCAGTGTACTCCATGGGAGTTACTCTTGATTTACAACAGTGTAAGTAAGAGCAAAATTCTGGTTTGTTACACTGGTGTAACTGATTAAGTGGAATCATATTTGGGGGGGGGGGGGGTAGTCCAGTCCACTGTTTAGCCTTCTTAACTTCCTGCAGAAATATGGATAACAGTATTGTGGGACCCTTCATTCCCACTGTTTGCAGAATAAAGGGTGTCAAATCATGCCTCTCTCTCTCTCTATTAGTAATGTAGTCTCTGTAACTTGTCTGCTAATCTGTTCTGAGAGCTCTACCAATGTACCAACCCAGTAAGTTTAAAAAGACACCACCACACAGTAAGTGTGAGGAAACACTGTGATTCAAGCAGTTACTGAGAGGAATATTGGGTTCTGTTCCTGGCTATGCCATTAACTTGCAGTTTTATCTAGGGCAAATCATTTCACTTCTAGACACATCAGTTTCCACATCTGTAAAATAGGTTTATTAGTATTTTTTCTGCATTAATGACTAGAGGCATAAGGCCACAACCTACTGTCTTCATCTTGAGTAGCACCTTACTTTGCTAGTAGTCCCACTGATTTCAATGCATCTACTCACCACTGGGTGGCACCTCCTTCTGGGGATTAGCTTTGCCTGGTTCAGCACCCCCTTTCTTCTCTGTCCATTGTTGCCACTCTCCTCCCACTCATGGAGTTGCAGTACGGAAGCTGTGTGACTCGATCCTCTGGTCAGGTCACGCTGATTCCCCTTCGAGGGGAGCCTTTGAAAGTCCCTCAGCACCAGCAGTGTCAGGCGGTCCTCATGCCTGCTGCCCTGACTATGTCACTCCTGCAGTGACTCAGACAATCTTCCCATTCGCTGCCCCTAGCAATACCACTCTGCAGTGGTGGTAGGGGAACCCAAACCTGCCCTGTACTCAGGGTTCCAGTCCAGGGCCCTGTAGCAAGCAGTTAAGGTCTGCGGCTACATCTACCTTACAGCTCTTGCCCCTGGACTACTTCCTACTGTGCTTCTCCAAGCTTTTTGTTCTCCAGCCCTCCTAGTCAGACCCTTCTCCTTTAGACTTACTAGGTAAACTCTTTCTCATGGGTGCATATCTCCCCTTCCTCATCTCATGGAGAGACTCTGCAGGCTTCCTCCCTGCAGCCTCCCCATTACCAGCCTCCTAAATTTATAGAAGCCCCATCTGTTCCCTTACAAGTGAGCTTCCTCCTAATTAGCAACCTCTACACAGCCTAAATCTCCTGTTTGCAACTTAATTGGCTGATTGGACCCATCTGGCCTAATTTAACTCTTTCAAGAACCCTTTAGGGAGTATATCCCATCACATGTGGGTAGTCGGATCTGCCCTTTATCAAGTAATTAGTTAAGTTTTGTAGGATTAAAGGCTGGGATTTTCAAAGCAACCTAAGGGAGTTAGGGTCCCAAGTTCCACTGAAATTTAATAGGATTTAGGCAGCCAACTCTTAGTATCCTTTGAAAATCCCAGCTTCAATGGAAGTCACTATCTAAAATTTTAAGTACTATGAGCAATAAATATTATTTGCTTCAGTTTCAAGGGAGTTCAACTTTATATCTCTCTCTATTATTATTAATGTTTGTGTTAGCCCAATTCATCACTCATATATGGCAATTAAACAAGAAAATACTTTCAATAGCTTTTTTTGCTTGTCTAAATATGTTATCCTTTTCAAATGGCTTAGTTTTGTTTACTTTGAATAATGTATTTTAGTACATTTTATTTTTTTCATAAATCACAACAGTTTGCAATATAAATCTCTGTTCCAGTTATAAAATTAGACAGCCAGCCAAATACTTGGAAAACATATAAAGGGTATGACCCCTGTCCCCCCCCCCTCCCAGTCCCTGACCACTGCTCCACACACACTATACAAATAGTCCCATGATGCAGAGATATTTTGTAACTACTCACACTTCATATAGAAATACAAGCAGTCACATGACACAAGGTACTTAATGAAGAGGACCAGTGCAGTAATTAACCTGGAAATAGTATCAATGAAATCTTTGAACACTGTGTGTGTGCAGGGTTTTCAGTCACAGTGTGAAGAAACGTAAAAGCTTTGATTAAAAGTCAAGGCTAACTGGAGCCACAGAAAACCCACCATTAAAAGTGCAGTTCTATTTTGAAAATTGACCATGTAATAATGGCACCTTCTTACTCAATGGATCAGTTCCCGGCGTATATTCAGGATCATATCTGCTTATTTCTCGAACAAAACAAAACAAAAAGAAGTGTTTACTTCCTTTTTACTCCTCTTAACATAGCACTGCTAAGGGAGAGTGAGCTGGATTGAAGCAGGAAGGGTGGTCCAGTGGTTAGGTTACTTACGTGGGAATGTAGGCTCAATTCCTCACTCTACCACAGACTTCCCATGTGACTTTGGTCAAGACACTTAGTCTTTATGTGCCTCAGTTCCCTGTCTGTAAAATGGGGCCATAAAAATCCTGAAATATCTTCTCTGAAAAAGTTCTGTTCTTCCTCATGAATCATCAACAGAATTCTTAACTGAGTCCCTGTTGTAGATTCTGTGCTAGTCTATGTCTTCACTAGAAACACTGCAGCTGAGCTTCACGGCAGCTACCACTCCAGTGTAGATACTCAGTACAGTGACAGGAGGGGTTCTTCTGTTGCTGTGTAATTAATCCACCACCCCCAGAGGTGGAATTCTTCCATCGACCTAGCGGTGGGGCTTAATCATTTTAACTATGTCTCTCCGGGATGCAGATTTTTTATATCCCTGAGCATTGCAGCTGGGTCAATCTAACTTTTTAATGTAAACCTGGCACTAGCTATGATGAAGCACATGCCAGAAAGATTTTCACCTAAATCCCATGTTCATTTTGCATGGAGAGTGGTTAGAAAAAAAACCAACCATCTTTTTACCTCTAAACTAAGCAAATTCAATGTGGAAATCTTTGAAAGACAGTCATGGGATCCTTCAGGACCAATCCTTAGGAAGTCATCTCTCAAACTTTAACTGCACTTTAAACAGTCATGGAAGAGTCCTTAAACAATATAATTAACAATAAAAGATGTGAAATAACTTGGGAAAATGCCTATAGGCCTGGCTGCAGTGAGAAATAAAGCATTCTAATGCAGGGAAGAGTGACTGAGCACTGATTTTTCCAGATTATGGGCTATACTGTTTCAGAGTTCAGCAACCATTTCACCCCTGATCACAAAGACCAGGGTGGTCTAGCACCAAAAGCAGCTTCACATATTCTAACTGCTACTGTCTGCCCCCATTCTGCACTGGCCAGTTAAACTCACCTGGCCACCTTGGGGCCTGCCTCCTGCTCTAGCAAGCAGTGTCATAAGGCCCTTAGAGGCATTCTGAATTTGCAAGAAAAAGTACCTCAGTCTCCATTTGCAGCACATATGGACATCAGAAACCTGATTGTGTTTCTCTGGCTAACAAATTTGAAACAATAGCACCTCAAAATGGAGTAACCAGAACATCACCCAAGTTTTTATATTTATATATATACACATACATACATATATGCAAACACATACATATATATAATTTTCTACACAGACAGCAGACTTGTTTTCCTCCTTTCTTTATGAGAAATTACTGAGAAAAGAAATGAAAAGGGCTGTGCAATTCTTCTTGGGTGCAAGTTTAAAAAGCACTTCAGAGATCTGAATATCCTAATATGTGCCTACAGCTAACTGGAAAACCATATTCGCATCCTAAATTTACCAGTGTGCATTTATTAGAGCCACAAAAGACCTCTGCAATTGCTCTTTGTAAACATTTGTGTGAAAAATTTCTGAGAGTTTGATTCATGAGCATGCCCCTCTCATCAAATTTGTTTTGATTTTCAGGTTCAAACAAACTCAAAATATCAAAGTAAAACTCAGAACAATAGGGTGTCACTTTTGTTTGTTCGTTTTGGGGAGAGGGGTTTGGATTTAAAACCACTTTGGACCCCAATTATACAAACTCTACCCAGGCCGACTTAAAACTATGTCCATGTGTGCTCAAAAAATTTCACAAACCTTAGCAAAATGTTGATGAATCTGGTCTGAATGCTGCATTTGTAAATAAACTCAAATCCAAGTGAGGTTCAGATAGTTTTTCGGGGTTTCCTACAAATATGAGACAATATAATTCACAGTGTCTAGATGCATTAGAAATTCAGAGAAAGAAGAATAAGAGGGTAGGGGGGAGAGAGAGAGAGAGAGAGAGAGAGAGAGAGAGAGGAATCTGTTTCAAATGGAACTTTTGTGGGTAGGAATATGTGACTTAAATAACTCTGAAATTAAATCAGGGTGGAATCGGTGAAGTCTAACTTGTCAAAGAATTAACCTGACTGTTATACTTTATTTGGTATTTTAAAAAAAAAAACATATAAAAGAAAGCCGGTAAAAACATCAGGATTGTTCACTCTACCTCCTCTGCAGTATAAAATAAATTTTCTGCCATACAGTCTAAAATCCCATGATAACACATGAATGGGATGTTAATGAGGACAGTATGTTTTGGCTTTTTAATATGGGAGGATATTTCCATGTCCAGAATAAAATAGATTGCAAATCTGGTTTTTGAAACTCAGTTTTCCTTAAGTTTGTCTAGGAATCGGAGTCTTAAGCGTATGATTCAGAATATTAGTAACACCAGATTCAGGCTGTATCAGTATTCAGGAGCTCTTCTTTATAATTCCTGGAATGCTTAAATTAAAGCCAGACACAAAAAGGCTAAGCAATGACTCAACACACGAGGGGCTACCATAGAGATTGCACAGCACTTGAGGCTGGGGCTACATTCCTGGCACAGGTGAAGGGCCAAGAAACACGAGTGCATTTCCAGTGAGATTTCCAGATACTGACATGCTAAGCAAGCAAAGTAGACAACATGCACAGACTGAATTGGGAAACTGGAAAAGATGACATTGCCAGCATTCTTGGCAGAGTCCCAGCGGAAAGCCATTTCAAATAAGCAGTGGGTATTAGAGTAATATTTCTATCACTGGGAACATCAGTAACAGCAGCAAAGCCAAAACAAGAAAAGGAAAAATATAACACAGACTGTTAATAATGTAAAAAAAAAAAAAAAATCACTGCGTATTAGCTTCATTCTGATGTTATTTCCCATATAACTTTCATGTGCAGGGATCATGAGGCTGTTTGTTGGAGTTTTTTTAAGATTATTATTGAAAAACTTAAATGGCACTTTAAAGTAACCTATTTTGCAATACAAAATATGCCTGCTCGAAATAACTGTAAGCAATATTTTATAGTGTCTTCAACAGAGGCTCTCAAAGTATTTTACAAATATTAGGCCCTAAATTTAAGTTTACATCAGCATGTGCTTCAGAGTTTTGCTGAATCAGGGCCTTAATCCAGGCCAGATTTTCAGAAGTGCCTAAGAAACTCTGACAAACAACATCCATTGGCTTTTACTCTTGAAATTTGGGCATTGAAAATCCCTCCTGTAAACTGCACAAACGATAAATATAATCCCCATTGTACCAATGGAGAAACAGATGTAGATAGAGAGGTTAAGTAACTTGACCAAGGTAATACAGGAAATCTGTGGCAGAGTTAGAAACAGATTACTTTTAATGTGTTGCAGTTATGTTTATTTCTCCAAGCTCCTGAGACATATCTTGGAATAAGTGGCTGTCACACTGTTTGCTTTATTCCCACATTAATGACTTTTTAAAAAATGTATTCAGATGTGAGTAGTGGTAACTGACCCACAAGAAGTATTGCTTTGGAGAGGGTAAAAAAGATCTCAAGAATCTAAGGGAACTGTCTTCTTCTTATGAGACAATAGGAGCTTTTCAGGTTACCCAATGGGAGCTTTCAGAATGATGAAAGCACTGTAAAAATGATAGAGGTTATAGTACTCATTTCTGCTCTTCATTGCTGTACATCCAGACTAAATCCACCAGCCTACTAAAAATTTCCCATTAGTTCTGGCTAATAGGTGTTATATTTCCCCTTTATTTTTACTTCAGTTACTCCAAATGTACAGTGGGGAAACTGAGGGGGTAATTTAGTCCACTGATTGCCAGAGTGGTGTAGGCCACAGTACTTTGCTGATTTCTGACCCAATTACACCTGGCTGGCAATTAACACCACCATTTATGTCTGCACTGAATTTGGCCTAGTGAATTTCACTGCCCACATACTCCTGGCTGAATTTGTCTCAAAGAGTATAAATGACTGAGGGAAACTTAGCTTTGTTTATAGAGGAGACAACAGAGGAAAACAAAAGCAGAACAGTCCTGTGATTAAAGCACTGGCCTAGAACTCAGGAGCTCTGGGATGAGTTCCATCCTGTGCCGCAGACTTTCTGTGACATACTGGGTGTGACAGAATATACCCCTGTGTTCGCACCCTACACGCTATTGTAATAATTTTTGTACAAAGTATGCCTTGTAAGGTAGCATTTGAAAACTCAACTTGCTGGTCATTATTGTTCAGGTAAAATATTTCTGACAACATTGTATGTGAAGTTCTAAGATTCCCCTGTATGGCATTATTAACACATTTTCCAAACCCCACAGCCCTGCCAAAACATAAGTTGGCAAACTGGTCTGTCCTAAACAAAGGAGTGTTTGCTCTGCTTAATTTGTATTTAAGCAGTAAACAGAGTCATCAAGCAGGAAGAGAAGACAAAGAAAGTTCAAATGGGTGAAAAAACCAGCAGGGAATATCCTTCCACATAGACTCTACCATTTCTGGGGAAACATCTGAGAATGGGGTGCGTTGGGGTGACCCTGCAGTATAACTAAGGCTGGTGAGAGCCAGAGTGTAACCCAGGTGTGGCTGGCAAGCTGCAGTTATACACAGACAACCAGGGTGTAGCTTGAGCTAATTCAGCAAGGCATTGCAGGGCACCCAAGGTTGCAGGAAAGGGGTGACAGTCCCCCACTGTCTGGACTGTACCCTAGCATGTCACAGTGGCACAGTAAACTAGGATTTATGCACAGCTTGTTATTTTAAATGAAGTTTACACTTTAAGCACTGGTCTCGACTGTACCCTGGTATGTCACACTGGACAAGTCACATGGGCCCAGATCCTCAAAGGTATTTAGGCACCCGACTCATTGATTGCAATGGGAGTTAGGCACCTAAATACCTTTTTTTAAAGCCCTTTCTTGAGGTCAGACTACAGGATTACAGTGCTCCCTCCCAGCCCTTAAAATCTCTGAATACAGGGGGGAAACACACACACACACACACACAGACTGGGTGAGGGAATGGAGAGGGATGGTCAAACTAGTTTGTATAAAGTAACAACTACCCTGAAGCTTTCCCCCTTCCCTTGAAAGGAGAACTCAACCTTCAGTGGTTCAAAGATTCAGTACTTTTTTTTTTTAATTGTGTGTGCTTCAGATTTTTCTGCTTTCAGCCAGGACAGTGAGAAGGAATGCGTGAATACCACAAGAAAGGCTATTTTTGCATTATTTCCAGTGCAGCCAAATCCAAGAATTACTGGAAATCTCATGACAAATCTTGTTCTCGCAAAATTTCCTGCCCAATTTCCAAATCAAAGAGGTTCACATAAACCTGTCTGAACTTTGGATTAACATTCCTACTTTTACACTTTGTCCAAGCAAACCTCCAAATAATTTGCCTATCTCACTAGCTAATATGAAGCAACAATTGCCAGGGACCAGGTAGGTGAATTCAAAATCTTATGCTACCAGCCAGTTATTAACAGTCTGTCGACCTGAGCTGACGATCTCCTCACAGACCCTTCAACCAGACAAACTTTAATTGTTTTCTGGGAGGGGTGGATGACCTGACATCCCCTCCTATTCTTTTCTGGAGTCTTTATGGAATGTAGTGTGGCCACTTCCCCTCAGGGCCGTCTCCAGGCACCAGACGACAAAGCACGTGCCTGGGGCGGCACGTTGTAAGAGGCGGCATTCTGGCCAATTCCTGCCCTGTTTTTTTGTGTTTGTTCTTTTTGTTTCGGCAGCCCGGCCGCCCTGTTTTTTTGTGGTGGTTTTTTTTTTTTTTGGCAGCCCGGCAGCCCTGGTTTTTTGTGGTTTTTTTTTTGTTTCGGCAGCCCGGCCGCCCTGGTTTTTTGTGGTGGTTTTTTTTTGTTTTGGCAGCCCGGCCGCCCTGTTGTTGTTTTTTTGTTTCGGCAGCCTGGCCGCCCCCCCCCCCCCTTTTTTTTTTTTTTTTTTTTTTTTTTTGCTTGGGGCAGCAAAAAAGCTAGAGCCGGCCCTGCTTCCCCTACCTCTTAGTTTCAGTAGATTTGGCAGATAAGGACATCAAGAACAAGTAAAAACTCCTAGATCCTGCACCACCAGTTGCTAAAATAAGAGCTGTGGCTCACAATCTCCCTAAGAAGCACTTGAGCTACAGAACCACTAGAGAGTTGTTAGCAACCATATAATAGGGATTATGGAGAGACCCAACTATGAATGAGTGTGCAGTTGCTAGGAAACGCACAGTGACTCCCTAGCTACCACACTATCTGCACAACCCAAACTTCCTACTTTCTCAACAGCGCAGTTTGATGTGATTTTGGAAGTACAGTACACAGCTAAGTAGGGTAAAAATACAACACACAGCTAAGGGGGATGGATCAAAAAGAATTTGTTCAGCCTTGCAGGATGAGCGGATCAAATTCCAGTGGCCATCTTGGGCACCTAGGTGAGAGCAGAAAATATCCACTCCCACTTGGGGGAAAAAATGGAAATGATTTGTCTGGCAGGTTGAAAAATAACTAATTTGTGTTTCCTGATGCTGTTTTATTACTTTTATAAGCATCCCAAATCACTAAGAAAAACATAGCATAGTCCACTGTTAGCAAATAGGGCCACAATGAGCTTAAAAGAAACCCAACCAGACACAGAGCTCTCAACATTCCCATGTTGGTACCAGTCCAAAAATAAAAAATAAAACATGGACAAGATACCTAAGTCCTGAAATGTGTGATATTAGCAACAGATTTCTATTCAGTTTTAGAAAGAAGAGCTTGTTTTAAAGTTTTAATATTTCCCCCCTCAGATTTACAATGTTATCCAGGTCTTCTTACAGCATCCAGACATCGGCATGTTAATGTTTGCATAATTCTAATAGACTAATCATTAGACAACCAAATTCTCAATTTTGTCTAGTGACTTCTATGAGAGGTCCACTTACTTATTCCAGGCTGAATTTGTCCCAAGCTATTGATGTCCCCTAGGTTTCCATGTATTTTCTTCCAAAGATAAGAAATGCTATTAGAAAAGTAACAAATGCTCCATTTTAAACTCAGAATGGAAGAGAAAATATGGTAGTGGTTGAATAAACCAAGAGCAACAAAAGCAAATAGGAAATAGCCATTCATTAAAAACAAGTCATTTTCTATTTGGTCAGCATACTGCGGATTTCTGTGGCAATCAAGTTCCCTATAAATCCTGTGTTGCATCTTTGGGTCCATCTACTGGTCCTATGTGTTATCACATGCAGTACTATACTAGATACAGTACTTAATAAAATTATCTTTAAAGTCAGCTGGTGAATATGTTTGTGATGAAATAACCAAGTGACAGAGGTAATAGTCATGAGTTTGGGATCTCCTATATGCAAATTCTTATGTAGCTCACACCGCTAGTACATACGTCTGATTAATGAAAACCACTAGCTACATGAAAGACTTTGGGCTAAGCTTTCCTCCCATTTATACCGATGCAACTCTGCCGATTGTCGCTGGAATGTACCAATAAAATGACAGAATTTTTGGCCCATCATTTCTGTTATGCTTATAATTCAGGTGCTATCTCCAAAAATTGACGGCCAGGTAGATATAGCATCCAATACACCCAGAACAGCTAAAGTGTTCGCACCAGGATGATCAGTCATGTTTGCTTCATTCGTAACATTTTATGGAATCCCACTGCATGCTGACAAAATTTCACATACCATTTTAGGGTGCAGATATTGCTCCTTCAGCTATTATACAGAAATTCTATCAATGGAAACTATCTTTAATCCAATAAGAACTCTTCACCTTTTCTCCACTGTTGTGTACATTTTCCCCTTCAGGCTAGATTTATTTAATGTATTGGATTTATTCAAATTGTGTATTAAAAATGTTAACAGATTCAAAAATACACAACTCCCCCCCCACACACACACACACAAACAATTTAACAATCCAAACCAATATACTGAAATGACATGCAGATATGATAGGAGGAAAAGGATCTGATTCTTATCTCATCCCAGTCATGTCACACTCTCTCAGTTCTCTATAATGCTCATTATTGTCATACCTAAGCTGATTTAAGTAAAGTGACTCCTAATTTACATCCGTGTAAGCAAGTTTCTAACCCAACAAAACCAAACACCCTTGCCCCGACCCTTCTCCGAGTCCCCACCCACTCCATCCCCCCTCCCTCCGTCGCTCGCTCTCCCCCCACCCTCACTTGCTCATTTTCACAGGGCTGGGGAGGGTCCCTTTTCAACTGGGTGTTCCAGTTGAAAACTGGACACCTGGTACTGGTAGGAGGGATGAGGAAGAGCTCTATCCACATGTAAAATCTGTTACTTACAACCAGAAAAGAGCATGAAAAATAATTTCTGTATTTTTCTAACATATACTGTACCATAATGCTTTATACTAAGTATACATATATATTCGTCTGTGAAGAAACCTTGCCAGCAGTCTAATACTGACATAGGAGAAATGACCAGCGAGATTCATTTTTGCAAACTGTGTCAGAAACCAGTAAGAGCAGCTCTGATTTCATCATTATGGATCAGCTTTATAAAGCAATGTGAAATGTGCTGAGACCTCAGAAAGTTGCTCCAAAAACTTGTATTATTATCATTGAACATTCATAGTGGGGTAGGCATCTGGAGGCTAGTCTGCTGAGATATATATGCAAATAATGTTGTCAGAAGGCATTGATACTAGAGCAAAAGTGCAGATAACCAGCAGGAATGTTACAGACATTCACAGATCTGATGCAATCACAGAGTGTATATTGCATTATCAGATTACATACAACAAATCATGTTCTAGCTCCACCTTTTAGTCCCAGATTACATACTGGAGGAACATTTGCCCTGTGTGTATCTGCAGGAAATACAGGTCTCTCGCATCTTACGCGGGGGTTATGTTCCGCGGTCAGCGTGTAAAGCGAAAACCGCGTATAGCCAAAATCCCATTGCCTTCAATGGCGGGCGGAATCACCCGCACTACAGCCACAGTACATAAATTGCTTTTTTTCTCTTTTTTTGTTGTTGTGGTTTTGCCGACCGCGCAAAGCCGAAATCGCGCATGTTAAATGCGCGTAAGATGCTAGAGACCTGTACTCCCAGTTGCTAGATACAGAAAACAAGGTATGTATCCCATTCCATGCTGGATAATATCACCTCAGCCAGCGTTAAATTGCACTAGAATTTGACTCCAAGCTTTTATGCCACTTTCCAAGGCTTGCTGAATGATTGCAAAGAGCTTTGAGATCTTTGAAAGAAAGGACTGTTATTTTCATTTGGTTGCCACACCACATATGAACCAGTGTGGCCACATGAACTAATGAAAGGGAATGCGAGATCAGCTTTTCAGAGTTCCAAGATATATACAAACAGTACCATATCTTGTGTGTACAGAGATGATTTTGACTGAGTACTTATGATTTTTATGCTGATCTTACAAAAAAAGCTATTTTCAAAGATGCTAGTGCCAGGACAAATAATAGCAAAGAGAACAGAAAGCCTTGTTTATTGTCTCTAGGAATGAAAATGTTTGATAACAACCCCATTCACACTAAGACTGAGATAATGCCAAAAATATACATATCCTCTTCTCCATGATACAGCCCCTGCCACTTAATCGTTAGAGTTGCTGAATGCTAAGTGACAGTGGATGGAAATCAAAGATATTTTAGTGCTTATTTTAAAGGCAGTTAAATAAGTTCACTTAATTTTGGACTACCCTGAATCTACCACATAGAATTTTCTTGTGCATTATTTAATCCTAAAGTTCATTAAATTCGGATGTACTGAAGACAGACAATGCTGTAAGGAGATTTTTGTAGGCCAGTGCCAGTGCAGACAAATCTGACCACACTCCAAAGCTATACAGTTTGGTTCTCTGGTTGTAAGGTCCAAGATTGAGGGTGTGACCTTCTCTGCTTCAAACTTCTATGGTCAACTGCTTCAAGTCAACTAAGGGAAAGGAGTTCTTTGTTTGTGGAGTGAGTTAGGTGACCCAGCTCTCAACGTGCAACCTTTACCTCATCTCTGAAAGTGTCACCACTCCTGAATTCATAGGAGTTAAATCAGCAATGGATGTTCCCTCATTGGTATTAAATTGTCTCAGCAGCTTTCCAATTACGAACTGAGCAGCAAAACCTGGATGTGACTGTTATGAGTGGGGACAAGGAATTTCCAGAACTGAAACTAGAAGTAGGAAGTCAGAACACCTTCCCAATTAATGTTCAGCACCCCTATTTGGCATTGGAAATTAAATGTCCTCACAGAATTTAGGGCATGGCCTAGTAGTCAAAATACTGTTAAGTAAACAATAATGAAGGTTCTCACTATAGGGAGTGCTTAGAAAATATTTCAGGGAGTGCTTAGAAAATCCAAATTCAACATTCCCCCTTTCCCCAATGTTTGACCAATTTCAGTATATTGTTTTTAAATAGTGGGCAACATTCTATGAGCTTTCTGTTTTGAAATTAGGAAGACTTAGAGGGGGGTTTTTGGAGGTGGGTTTTTTTTGGGGGGCGGGGGTGAAGGGTGGTTAATGAACTTCATTCGGTTAGACTGAAGGAACAAACTAATGACTAAGAATAAACCCTTTCCCTAGGAGGTGTGGTTAAATAAATTAAGAAAAATTCTGTTAAAATAAACTTACAAGATCATAAAAAATCCTAGAAAAGAATACTATTAGACTAGATGACCTCACACGGTCCCTTCCAAGTCCTATGATTCTATGATTATTTTAGATAACTATTTTGTAGAAGAATTTGATGATTCAGGGAGTTGTCAAAAGTCCTCTAGGCTGCAATTTCAGATTCAGACCATGTTATCAGTCACTGGGAATTTTTAACATCTGTTGTCTAGTGTACAGCCTCTATGTTTTGGTGGTCTCCGTCCAGCGCCGAGTGAATAAGTATCCACATCACTAATTGTCAGTATCAACAGAGATTCTCCAGAATCTCAAAGAGATCAAGGGCTAAAGGCTAAATGACCCTAGGCCACTACCATATTGGAGCTGGTACCCTCCAGTTCAGGTGCACTGACAACACGGTGGATAACTTACACTGTCACTTCCTGTGCTTTATTAGTGTTGGTGATAAATAGAGATTGCATGGGGGTACATAGGCAGGTTACCGCACATAGGTCTACATTCTCAAAAATGGCTGCTTACATTTTCCTAGCAAAACTGGTAATGGCTTGTGCAACTAGGTTTTATATGCACAGTTGCTACCTGGTGTTTTGAAAATGCAGCCGAAAATGGGAAGGACAGTTTATGACCAAAAACATTTCTGTACTTTCAAACACTTTCAAATGCATACAGTAACAAGAAACTTGAACTGTTAGATTAAAAAGATGAAAGTGAGTGTGAATGCACAGTGATATACTACTACTGAACTTTTATTAACACATTGTGGGCCAATTCTGCTTTAACTTTTACTAGGGTAAACCTGGAGTAATGCTATTGAGGTCAGTAGAGTCACACTCCAAATTTACATCAGTATACAGTAACTTGAAAGTGGAACTTGGCTCTGTGTGTGTGAAATCTTTATTAAAGCCTTGATCCTGCAAAGAATTATGCACGTTTACCTTTACTGACACGAGCAGTCTCATTGAAGCCTGTGGTGCACTCAGCCAGACATTTGAAGCCTTAGTTATCAGTTTGCACTTTAAAAAAAAAAAAAAGTATTAGGGATAAATTGTACAGGTGTATAACTTCTGTGCAAGACAAAACTGTGTTGAACAGCAACATTTATTGCAAATTCTACAATTGCTTCTTATACAGATTCCTGTCATCCAACAGGACTTTGACCTACCCGCCCTTAAAATAAATAAATGAATTAAATACATCAAAAGCTGACTAAAGTCTTTAAAATCCTGTTGCTAACAGCTCCTTTTGAACATTTGTATGTAAATCTCAACGTGCATACGTCTGCTTAATTTCAGATATTTGCCATTTACAATGCACTTGTGTTACATGACATATAAAAGTTGTTGGGCTCCACATTCTTTGCTTACACTCCTAAAACTTTATGGGAATGTACTATTTACATTCTGTTCACATTGCTCCATGTAGCTGGTCTGGTTGAAAAACTGTATGTGGCACTTGTTACATTTCAGGTATGTGTATGGGAAGGAGGGGTGAAAGGTAGAGATCAAAGTGCAATAGACAACCTATTCTTTGGTCAAGAAAACAGACAAATCTCATATGCTCTAGGATCTCCCAATCATATGCTGCATAAGTGCCTGAATGCTTTTCAGTCCTAAGATAAGGTGACTGAAGTAGGAGCTAGGAAAGCAAGCAAGTGAGGCTCGCAATAAGGCGCTCATGTGTTTTCCTCTCCCCATTGTATGTTTCCATATTTGCTGAAGAAAACGGTGCACAGGAACACTGTATCTCTTTTCATGTTGCCTGCAATTACCCATTGCACTCACTTTCTGATACTTACATCACACCACGGCTCATTCGCCCAGTCATACCCACTTATTCTCCCAGTCATTATGCATCCTGCTCCCTGTATACAAGAACTTTTACATCAAAATTAGTAATGTCAGCATCCTTATCCTCTTTAAATCCCTCATTAAAAATATACCTCAGCTGTGACCTCTACTGTGGGGCCTCCATGTGGCTTATCTGGGGATTAGCTCACCCCTAGTTTGACACCTCCTCTTGCGATTTCTTGGGCCCCATGTTCCAATCTCTCACTCAGTGGCTTTTCTCACACACCATGAGCTGCAGCATTTCCTCTTCATGGTTTAGCCTCTGGCCGGGTCACTAGAGCTTCCCCCCCTGGCACTTTTCAAAGTCCACTACCCTGTCCATGCCACTCCCCAGGCCCACCCTCTACATTGTGTTCCAGCCTAGGGTCACTGCAATCAGCAACTAAGGTCCATGAGGTCTCACCCCTACTGCTGTTTTCGCTGGGCTTCTTCCTGCTCCTTGCTCCCAAGCCCGAGAGTGACTGTTGACTCTCTCTCCCTGCATCCTCTTGCTGCTCTCCTCTCCCTGGCTTTATAAAAACCCAGCCTCTTCCTACCCAGCTGGGCTTCAGGTTCAGTTATGGCTGCATATCCAGCCTACACCTCAGGTGTAGCTCACCCTGTCAAGTAGCCCCTTCTGAGAAGTTTTAACCCCTTTCAGGGATGGCGTGGGCTGCACACCTCATCACATACCCTCCCACTCAAGTCTACAACCCTCAGGAGTATGGATGTCTCCTGCCCTGCATTTGCCTAAGCTGGGCCCACAGGCAGATCATTCTTTTACTGCTCCAGGTCACCCACCAAGAGAAGCAGTTTACTCTTTCTTTTCTTCCATGTCATCCCAATACTTCTCTTTCTGGAACAGCTGCTAGTAAAGCCTGCTCTGTGGCGACCAATTTTTGATATAGTCCTTTTCCATGTGCTCCAGACTCTCCCAGCACCCCTTCCCCCAGGGTCTGAGTTTCTACTGTCTCCTGGTTAGTATCTGTATTTATCCCAGTACATTTTAATTTTATTTTTATGGGAGTCTTTGTTCCTTCCAAATTCTCTCCTCCTTCCACCATTATAGTCCCTTTGGCCTTCTCCACCCCCTTTGTGCCCAGGTAGCAGGCTTGTGGCATTTCTCCCCATTCCTTTTGCTCAGTCTGGCCCTTCCTCTGAGGGCCACACCTCTTTACATGTCCTATTTCTCTGCAGGAAAAACATGCACATCCCTTTCCTGCTCTCATAACAAGTGGGATCCTTCTGGGCTGCCTTGCTTCCCTCTCTTCAGGACAAACTTTCTTATTGTGAATCATATAGGGGCATTCGCTTATCAGGTGTCCCCTGCTCCCACAGCTGTTACACTTTCTTGGCCGGGCCTCAGGTCTCCTAGCCATGAACCCTCTTCCCCATTTATCATCCCCTTTAGTGGGAACAGCAACTCTTGAGTCCAGCCTGGGAAGCTATAACTGCCCTCTGCAAATAAGCTTCCATGCAAGGCGGCTTCATAGTCCTTCTTCCCTGTTCTTTGCTACTTTTCCTGGTTTCCTCTCTACCTGAGTCTCTTCACTCCCCTTCTATCCGTTAACTAATGGCTCTTACCCTTGCATTGAAGGTGATCAAGTGCACAGTCTCTCACACTCCCCTTGTTCTCCACCAAATGGTCCCGGGGTTCGCTCCACTCACTGTTGTGGCACATCCTTGTAGCTCATCTGCGGGTCAGCTCACCATTGGTTTGATGCCTCCTTTTGCAGTTTCTTGATCCCCATGTCCCACCCTTTCACTCGATGGCCTCTCTCACAAGCAAGCTGAAGCACTTCCTCTTCATGGTTTGGCCCTCCAGCCACATCACTAGAGCTTCCCTCCCTTTTGGGGGTATCAAAGTCTCTAAACAAACCCCTCAGGCAGTCTGCAAAGTCCACTTTCCAGTCCATGCCACTTCCCCAATGGCTCATCAGGGAACCCAGGCCCACCCTCTACTCTGGGTTCCAGCCTAGGGACACTACAATCAGCAGCTAAGGTCCATACGGTCTCACCCTTGCTGCTGTTTTCCCTAGGCTTCTTCCTGCTCCTTGCTCCCAAGCCTGAGAGTGACTGCTGACTCACTCTCCCTGTAGCCCCTTGCTACTCTCCTCTCCCTGGCTTTATACAAACCCAGTCTCTCCCTGCCCAGCTGGGCTTCCGGTTCAAATCAGGGCTGTATATCCAGCCTACACCTCACCCAAGTGTAGCCCATCCTCTCAATTTGACCCTTCTGAGCCATTTTAACCCCTTTCGCCCCATCACACCTACCTACAAACCACAAGCATCTGCCAGTCCTATGACATGGTGACCGAGGGTTATCTTCAGCACTGAGATTTGCACACACCCATCTTTACTAGTACCTTTGTCCCTTAAATGTTCCAAAAAACAATTAAGAACTAAATGGAATGTATGCGTGAATTTTAATTAGCCTATCCCTCATTGCACAGCAGCTTAATCAAATCAAATTATGTTTTGTTTTAGTGTAGCAACCAAAAAGTGGGAAGAAAATAGAGATTTTTCATAGATTTTAAGGCTAGAAGGGACCACTGTAATCTAACACTGAAAAGATAAGAATTTTTTTTTCCTGGAAATGAAGTAAAGTAAAAACTTTAAGGGAACAAAAAAGGACAGAAGATTTCTCGGAGACCTTAAAACTTTAGAACCTCAATGACTAACTGAAAAACTTCTGAAGAAGGTTTTCACCTCCAAATACAGCATAGAAAGTGTTCTCGGTGGCATCTCTTAGATTTTCTTTTCTATGTTCACCCCCTTCTCTACTACAGCTGTTTAAAAATCATAAGATTTTCCTCTTTTTTAGTGTGAAAATTTTGCCATTCCACCGCCAACATTTCATTTCTTCATGAAATTTCAGGAGGTTAGTTATTCAGATAAAATGTGAAAAGGCAGTACCAGGCAGTACCTCAACGAAAAAAAGAAAACGAGAGGAAAAGCAAAATTGGTTCTTTTCCAGTATTTTCTAAATGGAACTCCTGCAAAATTAAGTTTATGATATGTGCAAAGCAAGGTACATAGACAAAGCCATCATCTTGCATAGCATGCACCATATTATCCTCAAAGTCTGAGGTCATGAACACAGGAAAGAAAAAGAAGATGGTCAAGCACTCATCTATCACCTCCCTCAGCTTCTGCAATAGACTATGTGGCAGTATGTGATTTTTTGAAAATGCCTATGCACTGTGGCATCTTGCTGGTGGTGCCAGCTGCTGCTACAATACAGATGCTCCCTCCCTATGTAAAGCTGATCCAATAGTTACTCACATATAAGCTGTCAGTCATCAAACAGCTGGTGATCAACAACTGGTGACCTATGACTGGTCCAATAAGTCTGTCGTGACTGTGCTGGAATGATCTTTCTCGCCCCTCTACCCCAAATATGCCAGTGGGGAGAAAAAAGGTGGCAACATTTTTGTCAACTTAAGATTCAACAAGAGGGGTATATGAAGTGGGTAGAATGAACACAGAGAACAGCAGCATTATTCTGCAGAAATAATCAGAAGCAGCAGTTGCAACAGGATCAAAGGACAGACAGAGCAAGAGAGTATTATGCACAACTGCACACTTGGAATAGCTGGAGCGGTGGCAGCAGAGCCTCAATTTTGTCTCCGAGCAGCATGACACGGGTAATGTAAGCACTGCTGAATCTGACCTGCACAGAGTGCACGCAGTCACAGGACTAAAGATGAGCATGCCACTCCTCCCAACTGCTTTTGTGACATCAGTGATAGGGGTGAAACAGAGAAAGCAAAAAAAAGCAATGTCTGCAGGAGTAGTTTGGGGCATATGATGCTGCTGCAATGCTCTCTGAGCAATGGAGACACTTACCATGACATGGTGCCAATGGGTGAGGTGGATTTTACTCCACCCACATCCTTCTTCTGGACACTAATACTAGATCACCATTTCTCATCAGTACCATAGTATCAGACCTCCTGCTCATTAGCCACTACACCTCCCTATCACTAGCAATCTTGGGGTCTGCAGCAACATGATGATCTTTTCCAGATGAATAGACAAAACAGAAGAATCTTCCTCTCCAGATCTGATAGCATTGGCATGTTGCACTGCCAGAGCAATAAATCGGGACATCCTGATATTATTAATAATGCTATTTTAGACCAAGGTGTTTATTAGAACACTGCAAGACATGTGTAGCAGGAGGGAAGAGTTTGAGGAAGGCACCAGGAAGTTAGTCTGTGTGCAAATAGCTGGAATGCTAGATGCAGTTGCAGCATCTCTGTAAATAGTCTTCTTAATAAGCAACGAGTTTGGTTTTAGAAACATGGCGTCCTCTCATGTTATTACCAAGAACGCAGTACATGAAACAACAAAGCAACAGATCCTAAAAAATGAAGTGTACCAAGCCATAAGATGTATCCCAAAGAGATACACAAAATACAAGGTGGGTTTTGTTTTCTCCTTTTCTTGTATTAAACAGCAGTTTGTTGGAGACAAAGAGTCTCAGAAGGATAAACCCCTCAGCGCTTTTACTTGCTTTCTGCCTGGTCCTAATATCTAAGCAGCCACATTCTTCCTGTCTGCTGTCTTTTCTGTTCTCCCCAGGATAGTGAAATGAGTCTACATCTATGGCCTCCAGACGCTACTTTTTTCCCAGTGTGCTCTAGAGTTTGTTACATAATGAGAAATACCATGCCGTGTCCTCCCCTTCCCTAATATCAGAGTAGTTCAGGGAAGCACTAAGTGGCTTATTTTTCCACATACTGGCCTGAAAGGCTAGGCTACTCTGCTCCACAAGCTTAGAGAAGGGCTAAGAGGAGCTCTGATCTCCCCACCTCTCAAAGTTCTGTTCTGAAGGCTCTAGCAAAACACATAAACCTCTACCCCGATATAACGCGACCGGATATAACACGAATTCGGATATAACGCAGTAAAGCAGTGCTCCCAGGGAGGGGGGGGCTGCACACTCCGGTGGATCAAAGCAAGTTCGATATAACACGGTTTCACCTATAACACGGTAAGATTTTTTGGCTCCCGAGGACAGCGTTATATCGGGGTAGAGGTGTATTTGGAAAAACAAGACTAGCTTGTTAACAAGCACTGTGTTCTCCTGAGTCTCCTAAACTTCAATGATAACTTGTCCTGTCACATCTCATCTGCCCTGGTAATAACCTGCACCCCATCTATTGAGCTGTGCCTCCTTTGCAAAATGAGCATAATTATTATATTCCTTATACCAGTTTTGTGGGACTAGTTAATTCATGTTCCTAAAACGCTTTGAAGTACTGAGATGAAAAATCCTGTATATATGTGCAAAGTATTATTAAATGTACAAGATTATGGCATGAAACTAGACATTTCTATATAAAGTTTTTGTGATTGTATATAAAAGGTATATTTATTGAAATTACATGATAAATATGTAATGATGTCCATAGCATATATTTTCTGTGACATAAAATTGAACTGTATGTCATGTACATTTTTTATATGCTGTGACATATTTGGACAAATGTATAGGATTCTCTCCACCCCTCTCCCTAATGAATCTAACCTGGTAATACTAATTTTGCTGAATATTTTCCAACCACAGTCATTTAGGCAGACAAAAAATAAACACCTATTTCGTGTAGTGAGCTGGAGTAATGTACATCCTGTACTCATAGTAAAGGGGACACTTTGGAGCCCAGTTGTTTTTTCTTTCAGTAAAAGTTTACCACTTCATCACTTACACAAGGTTAATATAGGCTCTATACACCAAAATATACTGTAGTGTCCATAATTTGCATGTGTCAACAGATGCATCATACAAGAGCCTCCAAGTGCAATTAGTCTATTTCCCAAAAGTTCTTACCTCGCAGTCACTGGCAGGCCTGGGAACCATGGCTTTAAACAAACGTGAACTACATTTGTGGAGTTTAAATAACAAATCGATTTATTTTTGGCTTGTGCAGCACAGCCGCTAAGTAAAATTTAGCATCTGTAAATGGCCTCTGTGTCCAAGACCCAACTTAAGGGAGGAAGCTTTATGGTTGGCCCTTCTCCAGAGTTTGAGGCTTCAGGCTACATTCCTGGGATTTGCTGTCCATGGACCCTTTTTTGCTATGATTAGGTAGGTCTCTGTTAGAACTCATGGCAGCAAATCAATGTCCTTTTCATATTACTTGCTTTGCTTTTTTAACCTGTCAAAGCTCAAAAGCCAGAGAGAGCCATGCTTCATTCCAGCTATATATCATACTGGTAATTTCCCGTCGATTAACAAATATGCTACTAGTGTTTACTAGTGGTCCTACCCTAATCCTTAAGTTCATTCACCACTTCCTGCCTGGCAGAGATGGCTGTGTGATCTGTCCAGGGAGCAGACCAGACATGTGCTCGTGGGTCAGCTAACTCTGGCAATTGTAAGACATAAGTACAAGGGGATAAAAATAGTACCATGCTGGGAAAACTCTTCAAAATATGTAGCAGCTAATGTACCTTCCTAAGGAATAAAATAATCAGGTATTTCTTTTTGTGCAGAAGGCTTCCCAGTCTTTGAGCAGAAACTTGCAAAAGCAATAGATTTGTCTGCAGAGCAAAGCAATATCCAATACCGCGCTTAATAGGCACACTGAATTGCTTTTTATGAAACAGAGCAATGAAAAATAAAATAACCATTCATTCCTTAAGGGTTTGAGGGCAGTGGTATAGCGTCTCCATGTGGGTGTAAGGTGATTTCACTTGTGTGCCAGGAGTAGAGGGACTTGTATAAACCCCTTCTAAAACAGTAAGTAGAAGGTGTTACACAAGGCGGAAGTGATCTATTTAAAAAAAACAAAACAGTATGTTTGAGAATTACTTAGAGTTGTTCAAATGGGTATAAAAATGGGAATAAATTGGACATGAATAAATTTAGGCTGGAAATTAGAAGACCGTTTCTAGCAATCAGAGGAGTGAGGTTGTGGAACAGCCTTCCAATAAGGCTACTACTCGTAACTAGTTTTAGAATGGAGTTTGAAAACTTTATGAATAGGATTGTATGATGGGATTGCCTGCGATAGGAAGCTGGACTCAGTGACTTTGGAGGTCTCTTCCAGTTCTACATAGCATTTTTAGGATCTGATCTTACAAAGGGTCATGTACCTGTAACCCACAGGTGAGTGTGTGTTACAAGTCCCCCTCCATGCTCAATCAGCACAGGCTATGAGGCTGTTACACCACTAGCTAGAGAGCTTTCGCTCAAGCTGTAGTAGCTCATGCTTTTAGCTCTGGAGGTGTCCAGTTATGTTCCCAGTGTGTCAGCCAGGACGGCAGCTAAACATTACACGTGAGTGGTCTAATTGGGATTATGTAATGTATAAAGGTAAGGCGATATGAATAGTTTTGCAGGATCGGGGCCCCATTTTGAAGGGTTGTGCCTGCAATTCGTGAAGAATTAAGAACCCAGAGGCACAAGACATGTTTTAAATCTTAAAAAGTTAGAAGTAAGAATAGCATAACACAATGGGTCGTGCCATGGTTCCAGAAGGATTCCTTGAATTACAGAGATAAGATAACAATTAGCTTGTTATTCATTATTAGTTCACGCATCCCAGGCTAAGACTGCTATAAGTAACAACCTCCAGAACACACGGGCAGGACTTAACTTCCTCCTAGCCCATCTTTGCCATCAAGACAAAAGCATAATATCAAAACAAGACAACTTAACACTAAAGATTCAGCAACACTTGCTGATGGAAGTGCTGTCTGCACTGATCATTACAATACTTTAGTTTTTAGATGCCAACTTGAGACACCCAGAGGTGGCCTGATTTTCACAGGGTAGCAGGATTCTTCTGTTGATCCATATTACTAGCAGTATTTAAACCTTCCATATAAAATAAACCCGTTGAAGTCCTGCTGGTTCATTATAGTAGGTAAGAGCTCATTAACTCCACTGTGACATAAGGGAAATAGAAGTGACTCAACAGAATGAACTCAGGGGCTAGTACAGAGATACTGAAGTGAAAATTTAGGGATAGCCAAACTCAGAGAGGAAGCTTAGACTGAGGCTTATGTTGCATTATTGTTTTTTATTGACCAAAGCAAGCTACAGAAAGGAGTTGAGTTTGGGCCCTAAATCAGAGTCTTTGTGCTCTGTTGAGGAGACTCAGCCCATGCAAATATAATACATCTCTTGTGTGTACAGCACCCAAACATTACAATGGCTAGAAATGAACAACATTCAAAATATTTATTTCACAGTATGTGGAGTGAAAATTTGAACCATTCATGTCAATGAGCCATCAGTTCATTGTTAATTGAAAGAATTGATATGTTGCCATTAACATTAGTGAAATGCTCAGTCTAGGGCTACCAACCCTCCAGGATTGTCCTGGAGTCTCCAGGAATTAAAGATTAATATTTAATTAAAGATTATGTCATGTGAGGAAACCACGAGGAATATGTCCAAGCAAAATTGGCAACCCCAGCTCAATCACATGGAGCCTGCAATCAGTGCTCAACGGGAGCCTTCAGCCAGCATGCAGATCTTCAAATAACAAAACACTCTCATTGTAATATATAGGAAAATCTTGCACAAGAAAAACACCTCGCTTAAGAAGAAAACAGCTGGAGCCCTTGAGTCAAGGATATTGTCCTCAGATATTTTCCTGTCATTATCTGCTGTAAGAGAGATGAAAACCCACTGCATAGGCTGATATAGGAATCTAATCAAGAAAAAAAAGATGGCTTTTTGAAGCACATTATAGGCCTGATTTTCAGAAGCACTGAGCACCTACAGCTCTCACTGGTTTAAATTGGATTTGTAGGTGCTCAGCAGGTCTGAAAATCAAGGCCCATAATTCACATTAACTGTTGGCTCCCTCTCCCCAAATCTTCTTAGCAAAGATTTGATAACAGAGTGCTATAGTGAAGTGTTATTTTTGAATGCATGTAACTGATAGCTGTCAACTTTTAAAGCATTTCAACCCATTAGCTAGCCTACTGCTAGCTGACACAACTGATATTTTTCATCTGGGGGAGTATTTTGTGTGAAAACTGTCAGTTCAAAACATTACACAAGCGTTTCCCATTATTTTATCAATTTTGCCATTCTTTCTCCCCTCCCCACCCTCAAAAAAAAAAAAAGTTTTGAACCTAGAACACCTGCCTTTCTTTTGGCATTTGTCATGGGGGGTAGGGGGGGTTATCCAATCGGACAGCAGATAGTTACCTCAGTGTCTCTAAGGGTCTTTAGTGTCAGGTGTTCAACAGCGTAGCAGAAGAGGGTTCAAGAAACAGTGCCCCTCAAAGATAAAATGAAAGATTCTAAGTGGGAGAGACACCATTTTTCCCTGTCTCACCGATTGTTGTTCTTTCTGTGGTGCTCCACTCCCATTAGTAGCTGCTGTGTGCCAGTGGAGAAGGGCCATGGAATGCACTTTAATGGCAGGGGTTGCCTGCCAACATGTGAAGCAAAGACGCTCTCTCCTGGCTATTTATGAATGAATGAGGGAGGGGCTGGTGGGTGCAGCTCCTAGGTCAGAGCAAAAGGGGCTTCTTATTTAGCCCTTTGCATTAGATCAGACTGCAGAACACTGCCCCACAGTTTACACTCTTTTTAACTTCCTCTTGCCACATATTCCCTTCTCCCAGTGCAGTGTCAAGCCCCTTTTACTTACAGTACTGTGTAAACAGCAACATGAGACCCCTGATTGTCCCTAACTGACTTAACTGTCATCCAGTCAACCGGTAGGGCAAACAGGATTTAAAAGGAGTCTACATGGTGGGAACTAGTGGGGGGGGAAATCTTTGGCTAGACAGCAGGAAGGGTTCTATCTATTTATCTAGTTAATTATATGGTCCCCATCACTGTAGTATCTCAGCACCACCCAAATATTTCAAAATAGAAATAAAAATAACACACTTTCTCTTATTTTTTCTTCCTACTCAGCATGTAGGAGAAATAGCTTTACTAATTTATGGGGGGAGAGAGAGAGAGAGAGTGAGAGTGAGTGAGTGAGTGTGTGTGTGTGTGTGTATGTATGTATGTATGTGAGAGAGAGAGTAAATGATTGAGGGTAAGCTAGGTCAAATAATTGAGTTTTTTATTTAATTCTGAAAGTGGTTAGCTCCATGATTGTTTTTCTAACTGAAGTTACATCCATACACCTCCTGCAAGTCAGAGTAACAATGCATATTTGCAAGATGTGGCTTCATAGTCTGGGTTCAGTTGTGTGAACATTATTGTCTTTTGCACTCCCAATCCTCCCCACATCAGTCTACAGTTTCATTATTCTAGAGGAAAGCAGCTGTCATGGCTGCCGCTGAGGGCTTTGCATATCAGGATTGGGACCTTGAACAGGACTCTATGCTCAGCGGGGACCCAGTGCAAACAGCAGAGTATTGGGGTGATTTGCATAAAACCACCTCAGTTGCGAAGTAGATGCCAGCTTGTAAAAGTTGGAGCTTTTTCAAGGTGTGTTCCATCTTCCATAGATATAGTCGATTGCAATAGGTAAGCCTGCTTGGATCACAATGACCCGTTTTGCATCTGCTAGTTTGGGGCTCAATCTTCTGGCCATTTGCAGATGGAAGTGAGTGGGAGAGTGGGGTTGCCACTGTGTTATCTGAGTGTTCAATAACCATGAGGTGTTGAAAAGGACCTGAAGTCCTCCGGTTGATTTAACAGTTTGAGGCTGGGTGTCAATTCTTCAAAGAGATTCCCCTCTTCCTACCAGCATCTCATCAGTCTTGCTTGGGTTCACCTTTAGACAACTGCTCTCTTAATCCAGGAATTTATTTTGGCTGAACAATGAGGGAGATGGTGCTGTTTATGACTGATGTAAAGGAGATACGGAGCTGAGTGTCAGCTATGTACTCCTGCCATTTTGTCTCATGTTGTCTAACATTACTTTTACTGTGGCTTCATACAGCTGTTGTACAATAGGGGACAGTCTGAGCCTTAGGGAACTCTGTATGTGGAGGAACAGTTGCCCATAATGACCTTCTAAGTTAACTCTGAGAAGGGCCTGAGACATTTCAGAGCATTTCCATTCCCTCCTACAGATTCTGGGAGATGGGAACTATCCATAGTATCAAATGCCACTGAGTTCTAGCAGGATGAGTATAGGCACGCTATAGCCAGTAGGAAGTAATTCAGAGGAGCAAGTGCTGTACGAGTGCAATGCCCTGGCCTACCATTCCCTGGGATAATACGGAGACCGAAAGGGCGATTCAGATCTTTGTTCACCATGTTAGTCAGTGTCCTTCTATAAAGTGATCAAAGGCAACACGATCTCTAATCTAACACTCCCTCCTCCCCCAAGATTGTGTTGGTTCAGATAAAATGGAAACTGGATCTTAATTATTTTGGGTTTGCAAGGGTTTCACTTTTATTAATCTCATTTTAGTCTCAGAGTTGCAGTAGCAATTATATACTGCTGTATTATTCTAAGTGTTGCCATACTAATGTGACTTTTTGAAAAACTGTTTCTGATTAGAAATTCCTTGATTAAAGCAGAGTTAGAGGAATGGTGCTGCTACTCTCCAAGTATGGTGTATTTAGACTATATTAACATTACTATTCACTATTCTTGATTCATCATTACTTTTCTGCTTCTCCAGGCACTGGTGATAATATATATTTGTACATCCCCCCCAAACTTTTCCTCTCCTAAATGGAGTACTAAGAAAATGGTTTCCAGTAGCAGCTGAGTGCATCTTAATATGCATGACTGCACCAACTGTTTATTCTTGTTTTTTCCCCTTTAAGGTGTTTAACATGGCTGCAGCTGTCAAGCAATTGCTTTGCCAGCCAATTGCTTTACTGTTGTTTTTTTTTTCTTCATTATTATGGATTTTTGTACACTATCGAAAAACCCTGTTAAATTAAAATAGGGTGGGATGGAGAAAAGAGGAGTCTCTCAAATACTAAGAGGACAATGTTTTCGCATTAATAATATATATTAGGAGATTTCAGTATGTTTTAACAACATTGATGTGAACTGATGGTGTAATAAAGTGATCTCCATTCAAAGGGAACTGTTTCAGAATAAGCTGATTTCATTAGGACAATAATGTAAGTCCTATGATAAGAAGTACTCTTTTAATGGAAAGCACTGCAGCAATACAAGTCATTGCCCCGAGTAGGTATATTGTATACCTGCAAGCTATAAACCTGACCACAGGACTCAACTGAAGGATGTTCCATTGACTTCAATGGCATTTAGATGAGGCCCCAATAGGAAATTTAATTTTGTTCTTTTTGAAGCTAAGCAGGATTCAATACTTGAAGGCGAGCCAAGATACTGGATTTCCTTCATTCTGAGTTCCTTAATATATGATACAATGTGTTGATTCATTTGTTGTTTTAAGTTAGGGAGAAAAATGATTACAGTGGTAAAACAATTAATTTGTCCAGAAGGACTCTAAATATTGTCTCCTTTTATCTGAGGTTTAGCTCCAAAATTATTTTTGGATTCTTGGTTAAGGAATGCCACCTACTGGACAAAATAAGTTTCTTTTGGAAAATGGAGAATCCTCTGCTTGGAGTCTGAGTCTTCCATTACCCTGGGAAACTGATCAGAAACATGTAGCAGTTTTTCAAAATTCTTTAAAAAGGCACAATGTGTCCAGAGCATTTATGTCCAGCCTCAAAATCCAGAGTCAAAACAATTAAAGTCTTTACACAAAGCAACTAAGCTTGGGCTGGTGTAGTCTCCTCCCTCCTTATTCTTCTGTCCAGAGAACAATATACTACATAGCTGGACAGAGAAAGGTCTGTTTTACAGAGGATATTGATATTTCAGAATTTGGGTTCATTCTTATTTGGAACAAAACCCCAACATTTTGAAATTCTCCATGAAAGGGAATGGAGCCTCAGCTGTGATCATAGAATATCAGGGTTGGAAGGAACCTCAGGAGGTCATCTAGTCCAACCCCCTGCTCAAAGCAGGACCAATCCCCAAACAGATTTTTGCCCCAGATCCCTAAATGGCCCCTCAAGGATTGAACTCACAACCCTAGATTTAGCAGGCCAATGCTCAAACCACTGAGCTATCCCTCCCCTAAAAGAGAAGACCCAGTAGCCTAGGCAGGGCCGCCCAGAGGATTCAGGGGGCCTGGGGCAAAGCGGGGGAGCGGACATAAAAAAAGGCGCCACCCGCTGCGGCGCTTGTACTCACTGGGCGGCACTCCGAGTCTGCGGCGGCGGGTCCTTCACTCGCTCTGTGTTTTCGGCAGCACTGAAGGACCCACCACCGAAATGCCACCGAAGACCCGGAGCGACTGAAGGCCCGCCGCCGAAGTGTCGCCGAAAACCCCGACCGCTGCCGGGTGAGTAAAAATTAAAAAGGCGCCTCTAGCCAGGGAAGAGATTCTCGGCCAGGGCTTGTGGGACCCTTGCGGGGCCCGTGGCAAATTGCCCCACTTGCCCCCCCTCTGGGCAGCCCTGAGCCTAGGTTCCCTGACTGCCCTGCCTGGCAGACTGCCCTGGAGCTGTGGACCTTTGTAGCTCTGGGGTCCTAAGCAGCCAGGTGCCAATTCTGATATGCAAAGCCCTCAGTGGCAACCATGAACTGCTGTGGAGCCAAGCAGACAAGCTGGTAGGAAACCAGGCACATTTCCTGGTCACTGTCAGAATTTCAGCAAAAATCAAACCATTCTGCAAAGACCATTCACAATTTAAATGTTTCATCTTAATTTTTTCAGTCAGCTCTAATACTACATAACATTCAAATTATAAAACAAAGACCAAAGCAGTCAATATAAGGCACCAAATTCATCTGTGAGGTAATCTTCATTTACTTCAATGGCATTAGAACCAGCAATTAATTCCAAGTCCCTTCCCTAGTCTGTCTGATCCCCGGGTCTACATTTTCATAACCTTCCACCCAAATAATGTATTTTTGCACTTCTCTATATATTTCACTGTGGTTTGCATTTTTATTTACTAATATATGTTTTATGGCTATATACCGACACTCTTTACATTGGTTTGCAGCTTCAATATTTGTATGGTGCTTCTGCAACCCTTCTAGAAATTTCACCGCTATATCACTGATGTCAAGCATTTTATTCCCATTGTAATATGACGTCTCTTGGAAGTAAAACTGAACTTGGCATGTCAGTAATGCACCAAAGCAGCTCAGTCATGCAGCATCTATGACTGATCCTATTTTGGCTGGTGCCCTTGGAATGATGCTCATAAAAATAGAATGCAATCCACTTATGTAATATACACCTTGGTTTCCATTCTCAAGGTTCTGAATGAACAAGTGCCCTCACATTCTTCTGCACTGAATTTAATGATCCATTATTATTGAATTAAACTACATCCACCAGGATGTCCCTTTGCAAGCATAACTGTTTATGATAAACCAATTACTGTGGAAGGTTAAAATTCATTTTCCTGGCTCTTGGCCTCATGTGGGAACTACCAGACCAAGGGGCACTTTGTAGATTCTTAAATGAAAGCTAGTAGTCCTTATCACTATAATCTCAAAAACCTTCTTCTTACAACATGAAATAGTTGTAATGAACAAATGATGAATGACCATTTGAAAAAAGCACAACTTAAAAAAAAGAGACGTCCTTATGATGTTAACAAGGCTGTATGATCTATAAATGATCAGTTTAATATAAATCTCATTTTGACTACATTACAATGATCAACTCCAGTCTCCTTCAGTAAAATATATTGTGCCAAATTCTGCTCTCACTTACATGAGAGTCTGGCATGGCGCTGTTGACTTACAAACACTAATTTAAGTGACACTGGTATGCATTACCTGTATGCTGCANGCGTCTTGTCTGGACGCGATAAGTCGATCCCCGAACGCGCTAGTTCGAACTCCGGTACTCCTGCAGGGCGAGCGGAGTTACCGGAGTCGACGTGGGAGCCGCGAACTTCGATCGCGGCGCCGCGCGGACGCGAGGTAAGTCGCGTTAGTTCGAACTAAGGTACTTCGACTTCAGCTACGCTATTCGCGTAGCTGAAGTCGAAGTACCTTAGTTCGATCCCGCCCCTAGTGTGGACCAGCCCTAAGTGACACTGGTATGCATTACCTGTATGCTGCATTCCTCTAAACATCCCTATACATACCTCTCAGCGGCTATTTATTCATTTAAGAAAAGCTGACTGCATTCTGAAGTCCTTATGCAAGCAACACTTCCATTGATTTCAAGGAGAATGTTGCCTGAGTTAACATAGATGCTGGAACTAGGGGTGCTGGGGGTGCTGCTGCACCCCCACCCCACCCCACCCTGACTTGATGTGGTTTCCATTATACACAGAGTTTACAGTTTGGTTCAATGCCCCCACTATAAAAATTGTTCCAGCACCCCTATGAGTCAGGACTCAGGAGTTTTTGCGTGGCCTTATTATCAATGCATCATTATAAAATGTGACGTTATCTAATTACAATATGACCATATAGAGCATTGTTGCAACCACTGTTATATATTTGCAGCAAATATTGTGCAAAGAGTTGTCAACTGAAGTATCGATGAAAAGGTATGATTTGCTGGTTATGATTATGCTATCTGTATGCATGTGTCATTTTTGTATGTGAAGTTATAAGTATTGGCTCTATAACTGTATTTCAAATGTTTGCTCCTGGGGGAATGCCCACAAAGTAATTAGCCAACACATCTTGGAGGGCCTATTCAAATTGAGTGGCCCATCGAAAGAACATTTAACTGACAACGGACCATGGGAGACCCCAATCTACACTTAATGGAATGTCCTGCTGTGACTAGGCGGTCCTGTAATTTTCCATAGGAAGAACAATGGGATGCCCTCCACATGAAAAAAAGACTATAAAAGGCAGCTGCATCTTCTTCATTTTGTCTTCAATCCTGCTTCCTACATCTGAAGGAACTTTGCTACAAACTGAAGCTCTGAACAATGGACTGAATGACCCATCCAAGCTGTGGATGTTTTCCAGAGACTTTACTTAAGCCACCAGTTTATTCCATCACTGCTACAAGCCTGAACCAAGAACTTTGCCATTACTGTACGTAATTGATTCCTTTAACCAATTTTAACTCTCACCTTTCTTTCTTTCTTTCTTTTTATAAATAAACTGTTAGATTTTTAGATACTAAAGCAGGGGTGGGCAAACTACGGCCCGCAGGCCAGATCCGGCCACCAGCCATTTAATCCAGCCCTCGAGCTCCTCTGGGGAGTGGGATTTGGGGCTTGCCCCACTCCAGCCAGGGAGCAGGGTCAGGGGCTGCTTCGCGCAGCTCCCGGAAGCAGCGGCATGTCCCCCCTCTGGCTCCTATGCATAGGGGCAGCCAGGAGACTCCTCTCAGCATGCTGCCCCCACCCCAAGCACTGCCCCTGCAGCTCCCATTGGTCAGGAACCGTGGCCAATGGGAGCTGCAGGGGCAGCGCCTGCGGATGGGGCAACATGCAGCAGAGCTGCCTGGCCGTGTCTCCACGTAGGAGCCAGAGTGGGGACATGCTGCTGCTTCTGGGAGCCGCTTGAGGTAAGCGCCGCCTAGAGCCTGCACCCCTGAGCCACCCCACCCTCCCCGCCCATGCCCCAATCCCCTGCCCCAGCACTGATTCCCCCTCCCGCCCTCTGAACCCCTTGGTCCCAGCCCGGAGCACCCTCCTACACCCCAAATCCCTCATCCCCAGCCCCACCCAGAGCCCACACACCCCCAGCCGGAGCCCTCACACACACACCCACGCCCCACCCCCCTCTGCCCCAGCCTGGAGCCCCCTCCCACACCCTGAATTCCTCATTTCTGGCCCCACCCCGGAGCCCACACCCCAACCAGAAGCCTCACCTTGTCCCACCCCCCAACCCCAATTTCGTGAGCATTCAGGGCCTGCCATACAATTTCTATACCCAGATGTGGCCCTCGGGCCAAAAAGTTTGCCCACCCCTGTACTAAAGGATTGGCATCAGCGTGATTTTTGCATAAGATCTAAGTTATATATTGACCTGGGTGTGTGGCTGGTCCTTTGGGATCAGAAGAATGTATTATCTGATAAGAATGGTTGTAAAGAACCACTCATCTCTGAATCCAGTGCTTTTGGTGGTGATATAAGAACTGGAATGCCTGAGGAAACTGCCTTTATGTTTTCTTGTTAGCCAGTGTGGTGAAACAGGAGTTTATTTTTGTGGCTGGTTAGGTATATCTTATAAAAGAATAACCACCAGTTTTGGGTTGTGTTTGCCCTATTTCTCAGCAGTTCGTCCTGAATTTGGCATTCTCAGTTGTGACCCACTAAGGCACAGTTACATAAAATATACTATGTTATTCTAAAGTAATGTCTCAAAAAACTGTAGCAACATTCTTGTAAAGTTGCACTGCTTTGAGCTGTAACTGTAGGGTGTTTTTTTTTGGGGGGGGGGGGGGGGGGGGGGGAAGTATTTTATTTTTTTAAATAAGAACAATGGGCTAGATTGTTCCAATATGGGCCACTGGGTGGAATACAGCCCTCTCTGATACCACTTCATTCTGAATTTTATCTGGCTGAATCAGAGGTGGAAATGGAGGCCACTTTTTGTAAACAAATTCCCACAGTATGCTGCATTCATGGTCCAAAGCATGGCAGCCATTGTGAATGTTGTTGCGCCATTTCTGTAGAATATTGTATTTCTAATGGCTGTTTATATTCTTAGGTGGTTGAAAGCAAGACACTCACAAGCTTTTGTTGCGATTTAAAGGGGGCACTGAGAGTCCTTAGTACCTTCTGACTAAGAGAGGTGAAAACATTATCTATATCTGAAGCACCAAATCTGCCAGCAACCAGAAGTAGAAGGCAATGATGATTGTTCAAGTAATCAGAGACAGAGTGAGAGTGACCTGGGTCAGAGATAAGATTCTTCTTCCCTATTTCCAGAGAAAGGAAAAATGTAGGATGGATGGGAGGAAAGTGCTTCTTCTCTCGCCATCCTTGGGGAGCAAGATGAAGGTGGGATTCTCTTAGATTTGTAAGCAGGGTCTGAATGAATGCTTCCCTGACAGCTAGCTGGGAGGGGGGAAGAGACCCTGGGGTGAACTGTATTTACATAAGCATTCTCCTGCTTTGCTTAAATTTGCTAGATATTCAGCTGATGGAGTGGTGTTTTGCTCATTTTAATCAACTTGGCTGGTGTTGGGTCACAAATTATGTTAGTACTGAATGCGAGGGTAGTGAAATTATGGTTACCAATGTTTGTAATTATTGTGGGAGAACAGAAAAGAAGGACTGTGCTTAAACTGTCCCAAAGGAGGGAGTCACTTTCAGTTTAAAGAACCTTGGTAAAACAAGGGCTCGAATGTCCGAACCCTGTGAAAGTAAGAGTGGTGGGACAGGAATACCAGCCAGGAGGCTGCACTTTCTCAAGGGTCCTTCCTAGGCTGGTTTAACCTATTTCACCCACCCACTCCCACAGTTCAAAGAATAGAGCTAAATAGGCTTGATTAGGAGCTACTTTTATTATGTTAAATGGCTCACAGAGCTGAAACTAGTTGTGGCAGAACTGTGTTTCTGCACAGAGCTAAAATCACTAAGATCCCACTGGTGGAAGCAGTGAGCAGGCTGCCAGAGATGAGTGGCCAGAGATGAGTGGCCAGCAGGGTGCCAGCGGAGAGGTGTGACGAGTGGCCAGCAGGGCGGTGGCGGAGAGGCTGATGAGCGAGTAAGATGCCTCTTACCCCTCCGCTTTGCTCCCCACCCAGGGTGGAAGGTGAACTCTGCAGATGCGCCTCTGAACTCTGGGTCTGCACTGACCAAGGGCAGCAACTGTGAGTGGGGTGCAGAGAAGGGTCGGCATGTGAAGGGGACTTTTGGGTTGCTGGACTTAAGAACCTGAGGGGAAAAGGACACTGCCCAACCTACTTGGGGTGGGTCTTTTACTCATGGTTTATGTTTATGAACCCTGTTTGTGGTGTTTTCCCAAATTAATGCCAAGTTACTTCCCTCCTTTTATTAAAAGTTTCTTCTCTACACCCGGACTCTGTTCTTGCGAGTGGGGAAGTATTGCCTTCCAGAGGCGTCCAGGGGCGATGTGTAAATTTCCCAGGTTACTGGGTGGGGTCTCAAGCCAGTTCTGTGTTGGATTGATGGAAAGGAACCCCTAGATATTGAACCCGGCTCTAGTTGCTGCCGGGTCCACCTGGCAGAAGGGCTACAGATTTATGAAACAACCAGGATGTTATTCTCTCCTCCTCTATAATTTGCCTGCTCACCACATGTCGAGAGAAGAAACAGGGCCTTGCATCTGAAATATTTTTAATTGCTCTTCCTTGTCTTACTTACCAGTGCCAAAGACAGCCAGAGTGAAAACAAGGATGCACAGCTGCAGTCTGGACCCTTAGTGTCACTCAACTCCCCAACATTACTCATGTTTACCTAAACCAAAATGTTACTATTATTGTTGGTATTTGAAGATCATATTCTAACACAGCTCTCATTGTGGTACCTGAGTACAATTCCATTAGATTCCCATTCTTATTCAGCAGGACAAATCACCCCCATACCACTCTGTTGCCCTGTATTATACCAGGTATTATACCTTAATGTTGCAGTTGTGTCTAATGGTTCTGAATTATTTGGTCAAATTTATCAAACCTATCTACAATCCCTTTCTGCAACAGGTCTAGGGTGACCAGACAGCAAGTGTGAAAAATCAGGACAGGGGATGGGGGGTAATAGGAGCCTATATAAGAAAAAGACCCAAAAATTGGGACTGTCCCTATAAAATCGGGACATCTGGTCACCCTAAACAGGTCTCCCCCTCTCCCACAGAAGATACTTGACAGGAATGCACCTACCAGCTGGCGCGCTCAACAAATTCAGCAGAAGTATGCCCACTCATCTCACCCTAAAGACACTGAAGGAGAACTAAGAAAAAGTCCATTCTGGCTCCCCCAGAATATGGGTAAAAGATTAGGGAGAACCCAGCATTTTGGAAGGAGTCCTATGGAGAGAGGAAAATTAAGAGAGCCCCCAATTTGGCCCCCCCAAAAAACCCAAGATAGCATCAAATCCAGACCAAAAACTCCCCCCGTGTTCACCAAAAGGATCCTTGGTAAGATTCAGGTTCACCACAAAATTCTACTCCCCAAGGGCAATCTCCAAAAGTTATGAAACAGTAGTTTTTTCTTCTCACTGGTCTCATTTCATGTTCCTGGCAGGGGTTCGCAAACTATTCCATGGTATGGAAAATATTTTAATTAATACAGACAGACCACCTGTTCTCTCTATCCATGATCACGTGGACCACCTCCCCACCCACATTCATTATTGAATGAAATTCCTGTGGCAACTATGGTAATTCCTGCAATATTATCAATGACCTGGAATAAAACATAAAATCATCACTGATAAAGTTTGCAGATGACATAAAAAAATGGGGGCATAGTAAATAACAAAGAGGGCAGGTCACTTTTACAGAGTGATCTGGATTGCTTGGTAAACTGGGTGCAAGCAAATAAAATGTGTGTTTTAATATGGCTAAATGCAAACGTATACATCTAAGAACAAAGAATGTAGGCCATACTTATAGGATGAGGGACTCTATACTTAGAAGTGGTGACTATCAACCCCCAGGTATTTTTCAATCAGCTGTACATGATCTCCTGATGCAATGCTGTGACCAAAAAGGCTATTGGCTATTTACTATTCTTAGAATCATATAATCATAGGAGTGGAAGGGACCTCAAGAGGTCATCTAGTCCAGTCCCCTGCACTCACGGTAGGACTAATTATTATCTCGGTTGCATAAACAGGGGAATCTCGAGTAGGAGTAGAGAGGATATTTTACCTCTGTATTTGGCCGTAGTGCAATCACTGCCGGAATATTGTGTCCACAATTCAAGAAGGATATTAATAAATTAGAGAGGGTTGAGAGAAGAGCCAGGAGAATAATTAAAGGATTAGAAAACATGCCTTGTAGTAAGAGACTCAAGGACCTCAATCTATTTAGCTTTTCAAAGAAAAGGTTAAAGGGTGATTTGATTACAGTCAATAATGGGGAACAAATATTTAATAATGGTCTCTTCAATCTAGCAGAGAAAGGTATAAAACAATCTAATGTCTGGAAGTTAAAGCTAGAGAAATTCAGACTGGAAATAAAGCATACATTGAGAGTAATTACCCATTGGAACGATTTACTATGGGTCATGGTGGATTCTCCATCACTGAAGATTTTTAGGACATTCTATGGCCTGTATTATATAGGATATCAGACTAAATGATCACAGTGATCTCTTCTGGCCTTAGAATCTATGAATCTTTAATAGCTTATGTGGAACAGTAATATTAGGAAAATATTTAATACATTTTAAATGTGTTTTAATGTTATTTTTTTTTAGGTGGAGCTAACTACGTGACCTGCTGGCAAGTGTTCCAAAGATCACCAGCAGTGGTCTATGGACCACAATTTGAGAACCTCTGTTCTTCTCTTCCTCATTTCACAGCACTACTGAGGAGACAATACTTATTCCACATAAAGCAGCTATTTTATCAGATAAACATTCACCTTCAATATAGAATTGGTCAGGTTCCCAGGCATGTCACGGTTTCTCACTGACCTACAGCAGGTTGAAGGATAAGGATTACATTCCCAGAGATTGCATTAAAAATATTATTTTCGGGTTTAAAATGAATTTTTCAGTGATCTCTCAGTGAAAAACAGTTTTTCCCCAGGTAATAGATATAGACTTTTGGTTACCATAAATATGATAAATGGCTTTGTAATTTGAGTTAATAGACATTTGTGGTAACTTAGTTGAAATGCGTTTGTGAATAATGGCTACTCAATTGCTATTTTTTTAATGTTGTGCAAGGAGGAAAGCTACATCCTGGATTCATGCTGGATAATCTCACTCAACTCTTGGTATCAGATAATATTTCATTCATTTTGACTTAGTTCTTTCTGGAAGACAGAAATAATAAAATACCAGATGTGTTCCCAGCTGATGTACTATGGATGGTCACACATGAAAAACAAACACTAATTTAGAGGGAGGGGCTATGCAATGGTATCCAATGAAACACTCCATGGAGAAGGGGTGGTTTGTCTGAGAAATTTTGTAGCATAAACTGAATTTCCATTATGGAGCTGACCATGTGGAAAAACCACAACCAACCAGCTCAGGTTTCCATTTTTTTTTTTTTTTTTTTTTTTTAAAGTTGATTCATTTGTGCAGCATAAAATGCTTACTACTGTCATTTTCCAACCCGACCCCACTGGATTTCAGATATTTCCATTTAGGCTTTGGTTTCCTACAAGAATACAGAGAGTGTTGGGGCACTGTTAGAGACGTGGAAAACTATTTATCAGATATTCCAGTGGAATATTTCATATTGCAATGCAATAGATTTCCAGCTCTGATAAGAAGTGTTGAAATGTCTGTTTCATTTACACCAAATCATAAATCAGAGTCTTTTCTTCACTTGGACATGTCATCTTGAGATAATCTGCTTCCCCTACGATATCAAAAAAAAATGGACTGAGCAGTGATTGACAAGCTATTGGGTAACTTGGTCATCTTTTTATAACCGTATGTATTTTTCAAGAGATTGAGTAGAGATGCTGCTTTTTCCAATAAACGAAATGCTGTTTTCCAACAGGTTACTTTTACATGTTTTCTCACTGTTAACATGAAGAGATCATTTATTAACCATTTTATACGCTAGTTATAAATGTACACCTAACATCAAGTGTGACTGGTATGGTTTCAGAATCACAACTGAAAGATTGTCTCGTAAACATAATCCTAACAACACCTATGCTGTTGTGAACATTCCTTGTATTGGCAGTAAGGAAGTTAATATACAGTAGCTGAGTGTAAGGCTCACAACAAAGGCAGCTGAAGAGACTCTTCTCCCTATCGAAAAGGGCAACATTTTGAATTCAAAGATGGAGGAATCCAAAGAAGTCCAAGCAAAATTATTGTATATTTGTATACGCTGTAGAAATAAAAGAAGAAAGCAATCGCAGGAAATATGGCAAAAAGGCCTTTTAGAATTTCATGTAATAATAATTAATAAATAACAGTAAAGTATGCCACTGGGAGAAGAGCACTGACACTCCTCAAACCTACAAAGCCACCACAACCACTAACATCACCTAAATGTCCAAGAAAGGAGCCAATATGTCTGATTCGATTCATACAGAAAACCTCCCTCAGTGTTTTTCTGGCTTAGAGTACTGATTCCACCTCTGTGCCTCCTACTGTATCTCCACAACATAATCATCATCCTTATAAATGTATGGTGCACTGTCTCAATTTCTTTCATGAACTCACATCTTGGATCCTCAACCTTTAGCAAAAAAAATGCTTCTCTCTAACCATGCCTCAATCACCACCCATCAGTTGAAGAATCAGTTGCCAGGGACCGTTTATCAGCATTGTACAAAATATTATTTTTCATTAAGAGTCAAACAGCATTCTCAACCTTTAAAACAGTGCATAGACTACTAGTTATTGTTTTAAATCCACATGTCCATCTACCTGACCCTAAAAATAAAGACAGGGAAAACTTTTCCTACCCATTTTCATAGATTACAGGGCCAGAAGGGACCATTGTGATCATCCAGTCTGACCTACTGTACAACACAGGCCATAGAACTTCCCCAAAATAATCCCTAGAGCACGTCTTTTAGAAAAACAACCAATCTTGATTTAAAAAATAGTCAGTGACAGAGAAAGCACCCTTCATAAATTGTTCCAATAGTTAATTCCTCTCACCGTTAAAAATGTATACCTTATTTCCAGTCCAAATGTGTCTAACTTCAAGTTCCAGACATTAGATCTTGTTATATTTCTCTCTGCTAGACTGAAGAGCCCATTTTTAAATATTCATTTCCCATATAGATACTTATAGACCGCAGTCGTCACCCCTTAACTTTCTCTTCATTCAGCTAAATAGACTGAGCTCTTTGAATCTAATGCTAAGGCACTCAACAGAAAATTTGCAATCTTTACTTCACTTAAACCAAATAAAAATCACAATGAGAAATCTTATTCACGATACACAAGCCAGAGAGAACATTATCTTTATCAGAAAGCTGCCTTCACATAGTAGTAAAATACTATCTCTCCTGCCAGTCTGCATCTAAAAAGCAGGGGTCAGTCTTCTGGCCAGTCACAAATGATATTGGAGGACCGAAACCACCACTAAACACTGAGAAATCCAAAAGTTGTGACTTAAGACCAGTGTCATCTGAGGGCAAATGCCCTCAGTAGTGGAGAATGTTATGAAGGACATATTCCTCAAGGCACTTACCTCCTCCTAACGGGATCACCTCAGTCTTGCCGGGGGCGGGGGGGGGGAGGGGGGAAGAGGGGCGTCAGCTTCAATCATTTCATCTTCATAGCTACGTGAGGAATCTGAGATGGTGCTGTTTATATTGCAGTGTTCTTTTCTTTTAAATGCCTTCTGGTAGAGACAAAGAGAGAAAGAATATGGAAGAGTTTTTAATTATGGTGATATCTTATTTTTCTTTTACTTAACATAGAAACTGTGGGTAAAATTCTGACCCCATTGTAGTCAATAGGAGTTTTTCCATTAACTTCAGTGGGGCCAGGATTTCACCCTATGTGTTTGAGGGATATTGATTACCTCTATCAAAGAACAAGGAAGGAAAGTGTGAGAGATAAATGGATGCTTACGGCTGCTTGCCTAATACAAAACCAGTGATACACACCCTGAAAACAATTATATTACAAGTCAAACTGTCCATAGATATTACACAGACGTGTCACCGATGGACTGAAGTGGACATTGAGGGCAGTCTTATATAACAAGACTGAATGTGCCATCAGCACAACATTCAGTATGAAATAAAAATAGAGTGACCGAGTTTGTTTGTGGTGTCTATGGAGATTCAGCCTGATAGGGTTGCCAACTTTCTAATCAAACAAAACCAACACCCTTGCCCCCTCCTGCCCCCTACCACACCTGCCCTGCCCCTTCTCTGAGGTCCTGCCCCCACTCACTCCACACACACCCTCCATCGCTCGCTCTCCCCCACCATCACTCACTTCCACTGTGCTGGGGCAGGGGGTTGAGGTGTGGGAGGGGGGTCAAGACTCCAGTTGGGGGTGAGGGCTTTGAGGTGGGGCCAGAAATGAGGGGTTCAGAGTGTGGGAGGGGGCTCTGCATGTGGGAGGGGGTGTGGGCTCTGGGCTGGGGTGCGGGCTCTGGGAGGGAGTTTTGGGTGCAGGAGGGGGCTCAGGCTGGGGCAGGGGGTGGGGGAGAAGGTGGGGGGTGCGGGCTCCAGCTGGGTGGTGCTTACCTCAGGCAGCTCCCAGGCAGCAGCGCAGTGGGGCTAAGGGGTCCAACTCCTAGGTGTAGAGGCAGCTAGGGGACTCTGTGCAGTGCACACTGCCCACAGGCACCACCCCCACAGCTCCCATTGGCCACGGCTCCCGGCCAATGGGAACTGCGGAGCCGGCACTCAGGGCGGGGGCAATGCGCTGAGCCTCCATGGCTGCCCCTGCACCTAGGGGCCACATGCTTTGCTTCCGGGAGCCATGTGGAGCCAGGGCAGGCAGGGGGCCTACCTTAGCCCTGCTACACCACCACCCAGACATTTAATGGCCCGCCAGGGTCCTTTTTTGACCAGACGTTACAGTTGAAAACCGGACGCCTGGCAACCCTACCTGATGATGTTGCACTGTCTTGGGGGGAAAAGTGAGGAACTAATTCAACCTTTGACCCAGATCTAGCTATTGACCAGGCACAGAAATTGTTTGATGTGGAAATATGGGCTGGTCTGTAATGATTCAAACCACTGCCCTCCTTGCAAGTATACACTGCAACATGAGGAACTAACATTGTGGCAGAAGGGAAAATGAATAGCTTTTATCGTTTATTTTCTTTAACTGTCACTTCCAGTAAACTCTTTATTATTTTGTTCTAAATAGAAATGTATGAACGGACTGAAATAAAGTACGATGCAACCTGATCTTATATCCAAAACCTGAATCAAACCTTTTGGGATTCAAAAGAGTTCAGATAACTTCTCCGTCCCTTTTATTATTTTTATTTTTGGCATGCTCTGCACTTCCTGGCTCCAGCTGGAATGGACTGGAAGTAATAGTACAGTACAGGATGTTTCAAGAGATATCCTGTTCTAATAAGACTTTCAGTATGGGCAACTCTTCCAGACTTGAGGTTAAGATAATTCTTCTAATAAGGTTCAGAAAAGTATCTCAGCTTTTGGAACTTCTTTGAAGTTCATCCACCACAAGTGATCATGCAAGTAGGCTCTGATTTTTTAGTAAGAAACTTAAGCACATTCAGTGCTCATGTGTTTAAAGTTAGGCACATACTTTGCTAATTGGTGCCATGAACAGTAAATGTTTATTTTGTTTTCAGATACCCGCTAGAAACAAACTTCACCGGTTTCCCTTAGTTTGCAACCTACCCCACCATCACCTCTGCTCTTGACAAAGATTTTCCAAAATATGAGTCTAAAGTTAAGCTCTTAAACTCCTATTTAGGCATTTAAGTGTCCTGATGTTTAAATGTTCTAAGTACTCAGCAGCTGTGACTGACTTCATTGGCAATTACTGGGGCTCAGCACTTTTGAAAGTAAGTCCACTTATTAACATGGCTACTTTTGGGTTTGGGATCCTAACTTTAGACTCCTACTTTCACAAATCTTGGTCCCTGTATGTTAGAAAATGATGATACCCCAGGCATTATGTCACTCTGATGGGCAATAATATGGGTGGAAAACTACTTCCTCTGTCCATAGACTGTTATACATTTTTTAGTGTATAACGAGTTATTCATATAACTAAAAGAGCACCCTACACGGTTGCATCGCTCAACCAGCCTACATCCAAGCAGTTAGGGGCAATGATTGCAGGTCTGAGTGCAATATCTGACTTTGGTTCTGAGATATCATGTCTACTCAGATCAGGAGATGGATGGGAAGCTGAAAGGACATTTGCAAGAGGACCAACAGCCAAAATTGTCTAGGCCAATAGGGAGCTGTCAGGATTAATGTGGGCTTATCCCCTCAGACCTTGGATATTTCCCTAGCAATCAGGTGAAAGGCACATACAAATCTTAGCAAGCACTGTAATAGAAATGCATCTGATGAAGAACTCTTTGGAGCAGAAGTTTGGACATTTGTTGTCTTCTGTGGGGAATAGCTCTATTGTGAGAGTCACACATTGGCAAAATATTGGTTCTCTAATGGGCTTTTGCAGTGGTTGGTTGCTGCATGCCTGCTTAACAAGTCTGCCAGGTTGTTGCTGGCTTCTGAAAGGGGGATGCTGCATGGTAATGACACCAAGTCTCTCATAGAAGAGAAAGGATGACTGAGCATCTCCTTGTTTGTTTATATAATTCATCACAGATGTGGGAGGTCCAGGATGTTCATACGTCGCTTCAAATCAAGATGGTTCAGGTGGGCAATCCCAAGCAATCCTTAAGCTATGGGTGTCACCGCTGAAGAGAATCATCTTTCACACATTCTCAGGGACCAGCCACAAAGTGAGTTCTCAAAGGACTTGGGGCAGCACTGCGACTCTTGTTCATGTGATATTAGGATGGGGAGTTCAGCAACCCCAGCCATAGTTATAAAGGTTACAGATGGAGTCTGACAAGTGGTGTCACATTTATACAAGAGGTATCACGTACATACATGCCTAGTAGCCCCAGACATGCACAACATCAGCTTTGATTGCAGGTCGTTTGTCATTGGTTGGTGAGATCAGAAGCTGTGCTCTGGGAGGTAAGATCTTGATGATTGAGAGTCTATCTTGGCTCCTATGAACGCTATCATAGATGATAGTATAATAGACAACTTCTCATAGATCACAAGGTGTCCTAATTGGGACTGTTTGCAGCCTCCTACTGTGACCAGCTTTACTGATAAGCTAGTTGTCCAGGTACAGGTAGACATGGATGCCCAATGAGGGCAGACCATAATAAGTTCAATAGGGCCACAGCATCATGACATATAGATATGGCTGGCTTATCTCATAGTAACCAGTCCAGTGCCATTCCTGATGTGATAATGGCTGAGCCCTATAGAGCCTGCAGGTCTGTCTACAGTGTCAGCCATGGATCTCTGAGGAGAGTGGTCTCTGCTCGAGGAAGGCAAGAATGTGTGCCCCGGTGATGAAGAGGAGTAGATCTGCATCGGTACCAAGGTATCCATCATTCTGGGATCTGCACCAGCAGGTGTCCCAGTACTAAAGCCATTTCCAATTCTTCCAGGGGCACACTGGATGGCGTTGGGTTGGTTGCAGATGCTAATGTCAAAGGATGTTTCGCTGATACCAGGGTCAGTGCTATGAAGTTTTTACTAGGTGCCACGGTGGTAGGCTAGCCACAGTGTGATGTGGGCTTGGTGGTTTCCTGCCCAAAGGGTTTGGGTTCATGTGGTCTGTCCCTGTGGGAAGGCACTGAGCTCCATCTAGAGTATCTACCTTTATGTTTGTGGGGGACCCACTCTCAGGGCCAAGCTTCATTACCAGATGTATTGGCATTGATTTCAGTGCTGATGTTGCTGGTTTCAGTGCCAGAGGTGAAAATGTTGGTGTCGGGTTTTTTCTCCATTGGTCTTCAGCATTGAGTGTCTGCTAGTCAGGGTGCTTGACAAAGTCAGAAGTTAGTTTATCTGGTTCCTGACTTCTGATGCCGGTCTTCTTCGGATCCGAAGAGCCTTTTGTAGATCACTGCAGTAGATGAAGTTTCATCTGGGCATCTCCTAATTTGCACATCCTCGATGAAAACGACCAGCATATCAAGCACTTATTTGATATATGGGTATCTCCTAAGCAGAAGAGGCAGATGCAATGTCTGTCTTACAATGGAATTAATCCATTGCAGGAAGGGCCAGGCTTGAAACCTGCCGATTTAAAAACTGCCAGGTTAAGGTGGCCAGTACAGGAGGATATATACAGGGGATCTGAGAGTCAAAATTCAGTCCAGATAAGGAATTGTCATGAATGAAATTGGACTACCAGTGGATAAGAGAGTTCTGGAGGTTTTGAAAAAAATTATGAAGTTTTAGCCAGAACTAGTGGCTCAGATGTTCACCATGTTCCGTTTTGCTGCCACAGAAGGAAGTGCAAGAAGGAACTGAGGGAGAGTCCCAGCTACTCTGTCCTTTATGCCTTGGCATGGGAGCACAAGGAAACACAGGGTATATGCATGGCCCCATCAGATATGGCAGGGCAAAATATTCTAATCACATGCACATAACAAATACGTTCTGGCTTGCTGAACTTTCCAGACAGTCGCTTGGTGATGTCATACAGCTGTTTCATATTACCGTTATATGCTGCCTGTTCCGCTTCTGCTGCCAGTCCATCCACATAATCTCTCCTATCCTTCTTAATATTCCTCTTCACTACTCTATGGGCTTCAGCATACTCTTTTTGCGCTTTAGCTTTTGCTGCTCTAGTCCTGCTGTTATTAACTACTGCCTTCTTCTTCTTTCTATCTTCTATCTTAGTCAAGGTCTCTGCTGTAATCCACTCTTTCTGCTGGTATTTCTTAATTCCAAGCAGTTCCTGGCATGCTGACCTAAGTGTCTCTCTCACTTTCTGCCATCTGTTGGATATACTGTCTTCCTCTTCCTCAGACCGCTCCTGTAGTACTGAAAACTTATTCTTCAGCGTCAGTCCAAAATCTTCCTTAATCTTCTAATCCCTCAAAAGGCTGATGTTGTACTTCATTCTTCTATCTGACACTTCTATCCAGTTCTTCTTCAGCTTCAATCTGGCCACCACTAAGTGATGGTCGGACGCTACGTCTGCTCCTCGTCTAACTCTAACATCCTGCAAAGATCTTCTGAACTTCTTACTAATACAGACATGATCGATCTGGTTTTCTATCATGCCTGCTGGCGATACCCAGGTACTCTTGTGTATCCGCTTGTGAGGAATAGGGTGACCAGATGTCCCGATTTTATAGGGACAGTCCCGATTTGTGGGTCTCTCTCTTATATGGGCTCCTATTACCCCCCACCTCCTGTCCCGATTTTTCACACTTGCTGTCTGGTCACCCTAGTGAGGAAAGATGCTACCTCCTATGACCAGGTTGTTAAGTGCACACAGATCCACAAATCTCTCTTCATTTTCACTCATCTCTCCCAGAGCGTGGGTCCCCAAGGCAAGCAGAAAAGAGGCCGTCCAAGAAAGACCTAGCGACGCGACCTTCAGGCTGATAGCATAAAAATGGGCTATACCTGGAACCAGTTAGAGCAAATGGCCCAGGATAAAGGACTCTGGAGATCTGTGGTTGGCGGCCCATACCCCGATTGGGGTGACGGGCATGAGTGAGTGAGTGAGTGACTGTAGGATACACACTAACACACTCTTGAAGAATTATTATTTACTACCTACTTGAAAACATGTCAACCACCGCTCTAAATTATTTCATATCACTCCACTGTTCCGGACTCTTAATGGATCATTATCATCACAGCAAAGTTATGGAGTAAATATTAACCCATTTTCCAACCTGGAGGCATTCCTGAAGGGAGCAGTTCCTGAAAGTTCAGAAAAGGGAGTCTATATAATGTAAGGAGATGATAGATATAAAAAGCTAAATCCTACTACTGAGAGTTTTTCAAGTAGACTTATTATTGAACAAACAGGAGGGTTCACAATTATGTGATTAGTCATGTGAAAGTACCCATCCAAACCAGGAACTGTCAGATAGAAATACAGTAATGACTTCTAAGCCTATTAGACATGAACATGTAAGAAAGTCTTGACAAATCTCCCTGTAAAAGGAGCATAGAGTGAACCTATTCCCTGGTAATGAAAAGTCTTCTGAGTAGCCCAATTACCTTTTTTTACTTTAATTACCTTAAAGTAAATCTGACAGCAATAAACTGGACAGAGAGGAGCAATGTAAAAAAAGAGCCATGGGGAAATGCAAAGAAATCCTGGTTCACAAGGAAAGCAATCAGAGACAGAAATAAAATAAAATATGTAACGACACTCTCAGAGAAAGAAAGGTATTAGTGGATGCCAAAAAGAATGATAAATGGACCTGATTCTGTTCACACTTCCATTTGCTCTTGTAAATCAGAAATAATTCCACTCAAGTCAGTGGAGTTACATCTGTGCCAGGACGATGCAATGGAGATCAGAATCCAACTCTGTCTCCTATTGTAGTCACCACAGATTTAGCTATCGTCACCATAATGGATATTGTCTCTTTGTAGTTGATACCCCTACTATTTGTATCTGGATTAATTAAATTTGTATCTGGGTAAGTCCTTTGCATTTAACGAAAGATTGGCACACTTGACAGCAAATATGAAAGACTTTCAACCTTGTATATTTCAACAGCTTAAGTTTTCTATTTATAGAAGTCAACTTGTGCACACATTTGCAACTGTATGTTGATGTCTGCATTGCCAAAAAACACAGAATCTTTGCAGCATGAGTATTCATTGCTGCTGCAATTAAGTCAATGTAGCAACTTCAGAGAAGATTGTGATTCCTGACCTAATTTGTTTATCCTTCCAAGTTAATTGACTCAGTTACATCCATTAATTTCACCTTTGTGCCTCATCAGGATGGATAATTAGGTTTGGCTGGGAACTGAAAACCTTACCTAAATTGCTTATGGTCATCTAATTCTGGTAGTTTACTTGGACTACACGTTTCCACAATGCTGGATCTGGCAATGAGGAGACATTACAATATTTGGCAGTGCAAAGTTCTTGATAACTTTTATTCACCATCTGAGCTAGATTAAAAGGAGTATGGTGCCACAGAATTTTATCACAATGATGAAAAATATAGATCATTTGAATTTGGAGATCTAGAGAGGAGGAAATGACAGTTAATTTAGTGCATTCTTGAAAAATGTGACCAAGTGTTTTTTTTCCAAGCCAATGAGTTTAGGGTGACCAGACAGCAAGTGTGAAAAATCGGGATGGGGGTGGGGGGTAATAGGAGCCTATATAAGAAAAAGACCCCAAAATCAGGACTGTCCCTATAAAATCGGGACATCTGGTCACCCTAAATGAGTTAGACATTGGCAGTACAGTGACTATGTAGACAAATATATATATAAAATAATTATATTTCATCTGACTGACAAAGGGCACCAATCCATAAACATTTTATCATTCAGATTCTGATTTGTTTAACAGATTTATTTAGGAAAGAGTGAAGAACTTATCTGCAAGTTCATTTTTCAGCTGTCTGGAAGAACAGATGTGGAATGGGTTTCTTAATCCTCATTTTGACCATTACTAATGGACTTCAAGCCTCATGAAAAAGGGTGAAAGGGTTATTAAAACAAGCAGATGTCTAAGCATGTCTAATGGATTTAAGCCACCAAGCTGAGAAGCACTGTAGCTGGGTCTCCGAGCATCGCTAATGTCTTGTAGCCATTTCAAGTTTGGACATTTTCCAAAGACACCCTGCACTTCAGAATTCAGCTCTAATTTTCAGAGATGGTTAATTTTCTAGGTAAGCTGTTTTGTCAGCTTGCTGGTTTTATAAGAATTGTGGTTAGTAAAGTCTCCTTCACAGTCTGTTCTACAACAAGCTGAAGACTAACTGGGGGGAGGGAAGCACTAAAAAAAGCTCTTGCTGTGATACTGATGCAGTGCCCGGCCCAACAGAGATCACCACCACACTGCCGCAGTTTTGTTTTCACTTACTTTTCCTTTTTGTTTTGCTGTTCTGCACGTAATCTGGCCATGTGGCAGTAATTAGAGCTGTGTGAACCCTAAAACTTATTCCTTACCAATTTCTTGCCAGAGGACTCAATGTCTTTGCTTAATTGGGTCGGCTTACATTTGCTAGCCCTACTCCCACCAACAAAGGTACTTGGAGCCAGATCTTCCAGCTCAAGTAAGGGCAATAGAAGAGCTTGGAAGAAGCTCCATGGAGCAAGAAGGCAAAACTCCACAGGGGGTTTCAACTTCAGTCCCAAGTAAAGGGGACTTTGGGGTAGGGCAAGGGTATTGCCAGTGGATCCATAACTATACACATCCACCAGTCAATTCCTTCCTTTCCTGCATGATTCAGAGCAAACATGGAGATTACTGAGGAACATGAGCTCGGGAGACAGACAGAGAGTGAGGGGGCAAGAGGTGAGGGAAGATATGATTATTTTGTTCCCCCTTCCGTCCTTAAGACCCAGCTCTTTTACACTGTCTTTTCCCCGTTACTGATGGTGAATCAACATGGTGCTTCAAGATATATAAGAATGGTGGTTAAAGTATTATTTTTCCCCCTCAAGTATTTAGGAACTCTACTAATTAAGAGACAGAGGATAAGTGTGTCTGTCTGTCTTGGGGGAACTCACCACCTGAATGCCCCCTCCCAGCAAGACCTGACATTACAACAACTCTGCTCTGTTTCCCTCTTTGGCTCAGGTGGACTGTTCTGTTGATTTGACCCTCTGGCCAAGTCAAATTCAACTCTGTTCTGTTTGGGGGTGGAGGAATGGAGGTGTAAGCAAAGAGACCAACAAAACAATCTTCATATTCAGGGTAAGCCAAAATAGTTTCCCATCACTCGTGGGCTCAATGCTCAGTCCTTTTTTTGTGGACTCTCAGGCTTCTTCCTCTCTCAGAGTCCAAACTTAGTCAACACACAATGCTTCCCACCAGGCACAGCCATCCGACTTTCAGGGTCTGCTCTACCTCAGCTCCAGCTCCAGACCCAGGGTGGGTGGGTGGGCAGGCAGTCAGGCTCCTGTTGTGCATCTCCCCCCCACTCCCTTCCCTCTCACATGCACCTTGTAGCTCTTCTCTTACCACCTAACCTTTCTCAGACTAATGTACAATCCACACAGCTTCCTCCCAGCAAAGCCCACAAATTAACCCAACCCAACTAGTTCCCAGCTGATCAATATCATCCAAAGGAGGCAGCTGAGCTGACACAGGGGTGGCTGAACCTGATTAACCTTAAGGGCATGACAGCCAATGACAATCATTTTTTGCTTTTAGTATTAAGATGCCTTTTAAACCTCTGTCATAAAGGATGATGTTTCAAATTTGCTAAAGCCAGACAAAGACAGCTACCTTGAGCACTGTCTCATATTTGAAGCTTTTCCTTCAGCAATCCCAGCAACTACCAGCCAATTTAATTTAGTTGCATGGTGAGGCTGAGAGGAGGGAATAGTTTTGCAATCAGAAAATTTCAAAAACAGAATTTGTCAATTTCAAAATCAAAGTTCCATTTTAAAAAATTTCCATGTCTAAAAATAGGGCGGAAATTGTTTAAGACATGCTCACTGAACTTGCACACGACCTCTGGCATGTTCAGTGTTTTTCAGTAATACGGGACACCATCTATTTAAATCCTATATGCCTCAGTCAGTGTAACTTGTGTCTCTTTCTTACTAACACAGCCTTACTATTAACCTTTGGGAGAGTGGGGAGAGGGGAAAGGTTAGTAATTATGGAGCAATCCATGCCACGCTGAGTTTTGCAGATCCCTATCGGTTTAGTTTCAGACCAGGGAAAAGAGACTATATTGTTATCCATGACTCATCTTCTCATTAGTGAATAACAAAAAGTAAGATGCCCATGCTTTTTTCAAAGAACAGAATAACTCGCAATCCGTTATTTTATTCATCTATGGGCTCTTGACAGGGTACTGTTCTGCTGTGGCTTCACTCCTTTCTCTCAGAAAGATTCCAGAGCGTAGTACTCTGCTATTGCTTTTTCTCTACCCAAGTGCTCTCTGGTTTAAGACACCCTGTCATGGATCCTGTTGAATATTAAGGAGCCAAGTGCACTGTTTTGGGTGCAGTATAAATAAAATCAATTAACAGCAATGCAAACACTCAAATATTACCTGGATACACATGTTATAAGTGAGATAAGTGAGATCATAGGTGACATGAGGCTGTGATGAGTTATGCTCTGCAGAGTTAGCAGTATGTGGATGGCCTTCCACTTTAAATCTTCTGATTTCCTTTTTTCAAAGCCAGATAGAGTATATTGATACACATAGGCCTGAGCTGTTCTCAGATATAATTGCAATTAAAGCTGAAGTGTTTTTAGGGCTTCCAATTTTCGGTTTTAACTAATAAACAGAGTTGAAACACCCCCAGTACAAAAAAAGTGACACTAGTGCCTATCCAATAAACATCAGAAAACCACCAGAAATGTTTACTTGTATCTAAGGGCTTGTTTCATGCAGCAGTAACAGACTATGGGGATGTGATTTCCAAAGCACGCTAACATGTTGCACATTAATTGGTCTGTGCAAACCAGATGGTGTGTACTAAAAATTCCCTAGTGCAGTGGTTCTCCACCCGGGGTATGTGTTCCCCTTGAGTATGCAGAGGTCTTCCAGGGGTACATCAACTCAACTAGATACTTGCCTAGTTTTACAACAGGCTACATAAAAAGCACTAGCGAAGTCAGCGCAAACTAAGATTACATACAGACAATGACTTGTTTATACCTCTCTATATACTTACTATACACTGAAATGTAAGTACAATATTTATATTCCAATTCATTTATTTTATAATATAGTAAAAATGAGAAAGTAAGCAATTTTTCAGTAACAATGTGCTGTGAGGCTTTTGTATTTTTATGTCAGAGTTTGTAAGCAAGTCATTTTTAAGTGAGGTGAAATTTGGTGTGCACAAGATAAATCAGACTGCTGAAAGGGATACAGTAATCTAGAAAGGCTGAGAGCCACTATCCTAGTGCACTTTTTGAAACAGCACTATGTTAAAGCGCACTAGGCAACATTACAAAGAGATTACTCATTACAGTATATATAAAAAGAAATCCCCACCCCCAGACTCCAGACTTTTGGTCAGCTATATAAAAGTCAGATGGGTGAACTTGAGTGCCTGGTATTAAATGATGATATTGATACAATAGGCATCATATAAAATTGGAGGAACAATGATAAGCAGCGGGACACAGTAATAACTGGATACAAAATATATATATAGGAATGAAAGTAGGTTGTGGTGGTGGGGAAGTGGCAATATATGTGAAAGTATAGAGTCAAATATAGTAAAAATCTTAAATGAATCAAACTATACTATAGAATATGGTTAGAAATTCCATGCTTGAATAACAAGAGTTTAGCAGTAGGAATGTACCACTGACCAGGATGGTGATGGTAACCGTTAAATGCTGAGGGGGACATCAGAGGCTACAGAAACCTCAGTAATAATGGGGGATTTCAACTATCCCCATATTGACTGGGAATATGTCACCTCAGGACAGGATGCTGATAAAATTTCTAGATATTAATGACTGCTTCTTGAAGCAGATAATCCTGGAACCCCAAAAGGCAGAGACAATGCTTGATTTAGTCCTAAGTGGAACACAGGATCTGGTCCAAGAAGTAAATTACACAAAAATAAGAAAGCTAGTTAAATGGAAATGAAAAGGAAAAGTTACAAGAGAGAAATGCCTGCAAACTGCATGGAAATATTTTAAAATCATCCTAATAAAGACTCACACTAAATGTGTACCCCAAATTTAAAAAAAAACAACAGTAAAAGGACCAAAAAAATGCAGCATGGCTAAACAGCTAAGTAAAAGAGGAAGTGAGAGGCAAAAAGACATCCTTTAAAAATTGGAAGTCAAATCCTACCGAGGAAAATAGAAAGTACTTTGTCACATGCTCAAGGTCTCCCTAAACCTCTGACTGCCAGAAGCTGGGACTAGACAACAGGGGATGGATAATTTGACAATTGCCCTGTTTTGTTCATTCCCTTTGAAGCCTCTGGCACTAGCCACTGTTGGAAGACAGGATACAGGGCTAGATAGACCATTTGTCTTATCCTGCATAGCCATTACTTATGTTCTTAACATTTTAACTGTCACCTCAGTAGTTGCAGAATGGTAGTCAAGCATGCATTTGGCTGTTTGAAAGGCGACTGGCACTGTTTATGGACTAGGTTGGAAGCGCCAGAAAAAAAACATTCCAGGCATTATAACTGCATGTGTTTTTCACAATGTCTGTAAGAGCAAAGGGGAAAGCCTCACTGATAGGTAGGAGGCTTCAGAGTCTTGCTCAGAGGTTCAAGCAGCCAGCAAGGCATCCCGTTCAGAGCACAAATACAAGGGGGAATGCTATCAGGGATGCTTATTGTTCATATTTTGAGTTCCATGCCTGAACACGTTAACCTTGGTAGAGGGAGTGTTATGAGCACAGAGGTATGGTGTGTGGCTGGTTAAAGTTTAATGTTCCCTATGTGCAACTGTAAAACCCTATGAATTATTTCAGCTTTATTTAAATGATTTTCTGTGTTAAATGCCATGATGACCCATAATGGATGTGTTATAAATAGATTTATTATGAGAGAGCAATAAAAACCCAATAAAGTTTTAATGAAACCAATGGAAAAATATCTTTGTATCTGGAAATACATTTAACAAACAAATTATGGGACTGCAGGGCCTGCTGACCTAGTAAGTAATATTTTGCAGGAGGGCATTTTGGCTCAGGACAGTGTTCATGAGTTGCCTTCACATCTCTCTGTCTTTTTCCATGCTCTCCTTTGCCATGGTGATGCTGTTGTTGGCCACCGCCACACTTTCTCTGGCCACTGTGACCCTGGTCCTTGGCCACTTCCCTGAGCTGCTTTTCTTTCCCCCTCTGGGTCCTCATAACCAGCCTCTCAGCCAGCCTGGTTTTCTACAGTGACTCTGTCATGAGTTCTGCAAACGTCTCAGCCCAAGTCTTCTTTTTTCTGCCCCTCAGGTTGGCCAACCTGTCAACAGTACAGAGACCCTGTCCTTGATGGTATGGCTGTTGCAAGTGCTGTGACTGTGGGAGTAGGGGAAAGAACAGTCATTTATTGTTCACATCCCAGATAAGTCGTGATAGCAAAAAAAAAAAAACCTTAAAAACTATGTGTATGTGCCTTTACCTCCTTGAGACGCCTATTTTCACAGGTAACCTCAGAGATGGTAAGTGGTCTGCATGTACGGAAGGTGCTAGCTGTATCTGGATTTCAGTCATCTTCGCCTGCTTTCAAAGTGTTACAGATAAGATAGGGTGGTTCCAGGTTTGTTTTTTGCAGTTTGGTTTATGTGCTGGAGGTGCCACTATGGTGTCAGAGGTGTAAAGGGAGAGTTATGGGGGACCTAGGCAGCAAGCTGGATAGTAATCCTCTCTACATCCCAACTATACGTATAAAATGATGGGGTCTAAATTAGAAAGAGATCTTGGAGTCATTGTGGATAGTTCTCTGAAAACATCCACTCAATGTGCAGGGGCAGTCAAAAAAGTGAACAGAATGTTGGGAATCATTAAGTAAGGGATAAAAAGACAAAATATCATATTGCCTCTATATAAATCCATGGTACGCCCACATCTTGAATACCGCGTGCAGATGTAGTCGCCCCATCTCAAAAAAGATATATTGGAATTGGAAAAGGTTCAGAAAAGGGCAACAAAAGTGATTAGGGGTATGGAACAGCTGCTGTATGAAGAAGACTGGGACTTTTCAGCTTGGAAAAGAGACGACTAAGGGGGGATATGATAGAGGACTATAAAATCATGACTGGTGTTAAGTAAATAAGGAAGTGTTATTTACTCCTTCTCATAACACAAGAACTAGGGGTCACCAAATTAAATTAATAGGTTTAAAACAAACAAAAGAAGTATTTCTTCATACAACGCACAGTCAACCTATGGTGCTCTTTGACAGATGATGTTGTGAAGGCCAAGACTAACAGAGTTCAAAAAAGAACTACATAAATTCATGAAGGATAGGTTCACCAATGGCTATTAGCCAGGATGAGCAGGGATGGTGTTCCTAGCTCTCTGTTTGCTAGAAGCTGGGAATGAGCAACCGGGAATGAATCACTTGATGATTACCTGTTCTGTTCATTCCCTCTGGGGCACCTGGCAATTGGTCTAATCCAGTATGGCCGTTCCTATGTTATCCACTTTATACTGCCCTGACTCTTGATGATATTACACTGAGGTGGATGACTAGGAGGAGAGAATGATCGTATTCAAAAAGGCAAAGGGCAGACCAGTGCTATACGCTGTGAAGTTATTCACTAGGATGGTTCCCCCAGAGGCTCTCCAGGAATGGAAAGGGCTTGCAAGCTATCCTGGTGGAGCATGGACATGTGGCTATTCTGTACAATGTGCAAAACAAAAAAATCAAGCAATTTCTTAGTCTTAAGTTCTGCTTTATCTCCCTTGTAGACCAGGAGAAAGTGCAGAGAAAAATAGATAGTGTCCTATAATGATTATCAGCTACAACGCATGTTACAGGGCATTTGTACCTCAGCAGGGAAGAGTATTGTTTGTGTCTTGACTGAGCTTGGAATGTGTACTTAAACTTCATGTAAATTACAAAAACTAACCAATTTTCTTTTCCTGTAAGCACTGTCTCAATATACTGTTGAATTTTGCACAAATGAATGCTTTTTTAAAAATTGAATTTGCCATGGGAGGAGGGCGGACTGTGACTGCACCATGCTGGCGGTGCCATTTTGAAGCAGCAAAAGGGGTGGGGTGGGAGGGAGGTGCAGACTCCTAGCTCACATCTGCCAACCATAATAATACATTATAAAGACAGTTATTTACGTGCCAAAGTTCACTCCAGAGGATCTGACTCTTCAGTCTTGGCCTGAGTTTCTGACTGCGACTTGGGCTTAGCTGATGCAGGACAGGAATCAGACTCCATTGTTGCAGGGCAGGAAGAGGGCTGGCTTTCCAGCTGGCCATCGTCAGAGTCCTGAGTCACAAAAAGATTCTGGCTTTCAGGGAAGAGCTCCCCTCCAGCATCCTCCTGCTCACCTCCCAATAGGTCAAGCCAGTCGATTTCAGTGGTGGGGGAGAGTGTGTGGGCAGCAGGTTCCGAACAGTGCCTGGAATGGGTCATACTCTAATTGTATAGAATGGCATACATTTTGTTAGAAGACTGAGCTGGGTTTTGTTAAATAAGAACAATAGTATTTACAGGGCTCATGTAAGATCAGGGCCCCACTGTCCTAAGCGTAGATAAACATAGTAACAGAGTCCCTGCCCTGAAGACTTCTATACAGTTTTATTCTGGTTCCAATTTAAAGATGGGGAACAGGGACGCAGATCGACTACATGACTTGCTTAAGGTCACACAGTAAGTTGTGGCCAAGCAGAAGACAGAACCTAGGTCTCCTTAGTCCCAAACCAGTGCTTAATCACAAAAATGTTCTTCATACCAAATAAGAACTAGTTGGCCACCATGAGCATTGTGTTGGTCCTTAATCACAATAATACTTTTTTTTCTTAAAGCAAAATAAAAAATAAAGACAAGTGTCAAAATAAGAAGAGTGCTGAGGAAAACTTCATGAAAATTAATATAATTCTTTTGACGTTTCACAAAGCAAAATTTAAATCTCTTCCCCCTTTCCTTAAACCATAATGTTGCCTATTAGAAGATAGGACACTGAATTGGAACTCAGGAGACCTGGGCTCAATTCACGGCTCTGCCACTGATATGCTGGGTGTCCCTAGGCAAGTCACTTCACCTTCCTGTGGCTCAGTTTCCCCATCTGTAAAATGGGGATGATGCTACTTATCTCTTTTGAAATGTGTTTTTTAAGATCTATGGATAAAAAGTGCTATGGAAAAGTGAGGTATTAATTTTATGCATCAATTATTTTTATTATTATTATTACTTTATTATTAAAATCAAAGTTATACCAGGGCTGGAGTTATATTATTTATTTTTTTATTAAAAATGGTGGCAGAAGAAGTTGATGAGGTCTCTAGTTTCTTTGTACTATGCCCCCTTCGTCCCATCATACGATCAGGACATTAAATGCATTAGAGTAGACGATAATTAGTCTACCTGGAATCTTCTTCACCATTAGCTACAACACTGCAGGCATCAGAATGCCACAACAGAGGATGCAACAATTCCTTCCAAACTCTTTCATTTATGCTTATGCTTCTTAATTTAAGATATGCTTTTGTCAAACACAAGTTATTGGTTTCAATAACTGGGTGAAATTCTATGGCCTATGTTATACAGGAGGTCAGACTGGATGATCTAACGGTCCCTTCTGGTCTCAACTGTGAATTTCCTCAGAGAGACGCACCTCTTCTAGTTTCTCACATTCAGGGCAGCATGATCATCCTAAAGAGTAGTTTTGGACTGAAAATAACTGCTCTATTTACAAAGGCAAGATACCAACAGGAATTTTAAGCAAAAAAGACAGAAACATTTACAAACTAATCAAACAACATTTTTCATCTCCCCTTCACCTCCATTGGGTGTGTGAACAAATTTAAATAGGTCCAGAGAAGGCCAAACTGACTGCCAATGGAAAAATAAAAAAAGAAATATCCTATGTGCAGCAAAGAAGATTAAGTAGGCCCAAGAAGAAGTTACAAAAATAGAAGAAATAAAATGTAATCACTCCAAAAAACAATTTTTTTTTTGAGGGGAACCATGGGACTATTCAAATCACACACTGGAAAAGCTACAAACAGCAGTGTTACGAGGATCTAATGCAGATTTTATGCTACTGTGTGCATGGTGCATTTCTGAGTGGGTGAGGAGCAGCCCACAGTCAACGGGGCAAAAAGGTCAACAGGCAGATGGCAATTTAAGTTCTGTTAAGGGACTAGCTGAGGTGTCCCCCATAGGAAAAAAAAAGTCTGCTTTTGAAAATCAACTTATATTAGTTATTTAACAAAAAGGCATAGTCTGAGCTCAAGACTCAGGAACTACCTAGTCCTGGGTCTGCAACTGTGGCCAAAACACTTAAGCATTCTGCCTCTGTTTTCCTATTAATAAAAACAGGGATAACAAATACATGCTCCAGTGAATGTTGTGATCTTGATAAGTGTGGAATACCAACAACTTTCACTCCCCCACGGACAGCTGGGCTTATTACTACTAATAGCCCGTGACTTCAATAGGAGCTGCAGAAGCCAGCCATATTTCATATTTAAGTATGTTTTAAAGATGAAACCACTGTATAAACTTTGTTTTAAGTACCATGCACAATTCAAACTAGGTATGATATTCAAAAGCAAATTCAAAAGATTTGTTCCCTTTGAAGCTAATGATAAAACACCCATTGACTTCTTTGGAAGCAGAGTTAGGCCAAGGTTGTGTGCTTTTGAGAAATCATGCCCTATATTAATAACAGGAAGTTAAAGTTGAAATAACATTATGTCCTTTATTCTCCACTCAATTCACCCTGCCTAAATATGACCTATAATTTATCAGCTGTTCTCCCCTCAGCAAGATCTTCTCTGGACTTAGCCTGACAAAGCCATTGCCACCTCATTTTGACAGTCTCAAAACGTTTCATAATGTTTGCCAGTGAAAGTTCTCATCGTCCAGTATAAAGCTATTTATATCTCAACTCCATCCTGATCAGCAAGGCACNATGATGTTGTGAAGGCCAAGACTAACAGAGTTCAAAAAAGAACTACATAAATTCATGAAGGATAGGTTCACCAATGGCTATTAGCCAGGATGGGCAGGGATGGTGTTCCTAGCTCTCTGTTTGCTAGAAGCTGGGAATGAGCAACCGGGAATGAATCACTTGATGATTACCTGTTCTGTTCATTCCCTCTGGGGCACCTGGCAATTGGTCTAATCCAGTATGGCCGTTCCTATGTTATCCACTTTATACTGCCCTGACTCTTGATGATATTACACTGAGGTGGATGACTAGGAGGAGAGAATGATCGTATTCAAAAAGGCAAAGGGCAGACCAGTGCTATACGCTGTGAAGTTATTCACTAGGATGGTTCCCCCAGAGGCTCTCCAGGAATGGAAAGGGCTTGCAAGCTATCCTGGTGGAGCATGGACATGTGGCTATTCTGTACAATGTGCAAAACAAAAAAATCAAGCAATTTCTTAGTCTTAAGTTCTGCTTTATCTCCCTTGTAGACCAGGAGAAAGTGCAGAGAAAAATAGATAGTGTCCTATAATGATTATCAGCTACAACGCATGTTACAGGGCATTTGTACCTCAGCAGGGAAGAGTATTGTTTGTGTCTTGACTGAGCTTGGAATGTGTACTTAAACTTCATGTAAATTACAAAAACTAACCAATTTTCTTTTCCTGTAAGCACTGTCTCAATATACTGTTGAATTTTGCACAAATGAATGCTTTTTTAAAAATTGAATTTGCCATGGGAGGAGGGCGGACTGTGACTGCACCATGCTGGCGGTGCCATTTTGAAGCAGCAAAAGGGGTGGGGTGGGAGGGAGGTGCAGACTCCTAGCTCACATCTGCCAACCATAATAATACATTATAAAGACAGTTATTTACGTGCCAAAGTTCACTCCAGAGGATCTGACTCTTCAGTCTTGGCCTGAGTTTCTGACTGCGACTTGGGCTTAGCTGATGCAGGACAGGAATCAGACTCCATTGTCGCAGGGCAGGAAGAGGGCTGGCTTTCCAGCTGTCCATCGTCAGAGTCCTGAGTCACAAAAAGATTCTGGCTTTCAGGGAAGAGCTCCCCTCCAGCATCCTCCTGCTCACCTCCCAATAGGTCAAGCCAGTCGATTTCAGTGGTGGGGGAGAGTGTGTGGGCAGCAGGTTCCGAACAGTGCCTGGAATGGGTCATACTCTAATTGTATAGAATGGCATACATTTTGTTAGAAGACTGAGCTGGGTTTTGTTAAATAAGAACAATAGTATTTACAGGGCTCATGTAAGATCAGGGCCCCACTGTCCTAAGCGTAGATAAACATAGTAACAGAGTCCCTGCCCTGAAGACTTCTATACAGTTTTATTCTGGTTCCAATTTAAAGATGGGGAACAGGGACGCAGATCGACTACATGACTTGCTTAAGGTCACACAGTAAGTTGTGGCCAAGCAGAAGACAGAACCTAGGTCTCCTTAGTCCCAAACCAGTGCTTAATCACAAAAATGTTCTTCATACCAAATAAGAACTAGTTGGCCACCATGAGCATTGTGTTGGTCCTTAATCACAATAATACTTTTTTTTCTTAAAGCAAAATAAAAAATAAAGACAAGTGTCAAAATAAGAAGAGTGCTGAGGAAAACTTCATGAAAATTAATATAATTCTTTTGACGTTTCACAAAGCAAAATTTAAATCTCTTCCCCCTTTCCTTAAACCATAATGTTGCCTATTAGAAGATAGGACACTGAATTGGAACTCAGGAGACCTGGGCTCAATTCACGGCTCTGCCACTGATATGCTGGGTGTCCCTAGGCAAGTCACTTCACCTTCCTGTGGCTCAGTTTCCCCATCTGTAAAATGGGGATGATGCTACTTATCTCTTTTGAAATGTGTTTTTTAAGATCTATGGATAAAAAGTGCTATGGAAAAGTGAGGTATTAATTTTATGCATCAATTATTTTTATTATTATTATTACTTTATTATTAAAATCAAAGTTATACCAGGGCTGGAGTTATATTATTTATTTTTTTATTAAAAATGGTGGCAGAAGAAGTTGATGAGGTCTCTAGTTTCTTTGTACTATGCCCCCTTCGTCCCATCATACGATCAGGACATTAAATGCATTAGAGTAGACGATAATTAGTCTACCTGGAATCTTCTTCACCATTAGCTACAACACTGCAGGCATCAGAATGCCACAACAGAGGATGCAACAATTCCTTCCAAACTCTTTCATTTATGCTTATGCTTCTTAATTTAAGATATGCTTTTGTCAAACACAAGTTATTGGTTTCAATAACTGGGTGAAATTCTATGGCCTATGTTATACAGGAGGTCAGACTGGATGATCTAACGGTCCCTTCTGGTCTCAACTGTGAATTTCCTCAGAGAGACGCACCTCTTCTAGTTTCTCACATTCAGGGCAGCATGATCATCCTAAAGAGTAGTTTTGGACTGAAAATAACTGCTCTATTTACAAAGGCAAGATACCAACAGGAATTTTAAGCAAAAAAGACAGAAACATTTACAAACTAATCAAACAACATTTTTCATCTCCCCTTCACCTCCATTGGGTGTGTGAACAAATTTAAATAGGTCCAGAGAAGGCCAAACTGACTGCCAATGGAAAAATAAAAAAAGAAATATCCTATGTGCAGCAAAGAAGATTAAGTAGGCCCAAGAAGAAGTTACAAAAATAGAAGAAATAAAATGTAATCACTCCAAAAAACAATTTTTTTTTTGAGGGGAACCATGGGACTATTCAAATCACACACTGGAAAAGCTACAAACAGCAGTGTTACGAGGATCTAATGCAGATTTTATGCTACTGTGTGCATGGTGCATTTCTGAGTGGGTGAGGAGCAGCCCACAGTCAACGGGGCAAAAAGGTCAACAGGCAGATGGCAATTTAAGTTCTGTTAAGGGACTAGCTGAGGTGTCCCCCATAGGAAAAAAAAAGTCTGCTTTTGAAAATCAACTTATATTAGTTATTTAACAAAAAGGCATAGTCTGAGCTCAAGACTCAGGAACTACCTAGTCCTGGGTCTGCAACTGTGGCCAAAACACTTAAGCATTCTGCCTCTGTTTTCCTATTAATAAAAACAGGGATAACAAATACATGCTCCAGTGAATGTTGTGATCTTGATAAGTGTGGAATACCAACAACTTTCACTCCCCCACGGACAGCTGGGCTTATTACTACTAATAGCCCGTGACTTCAATAGGAGCTGCAGAAGCCAGCCATATTTCATATTTAAGTATGTTTTAAAGATGAAACCACTGTATAAACTTTGTTTTAAGTACCATGCACAATTCAAACTAGGTATGATATTCAAAAGCAAATTCAAAAGATTTGTTCCCTTTGAAGCTAATGATAAAACACCCATTGACTTCTTTGGAAGCAGAGTTAGGCCAAGGTTGTGTGCTTTTGAGAAATCATGCCCTATATTAATAACAGGAAGTTAAAGTTGAAATAACATTATGTCCTTTATTCTCCACTCAATTCACCCTGCCTAAATATGACCTATAATTTATCAGCTGTTCTCCCCTCAGCAAGATCTTCTCTGGACTTAGCCTGACAAAGCCATTGCCACCTCATTTTGACAGTCTCAAAACGTTTCATAATGTTTGCCAGTGAAAGTTCTCATCGTCCAGTATAAAGCTATTTATATCTCAACTCCATCCTGATCAGCAAGGCACGCACCCAGGCCCTGTTTTTCTCACTGCAGCTGGTGCTGAGCCTTCACAAGCACTCCAGTCAAGTTAGTGATGCACCTAAGGTGGCATGAGGGAGGCAGACATTAAATTCTGCCTTCAACTGGAGTTCATCCTCTTCTCTGAATACTGTTGAATACTGTTAAATGAGCCTAAAAAACATGCCAGCCCTCAGAGGCTCACAAAAAATGTTTCTGAGAGCCCATTTTTTAACTGAGGAATAATACTGAGTACATGAAGTGTCCAAAAACCCAAAAGAACCTCTCTGACATACTAATAGGTCCTCTGTCCCCATTCCTTCCTCCATATAAAATTACATAAATTTAACACAGCTAAACTATAAATATACTCAGCATATTTTTAGTTACAAAGTATAGGCTTTTCCAATATAAGTTTGTTTGCCAAAATGGTGTTGGTTATGGGAAAGTATTTGTATTTAAGTGGGAGAACAAGTTAATAGATTCTTGTGCCCCACCCCATGGTCCTGATTCAGCACTATACTTAAGCATGTGAAGTCCAAGGGATTTGAACAAGGGCTTAAGCGTTTTGCTGAACCAGGTCGTGTGAGCACATGCACATACGCCCTGTGACCAGTATACGGAATGTATTATAGGTTAAGGGATGGGAAGGGGAAGGAAGAGAATTTTTATGGGAACCTGTGTGACAGGCTGACAATTTCTGTAATATCGTGAACCATATCTTATGGAACTGAGATAAAGTTTACTGAATTAAGTAATACCTTATTTAATTAAGGTTAATACCTTTGGGATACATTGTATTAAAAATGCAACTATGTATGTGTTATTGTGGAATGGTATGTCTCCTTCCACGGGAAGGATCAATAGGAGAACAAGAGGGGATGAATAGGCAAATTCACTTAGGCTGTAACATTTTGAGAGAAGCTGCCCCCTTGTGAGGTCTGCATATACTAGTTCAAATTCGATTCTCCAGAGACCAACAACGAAAAGGAATGCAACTATGTATGTCTCCTTCCACAGGAAGGATCAATAGGAGAACAAGAGGGGATGAATAGGCAAATTCATTTAGGCTGTAATGTTTTGAGAGAAGCTGCCCCCTTGTGAGGTCTGCATATACTAGTTCAAATTCGATTCTCCAGAGACCAACAACGAAAAGGTTTTGAATAGCCATTTTAAACAGGCTCAGAGCCTTCTTCCTAATCCAGCAAACGGGCAGGATCTCTGGTCCATGGAGGGCCCCAATCCTGAGGGTATAGTTGGAAGGACTGGGCCTACTAAGATCCCAAAAGACTCGGTGCTTGTTCTGAGCTGAAGTTGTGATGAACTTCCAGGAATCCCTTAGGATGGAGATTTGAAGGACTGCTCCTGCCAAAGCCAATGTTAGGGTTGGGGTTAATTCCGGTAAGCTTATTAGCATTCATGTACGTTCTTTTATTGTTTTTAATATGTTTTCTCTGTAATGTTTTTTACCGCAAGAATAAAGTAGGCTTGCACGGGAAGTGCTGTGTGGTACCTCATAACTGTAGGAATTACACATGTTAATTGTCTCTAAGGAGAAAGCAAGCAGGTTTGGCATGGGCAGCCTATCTTTGTTGGGGAAAACACAGTGTAGGCAATGAACTGTGCAGCCTGAAACTGCCCCAGCCGGAAGGGAGAGGGAGGCATGTCTCCACCCAAGAGAGGCAACAACTGAGGACCTGGACACCTGAAAAATAGGTGCCCTTGCTGGACCACTGAGGGGAAATATAGTTGCAGTTACCCTGAACTGTTATATTATGGGCAGCACAAGAGTGAGTGAAGTCCTAGGGCCGTTAAGTGGAAGATACTCCTATTTGTCTTGTGTATTTAATGAGGCCCTTGTCCTTCCTCTAAATTCTCTGATTGTAAAGAACCCAACTGCTCATGTACATGATACTCATGAAAATGAGTTCAGTAACTGAGATTTCCCCTTTAGCATTCTGAATTCCTTTGTCCCGCACCTCCTCAGTAGCATTATGCTTGAGTTTCATTTTCACTTATGATAAAAACAAGTGCACTACCATCAGCAAAACAAGAAGGCTGGGATTTACCTTTGAATGAAGGGAAAGAGCAAAATTTCACTGGGTTTTGTTGTAACGTGGTATTTTCTTCATGGCTCCATGCAAAATTACTGTATCTAAATTCTGCTAATCCAACACCATCTTTAATAGCTTGGTGAGCACAACAATGTTCCAAGAGTAGGCTTTCAACTTTAATATGCAAGAAGGTCATTATTATAAATCAACTGGTTCTAGCATTAAAATTTTGTTCAAACTTCTTGTGGTACAGTCTGCAAAGAGAACAGCAAATGGAATTATATAAAGATTCCTGGAAGCAGGGGAATTGGAAAATCTATAATAAAAGAGTGGGGAATGGTTCAAATCAATTAGTTAACCATTAAGATTAAAATGTTCCCTGACATTGCAATGAATTTTGATTAGTTTAATCTTAGCTACCACAGCGCCAAGTGGAGATGCCAACACATGGGCCTTGGCATAGTTTTCTCACAGTTGTTGTTCCTAGCTTTGGCCGCAGAGCCAGCAATGATCTTTATGTCTTTCTTCCACCCTCTTCCTCATCGACCCAACATCCCCATGTTCCTTTTGTACATTGAAGCTTCTCACTTGTGACCAAAGATTTCGTTTTAAATCCATTTCTGAGAATTATGAGGTATCTGTAGTCTCTTCTCATCTGACGCCTATTAGGTCCTTTGGCAGCCTCAAAAAATGCAATAACTAATTCTTGCATATAAAATGTAGTTGTGGGTCCCTTAACATTTTTTATTCATTCTATACAGTTAAAAGTTGTTTAATGGCTGAGTACAATAGACAGCCAATTATGTTCTCTAGCATTTCTAGATATCTCGAGAAGTCCTATCATTACCTGAGTGTTATCTAAAGATATGCTACTGATGCTTTATCAAGGGGCTCCCCCCCAAAAATGTGCTACTTAGCCTGTGATAAATTCCATACCTAGGGGTGCATGTTCTAATAAAAAGGAAGGAGAGAGACAAGGAAATGTTTTCTCTATTTAAATACAAATATTCTTGTTTATCTATAAGTAAAAAGGAAGCAGAGCCTCTTGGCAAACAAACTTTTATTAAATGCCTCAATATATTTCCTGAAAAATTATAACACACCCAACTACAAACACAGCAAATGTTTCCCTTCCTTCTGAGGCAAATAATTCAAACCCATGCCCCAATACTTCTTTCAGACAATAATTTCAGACTATTCAGATAAGTGCTCTGACATTTACACCCATTCAATCATTAGTAGTTCCACTGAAGTCAAACTGGACCAAAGAAAATCTAGTGAGAGGATCAAACCCTATCTGAATGCTAAGGGTTATAAAAAGCATGACAGACAAAACAGAAAGAGTAAAGCTCTATAGCATATCATACTCAGATTTCAAAGCCATAAAGTATACATACTAACTTGCTGTTCACGCAAACCACCACAAAAATACTGTAAGAGGGAAAGTTGGTGTCCTGAATCCCTAGCCGCTGCTTCTTTAATTAGAAGAACCTTATGGAAAATGCACACAACTTACCGAGCATTGATGACATCTACTTTGCACTGCACCGCTTTTAAGTTCTTTAAAACCTCCTTGTAGAAAAGTGGATCTTTACTTCACAAGCTACAGTCTCACTCACTCACTCATGCCCGTCACCCCAATCGGGGTATGGGCCGCCAACCACANTTGATTGTATCTATCCTGTGAAAGATACTATGTGAAAGATTACTATGTAAAACTTACAAACAAGTTAATTGACTTTGTTCTTGAAGTAATTGATACAATGTAAACAAACACTATAAGCCATTAAGTGACTTTCACTTCATTGTAATAGCAATGGCTCCTAGGACAGACCCCCTCCCTCTGTGATTAAAGGGCCGGGAGTCTCAAATGAATTAGCACACACCCCGAAAGTGGTGGAGACAGTAAATTAAAATATGGTTAAGGTATGGAATGTATGCTGATGAATGCTTGATATACATGAATGGTTAGGGAGGTGCCAGCCTAGAAAGGGAGTATCCATCGGCCGAAGAATGTGTCAAGTGGACCACCAGAACCCCCGGAGGGTAAACTGGGATCCACCCCATCACCTGCAAGGATGAGAAACACAAACTTTGGACAGTTTGGAGCCACCAGGAATGTGCCCAGGAATGTGTCCGGGAATGTGCCATCTGCTGATTGAGTCAGCAACAGCAGGATGAAACAGCTCCCATAGACTAACATAGGAAAAATCCCTATAAAACTGGACTCTGAAGAATAAGTCTTTGAGTCTCTGGTTCTGCTGCCAGCCTCCAGGAGCATCAGGTGCATCTGACACAGACTCCGCTCCCTCCTCATGACCAAGATACCTGGCCAGTAACTTGGCATGAGCAACTTCTAGGCTGGTAACTATAACACCTATACAGAACTTGAATAAATGATTGTGTGAATGAATATATATATATATATGTGTGTATATAGGAATAAGTAGTCAAACAACGTTGTTTACTGTTATCTTTTATAATATTATTATATTTACAATAAATGTGGCATCTTTGCCTTATCCCTCTTAATAAAATCCTGCTGGTTTTTATTGGTATAACACCAGGAAACAAAGCCACATTATTTTCAAGTTTGGATGATTCAACTAGTCTTTTAAACGCCATCAGCAAAGGGTTTTTGCAGCTCCTCAGACACAGAAAGCTGTCATATAACTTTACCTTGACTTTTACTGCTTTTTCTTTCCTGACACCATCAATAATAGAGGGTCCTTCTTCCAGAACTCTTCATGCTGGCCCTACCCATCTCTCACCAACTAAGCAATGGAAGACTTCAAGGATCCCCTGGATGCAGAGATAGTCTACCTGTTCCTCTCGATATTTCCACACCTAACCTCCCTATTTGAGCCTCAGCAACTCCTACACAATTACAGACCAACCCAAAACAAGAGAAGTGGGTGATGCTTTAAACACCGACAGCCCTGAAAGCCTTGCAAACTCAGATGCTTTAATTACCATCCGTCCAACCTCTAAAAATGAGCCAGGATCGATAGCATTTCTAGACCTAAAAATGCAATGACTGTAAAATCCAATATTTCTATCCCTTCAAGGGCTGAAGTGAGAGTATTGTGCACTCCTTCGTGACAAGCTGCATGTTTTCCCTTTCCAATTGTAAAGAGTGCCTGTGTCCCATCCTGAAGGGGCATAAGATATTAGGCTAGTACAGGACATAACATTACCTCTCCAGGAAACTCTACACTTGGAGGAGAAGGAGTAAATGGTACTGGGGCAGGCTGTACAAATATAGGAGTTTTTTTAAGGGAGTCATATTAGTGGGTAGATGAAGGGGTCAAAATTTCAGGATATATAAATGTATCACAAGGTTCCATAATTCTGCATATGACCATTACCACCATGTATGCAAGGTTAGACATATACACTGGCCATATTCATCAGAGCACTCAGATGACACAAAGTGGCCATACATTTGACATAACCGGGAAAACATTATACTGGGTTTACTGTTGCATTGCATCACCAGGGTGGCACAAAGCAGCCAGACTGTGTTGGTGAATCTGGTCCTCACAAACACATGATGTAGTAGTCGGGAAGAACACAGGAAGTGGAAGCAGATGATGGAGTGGATGAACTCTCTTTTAACAACAAAGTAGTACTCCATAACGTGCCACTCCATGCAGAAAACCTGATGGAAATTACCATACTTAGTCTGGGATATCAGGATTTTCATAGTCTTTTAGTTCCTATTTATACCATGGCTTGCAGCAGAAAGGACTTCACTGCAAGACTAGATGGTCTAGATTGATGTTGTTCTGTCAAAGTGTTATAATTGGCTCTATTAAACTAAAAAGTGAAACTAAAAACGAAAAATAATCAAAAGGAGACTGTAAGACAGGTGCCAACCCAGGGCACTTGCTCCGGGCCTAGGGTCGCTCTATGGGCACCCGGCCTCAGTTTCCTTCTGAGGTTCCAAAAATAACTCAAACACAAAGTCTTCCCGCTCTTTTGGGTTCTAATTTATTAAGCACCAGCTGGTTTCCAAAAGAACCCACCTTTACCCCTTAAGTTCAGGGCTCCACAGCTCTCCTTCTAGGAACTATGTTATTTTAGGTCCTGGCCTCCTAGGCCTACAAACTCTTCTACCATTAAATTCAGGGGACTGTGGCTTTAAGTTATGGCCTCCCTGGCCCGTAACTCATCACTCAAATTTAGGGGTTGCACAGCCCTCCTTCCTAGGGCTGGGGACTGGCTGATTTCTTTCTCCCAACAGCTCCCCATATTGGGCTTGAGAATGGAGCTGCCTTTTGAGTCACCCACCCAGACACCTGAATGCTCCCTTAATCTTTCCAAGATGGGTCTAATAACCCCAACACCTGTCCACGCTGGCCAGGGGAGTGGGGAGCCTTGTCCTTCCCAATCTACAAGGCTCCTCCTGGTCACACTAACTTAAAGGGCCAGTACACCATTACAGAGACACAAATTTCTCCTGAGTGAACAAAAACTTAGATTGTAGCCTCATTCTGATCTGTACTGTCTCAGATGAACTAGACCCAGGAGTCCATGCTCCATCTTCCCTTGAAAAATATATTGAGAGGTCTAAAGATAAATAGTTACTGATAAAAAAAAACAGGAGGAAATAATTGAAAAACTATAACACATATATGTCAGCAGATCTGGTGGACATGAATTCTAGTTTGCCAAAAGAATAACTAAATAACTGACCATTGTTTTTAAAAGTGAATACTGGGAAGATACCAAAATAATGCAATCTACCAAAGGAATGGAAAAAGTAAAATGTGGTACAGATCTTCAAAATAAGAAAGAAGACTGAACCTGGCAATTAGCACCCAGTAAGTCTGACCAGAATCCTCAGTAAAATCATGGAACAAATATTAAGAGAAAAATCACTCTTTTATGATAATTTATATTGTACCCAAAGTTTGCTAGGGGCTTCACAAACAAGCAAAGAGACAAAGAGGGCAATTCTGCTCTCAGTTACATTGTGTAAAACTGGAATAACTCATCTGATGTTAATGGAGTTGCTTTAGATTAATACCAGTGTAGCTGAAAGCTGGATTTAGCCTAAAGTCCCTGTTCTGGGGAGTTCACTTACCTGGAGGCTAACAGAACTGTGATCAATAGACAACAAGAATTTATACATAAAACACATCTAGTGGATTAAAGGAGCACAATAGGTATAATATGAAATACATGACTTTATGACATTTGAAACAGTGTCACACAAAATTTAATTTGCAACTCTAATTCAGATTGGCTTGGATACGACACTGACTACCAAATATATTGAAAACTAACTAAAGGATAATTTCATAGATGTCAGAGTTTAACACCAGAAGGGACCATTAGATCATCTAGTCGGACCTCCAGCATATCACAGGCTACTTAATTTCACCCAGATACCCCTATATTGAACCCAATAAGGCTAGTTAGACTAAAGAATTTTAGTCCTCAGGAGACAAACTATTGTGTGCCACAGGCAGAGCACAGGAGAGACCAAGACTCTACCAATGCCCGAGGTTCTTGCATAGGCAGGAATAGATGAGGTGAAGTATGCCTTAGATATACCCTGCCCCCTCCCATGTCTCTGTAAATCTAACATGGGGGGAAATTCCCTCCTGAGCCCAGACTGGTGCTTAGTTTGACTGAGCATATGAGCAAGACACACCAGCCAGGCATCTAAGAAAGAGGATCTCTGTATTGCCTCAAAACACTGGTCCACTCTGCCCAGTGTCCCATCTCCAGCTGTGGCCAATTTCTCATGTTTCAGAGGAAAGCAGAAAAAAAAAATACATCCAGCCAATTGTGCATGGGAGAAAAAAAATCCTTCCTACCCACTGCAGGTGACTGAGTGAAGCCCTGGAGCATGAGATTTGATTACAGTCATGTCTTCATGCTGCCAGTCACATCAAAGCTGCAAGTGTTAAGAGCATGTTGAGGGCAGTGCAAGCAATCCTGTTCTCTGAAGGAAGGGGATGGACAGGGAGATTCATATATTCACAGATAATGAGGAGCAATATATTAGATTAGAAGGTGATTGGGTACCAGCTAGTCTTATTTAACATCTTCACTAATGACCAGGAAGTGGGGCACATTAAATAATTTAGCTGATGACACAAATTGGGATAAGTTGTAAAGAGACAATTTATAAAATGGAGGTTGAAAATATGGGTAGAAAATAATAAAATTAGGGAAAAAAGATAAGCTAATATAGGGGGAAATCTAGGGGAAAGTCATCTGATAAAAATAGTCATTAGGTAGGAGAAACCTGGGAAAGGGGAAGCCCCTCCAAAAAAGAGGCTGGACTTGTTTATATAAACAGTAACACCTTGGAACGCCAATCAAGATTCTCATGTGCTAGGCACTGTACAGATAAGAGCATAACATAAGAATGGCCATATTGGGTCAGACTAAAGGTCTATCTAGCCCAGCATTCTGTCTTCAGACAGTGGCCAATGGCAGGTGCTTCAGAGGGAATGAACAGAACAGGCAATCACCAATTGATCCAACCCCTTTCATCCACTCCTAGCTTCTGGCAAACAGAGGCTAGGGACACTCAGCCCTGGTCTACACTACGGGGTTAGGTCAAATTTAGCCACGTTAGGTCGATTTTAAAATGAATGCATCTATACAACCAATCCCGTTCTGTCGACCTAAAGGGCTCTTAAAATTGACTTCTGTACTCCTCCCAGGCAAGAGGAGTAGTGCTAAAATCGACCTTGCTGGGTCAAATTTGGGGTAGTGAAGACACAATTCTATGGTATTAGCCTCTGGGAGCTATCCCAGAGTGCTCCATTGTGACCGCTCTGGACAGCACTTTGAACTCCGATGCACTAGCCAGGTACACAGGAAAAGCCCCAGGGAAATTTTGAATTTCATTTCCTGTCTGGTCAGCTTGGCGAGCTCAGCAGCACAGGTGACCATGCAGTCCCAGAATCGCAAACGAGCTCCAGCATGGACCGAAAGGGAGACACTGGATCTGATTGCTGTATGGGGAGAAGAATCTGTGCAGGCCGAACTCCGATCAAAAAAAAGAAATGCTAGTATATATGCCAAAATCGCACAGGGCATGGTGGACAGAGGCTACAACAGGGACACACAGCAGTGCCATGTGAAAGTTAAGGAGCTCAGGCAAGCCTATCAAAAGACAAAGGAGGCAAATGGTGGCTCCGGGTCAGAGCCCCATACATGCCGCTTCTATGATCAGCTGCATGGCATTCTACGGGGGGGACCCTACCACTATCCCACCACTGTCCGTGGACACCTGCAAGGGGGGAGTCTCACGCAACAGGGAGGAGGATTTTGTGGAAGAGGAAGCNCCTTTGCACATCAGCTGGCAGCTCCCAAGGGGGTTTCTGTGAACCAACCCGTCACAGAAGGTTTCTGGGGAGGGCTGCTTTATTTCATCCTCCACGGTAGGACACTTTACCACGCCAAGCCAGTAGCAAGTAGTCTGGAATCATTGCAGCACAAAGCATGGGTTTTGGTCACATTCAAGCAGCATTTGGTCTATATCTTTCTGTGTTAGCCTCAGGAGAGTGATATCATTCATGGTCACCTGGTTGAAATAGGGGAATTTTTGTAAGGGAACAGTAAAAGGATCCCGCTCATGCTGGGCTATTTGCACTTGGCTAAAAGGGATCATCCCGGAGAACAGCCACGCGGAGGAGTGGGGGGAGGTGTGTGCTGCACATCCACCTGAAAACCGCACCCCCTCCTTTTAAATGCGAAACCCAACCAGCATTGCTTGCTATGGGAAAGGAGGGCGCTGCAGTTTGAAACTATTCCCACATGTTATGAAGGCGTTAGAAGCCAATCCCGCGTACCCATTGGCTTACCATGGCTGCCTGGAAACCCAATTCTGTTGACCAGCCATGTGTGGTGTGTCACCATACCGGCAGGAGCTCAATATAAAAGGCAAAATGCGACCTTGTACCTAAAGCACATGTGCTGTCTGCTGTGAATTGCTTGATTCACTATGAAAGAGTCTCCCTTTTGTTCTCAGAAACGTATCATCTTAAATTTTACTCTCCCTTTTTATCCCCCCACAGGTGCAAATGTTTCTATGCTCCCCCTATCATCTCCGTCCCTGAGGTTATCGCAGATTAGAAGGCGGGGAAAAAAACGCACTCGCGATGACATGTTTTCCGAGCTCATGCAATCCTCCCGCACTGATAGGACACAGCTTAATGCACGGAGGCATTCAGTGGCAGAGGCCAGGAAAGCATTAAGTGAGCACGATGAGCAGAGGCAGGAGGTGATGCTGAGGCTAATGTGGGAGCAAATGGACATGATGAGGCATCTGGTGGAGCTGCAGGAAAGCCAACAAGAACACAGACTCCCCCCTGCATCCACTGTATAACCACCTGCCCTCCTCCCCAAGTTCCATATCCTCCTCACCCAGATGCCCAAGAACGCGGAGTGGGGAGGCTCAGGGCACCCAGCCACTCAACTCCAGAGGATGGCCCAAGCAACAGAAGGCTGTCATTCAAACAGTTTTGATTTGTAGTGTGGCTACAATAAGCAATGTGGCCTTGTCCTTCTCTCCTCCCCCACCCCATCCAGACTACCTTGTCAGTTATCTCACTTTTTTTTTTTAATTAATAAAGAAAGAATGCATGGTTTCAAAACAATAGTTACTTTATTTCCTTTGCCAGCTGTGATCGAAGGGGGGAGGGTGGTTGGCTTACAGGGAATTAAAATCAACAAAGAGGGCGGGTTTGCATCAAGGAGAAACACACACAACTGTCACACCGAAGCCTGGCCAGTCATGAAACTGGTTTTCAAAGCCTCTCTGATGCGCAGCGCGCCTTGCTGTGCTCTTCTAATCGCCCTGGTGTCTGGCTGCTCAAAATCGGCCACCAGGCGATTTGCCTCAACCTCCCACCCCACCATAAACATCTCCCCCTTACTCTCACAGATATTATGGAGCACACAGCAAGCAGCAATAACAGTGGGAATGTTGGTTGCGCTGAGGTCTAACTTAGTCAGCAAGCTTTTAAACATCCAAAGGCACATTCTACCACCATTCTGCACTTGCTCAGCCTATAGTCGAACTGCTCCTTACTACTGTCCAGGCTGCCTGTGTACGGCTTCATGAGCCATGGGAGCAAGGGTTAGGCTGGGTCCCCAAGAATAGCTATTGGCATTTTAACATACCCAATGGTAATTTTCTGGTCTGGGAAATAAGTCCCTTCTTGCAGCTGCTTGAACAGCCCGGAGTTCCTAAAGATGCGAGCGTCATGCACCTTTCCCGGCCATCCCATGTTGATGTCGGTGAAACGTCCCTTGTGATCCACCAGTGCTTGCAGCACCATTGAGAAGTACCCCTTGCAGTTTACATACTGGTTGGCAAGGTGGTCCGGTGCCAAGATAGGTATATGCGTTCCGTCTATCGCCCCACCACAGTTAGGGAACCCCATTGCAGCAAAGCCATCCAGTGTGACCTGCACATTTCCCAGAGTCACTACCCTTGATAACAGAACGTCAATGATTGCATTGGCTACTTGGATCACAGCAGTCCCCACAGTAGATTTGCCCACTCCAAATTGATTCCCGACTGACCGGTAGCTGTCTGGCGTTGCAAGCTTCCACAGGGCTATCACCACTCGCTTCTCAACTGTCAGGGCAGCTCTCATCTTGGTATTCCTGCGCTTCAGGGTGGGGGAAAGCAGTAGTGAGCTGGAGCTGGTTCGCGGGAACCGGTTGTTAAATTTAGAAGCCCTTTTAGAACCGGTTGTCCCGCGAGGGACAACTGGTTCTAAAAGGACTTTTAAATTTAACAAAAGCTCCAGCAGCTCCCTGCCCTTCCCCCGGCCCCAGCTCACCTCGCTCCGCCTCCTCCCCTGAACGCTCCCCCGGCTTCTCCACCCCCTCCCCGGCTTCCCGCGAATCAGCTGTTTGCGCGGGAAACCTGGGAGGGCTGAGAAGGAAGCAGCGGCTTCCCGCAAGTGAGCTGGGGCAGGGGGGCGGGGGCGCAAGGAGGGCTCCAGGTGCCGTACAGCTCCAGCCCGGCCTCCGACCCCGACCGGCGTGGCTCCGGCCCGGCCCCCACCGCGGCCGGCCGTGCGGCGCATCTCCAGTCCGGCCCCCGGGCCCGGCCCCAACCCCAGGTGACGCGGTTCCAACCCGGGCCTGGCCCTGACCCCGGCCGGGCGGCGCGGCTCCGACTCGGCCCCGGCCGAGCGCCCCAGCGCTGACTGAGCAGCTCCGGTCCCAGCCCCGGCCCCACGGCTCTGGCTCTGGCTCCAGCCGAGCGGCCCAGCCCCGGCTGAGCGACTCCGGCCTCTGGCCCAGAGGCCCCAGCCCGGCCCCCACCTCCAGGCACCGTGGTAGGGGGGAGGGGGTGTTGGATAGAGGACAGGGGAGTTGGGGGGATGGATTAGGGTCGGGGCGGTCAGAGGGCAGGGAACAGGGGGATTGAATGGGGGCAAGGGTCCCAGGGGGGCAGTCAGGAAGGAGCATGGTTTGGATGGGGCGGTGGGGGGCATTCAGGGGCAGGAGTTCCAGGGGCAGTCAGGGGACAGAGAGAAGGGGTGGTTGGATGGGGCAGGGGTCCCGGGGGGCCATCAGGAATGAGAGGAGGGGTTGGATGTGGCGGCGGGGTCAGTCAGGGGACAGGGAAGGGGGGTGGATGGGGCAGGGGTCCCGGGGGGGGGGCTGTCAAGGAACGTGGGGTGGTGGATGGGGCAGGAGTCCCGGGGGCAGGGGGGGCATGACCCCCTCGTGGGGTGAGGAGGAGGGAACCGGTTGTTAATATTTTGGCAGCTCATCACTGGGGGAAAGCAACTCACTAAGTTCCATGAAAGTGGCCTTACGCATGCGAAAGTTTCACAGCCACTGGGAATCATCCCATACCTGCAACACTATGCGGTCCCACCAGTCTGTGTTTGTTTGCCTGGTCCAGAATCGGCGTTCCACTGTATCAACCAGCCCCACTGCCACCATGATGTCCCAATTGCCACAGCCTGTGCCTTCAGGAACATCTGTGTCCATGTCCTCCTCACAATTGTCCTCGTGCTGGCGTCTCTTAGCCAAGTTCTGCACATACTGCAGGATAATGCGCGAGGTGTTTACAATGCTCACAACAGCAGCGGTGAGCTGAGCAGGCTCCATGCTTGCTGTGCTATGGCGTCTGCACAGGTAACCCAGGAAAAAAGGCGCGAAACGATTGTCTGCCATTGCTTTCACAGAGGGAGGGAGAGAGGGAGGGGAGCCTGACGACATGTACCCAAAACCACCTGCGACAATCTTTTTGCCCCATCAGGCATTGGGAGCTTAACCCAGAATTCCAATGGGCAGCGGAGACTGCGGGAACTGTGGGATAGCTACCCACAGTGCACCGCTCCATGAGTTGATGCTAGCCACGGTATTGAGGACGTACTCCGCATACTTAATGTGCTTAGTGGGGACGTACACAATCCACTGTATAAAATCGATTTCTAAAGATCGACTTCTATAAAATCAACCTAATTTCATAGTGTAGACATACCCTCAGAGTATGGTGTTGCATCCCTGCCTATCCTGGCTATTAGCCATTGATGGACATATCCTCCAGGAACTTATCTAGTTCTTTTTTGAACCCTGTTACAGTTTTGGCCTTCCTAACATCCCATGACAAAAAGTCCCACAGGTTGACTGTGCATTATTTGAAGTAATTCCTTTTGTTTGTTTTAGCCTGCTGCCTACTAATTTCATTGGGTGATCCCTAGTTCTTGTGTTATGTGAAGGAGTAAATAATATTTCCTTATTCACTTTCTCCACACCAGTTAAGATTTTATAGACCTCTATGATATCTCACCTTAGATAAGTAATAAAGGCACCAATCCCTACCTCAGAGAATTTACATTCCAGCTGTCAGATAGAATACAACGAAGAGATTAAACAAAGAAGTGTCGGAAGGTTAGGAGCATGACATAATAATATGAAATGTAATACACAAGCAATAAGTGACCCTTATAATTATGGACTGTATATAGAGATATCGTGTCAAACAGCGGGAAAGAAATAGTCTCACTATATGGCTCAGCTAAGGAAGAACTAGAACATTTAGGTTAACTATTGGTGGGGTAGGGGGGCTTTGACAACTGAGATCTCTTAATTCATAGCATACAGAAGGGAAGCAGTAGAAACTCTGAAGCACTAGAAAAATGAATAGTAATAAATCATTCTGCACTGACAACGGTGTAGGCTGGAAGACTTACAGCATCTACATTGACTTTATTATGGTATTTCCTATATTTAGAATGGAAATTGTGCTGAGGTATTTATACTCTACCACAGTAAATGTTTTTGCTTTGTTCTTTGGTGCCTAGGGTACTACAAATTAGAGATGGAAAATACATTAGTCTCTGTTCTTTCTAATCAGTTTTTCTCAGCCCGTTTCAGGAAGGCAAAGACTCCTTTTCTGTTGGTTCTTCCCACATTCCAAATGACTTGCCTAGAATTTCACAAGTGCCTGTTGGCACCTACTGTGCTAGCCAATGTGGATGAAGTTACCAGGGACCTATCCCAAATTGGATCAGTCATTGTCAGACTTGAAGCTGCTGACCCATCAACAGGTATCACCTTAGACTTCTTATGTCAAAACCAAGTAGCTGCCAATCACTGTTGCCCAAATCCCACCTATATTTTGCAATAGATTACTGACCCCTGACTCAATCCAATATTTATCATGAGGTGTTATTTTTCCTTATTATCCCACATGCGTCATAGATGCCTGCTCCTTTTCTGTAATCATGTTTTTCAATAGAGGGTTTTGAAGCAATCATCCATTTTTTCCCGGGACCCTTGTGTTTTAGGGCATGGCATTAAATCAGTGACCAGTCTACAGCCAGATGTAATATATCACATTATTTGTAGCAGAGGGGGAAAGTATGCCCAAAACCACAGCTTTCTAGGAACCTCAGTCACTATTCCAGGAATAATATTCACGGTATATACCATATTGAAACCATGACTGCTGGGTGCTACAATTCTTCACATATACTCACAGCACAGACTGCACTTCTGAGGTTTTTGAAAGCTGTGCATAATTAGATCCAGTCTGTTCTCCCACTTAGTAAATCATTTTTATGGCTGGCATCAACTGCCCATTGAAAAACAGCCTTGCTTGTCTGCCCTCTGACACGTACTAGTTCCAGGGGATGACTCCCTGTTTATGATACCTCATTGTGTCAATAAGTCATCACTAAAAAATGCTGATATTTCACTAAATCTTGGGAAAATTAGCTATTCAGAAATGACAAGATAAAAAGGTACAAGAAAAAATGAAAAGAAAGTTTGAGAAATATTTGTAATCCCTTCATACCTCATCAGCATTGCCACGGAAGGTTAGGATGTAATTCTTTGGTGGGTTCGGTAATTCAGAGCGAATCTGATCCCACTGAAAGGAAGGCTTGCCTATGATTCCTCCATTCAGTATTCTTCGTCCTTTTTAGCCATATTCTGAAGAGCCAAAGGAAATTGTTGTTGATTACATCTTCGTTAAATTGAACCGAGAGAGCACCCATTCAAAACCCATCTGTCTACTTACTGGATATGGTGTCCAAATGACACCAAACCATTTAATGACTTTATTTTCCACAATGCTTTCATAAAGTAGAGAACAATTACGAACCCCATTTTACATATGGGAAACCAAGATGCAGAGAGAACTTGCACAGTGGCACATAGGAAGTTCATGGCAGAACTGGCAACTGAACCCAGATTTCCTGAGTTGCAGTTTAGTGTCTTAACCACAAGATCATCCTTCCAGTTACCACTTATAGCTGAGGGGCTATTGTGTTTATAGACATAATATTTTACAATACTTGGGACAGAACCTGCCCTCCCCTCTGTCCTCTTGGTGCAGCCATAGCCGCACAAAGGGGACAAAATGGTAGTTTAAGTAGCCAAATCTAGGCGGGAATACTCAAAATGACATAATTAGCTATTTCATGCTTCTGACCTCCAAAAGCAGATGTTCTTGGGTAGAAATGTGCAGCCAAAACTAGTGTGTTGTGGTACTGTCTCTCCAAAATGAGCCTTCCACCAGAGAGCCTTCCACTGTGATGCGTCTCTCATGTCATGCAGGCACACTCAGGGTCTGCATGCTCAGACTCTGTAGGAGTAATCTTGTCATGTAACTAACAGAGTGTTGTGGTTATATCCCTGGTCTCACAATGAGTTCCTGAAGTACAAAGGCTGCAGCATACTCACAAGTAATACACTTTTGGCTGCCTGACAATGTAAGGAAACACAACAAAAGCTGCTCTAACTTTTGCTAGGTTTCGAACTTGCTCCCATCTGCCTCGAGGACTGAGTGAGGGAAAGGCGGCAGAAAGCAACCATGTCCAAGTACACTGAGCACAACTTGGGAACACTTGAAGATCTGCCCCTGTTAATGAGAAATTGGAAACAAGATTTTATAAACAAAAACTTTTCTCTAAATTACTTCTGTACCGTGTTAGAACAAAGCATTCTTCAGAGGTAAGATGAAACAGAGCTTAATGTGTATTTTGCTGCCTAATGTGCAACAGCAAATCTGTGTAACTACATAAAGAAAAGTAAGTAGGAGAAGAACATGCAAAACCATCCATTAAGCAAATCAGGCAAAAATTAGTGCCTAACCCTTGAACAAAGTAGAAAGAAAGCAGAGATTGCATTAAGCTATGGATCAATCTGCCATCAGGCCAAGAACATAATGACAAACCTACAGAGATCAAACCCTCAATACAATGTGTTCTCCTAATTTGGGTAGAATGTACCTACCCCGACAGATAGCTGAATACTTTCCTTTTTTACACTTCCACACTTGTAATTCAAAAAATATTAAATAAAATGTAGTCAGTGTCACGTAGAGTAGACACAATCCACTTAAATATAATGAACTCAAGGGAGTTTGCTCATACATGGCCTGCTCCTTTCAAACCCACTCCTACAAACTGTATCGGCAACTTTCAGAAGTCAATACAAAATCCCTCTTCTTTCCAAACTGCCTTCTCTCTGTCAGCAAATCCCACACTCACAACAAAGGGAGCACAGAACCAAATGACAGCTTAGTGCTCACCAGACAGAACCTTTATAAGAGTTTCCCCATCTCAAAAGCTCTTCTCTTGCGTATCGTGACAGGTTTCAGAGTAGTAGCCATGTTAGTCTGTATCAGCAAAAACAACGAGGAGTCCTTGTGGCACCTTAGAGACTAACAAATTTATTTGGTTTATTACAAAACCTAAACCTATTTTCCCCAATACTAATTTCCCCCTACTATTATTCACACCTTCTTGTCAACTGTCTGAAATGGACTACTCTCATTATCACTTCAAAAGTTATCTTTCCTCCATTGGTATCCTGCTGTTAAGTGAATTGTCTCATTAGACTGACCTCACACTTGGTAAGGCAACTCCCATCCTTTCATGTATTTATACCTGCTCCTGTATTTTCCACTTCATGCATCTGATGAAGTGGGTTCTCGCCCATGAAAGCTTACGCCTAAATAAATGTGTTAGTCTCTAAGGTGCCACAAGGACTCCTCGTTGTTTTTTCTCTTGTGTATGTATTTCCATCTCTCATGATAGCTGTTTCAGTTGGTCTCCATCTCTGCAGCTGGCAGAATCAAGAGGGGGTATTAGGCAGGAATTTTGTTTTTAACTTTAAAGTGTGGTTTCTTTTAAAAAGTTTTGTTATTTTCAAAATATTTTTATAAGAGCTATTGGTGGGGGATTGTCTGAAGGGAAATTTCTGCTCTCCTAAATGCTTCACACCGCAAGCTGCCAGAAAGTGGGGGTGGAGAGGGAGGAGCACAGCTGGCAAAAATATGTACCATGGAAAAATATTTTCAGCAAATTACTAAATGATTTTTTAATAATGCAGTTTTTTATCTTGGGGAAGGACTCAGCACTTTTTTTATTCTCAGACATATTACTAATATCCTGGAAAGAGCCCTTCCCATATTCTAGACTGAAACAGCACTACGTTAATGAGCACTAGAGAACTTTTGATTTTTGCCAGCAGGGTCTACTCAGGACTGTTAGTGTGCAACATGTTGGCATGCTTTAGAAATTACACATCATTGCAGCACCATGCAGACAAGCCTTAGATCAGGGGTCGGCAACCTTTCAGAAGTGGTGTGCCGAGTCTTCATTTATTCACTCTAATTTAAGGTTTCGCGTGCCAGTAATACATTTTAACGTTTTTAGGTCTCTTTCTATAAGTCTATAATATATAGCTAAACTATTGTTGTATGTAAAGTAAATAAGGTTTATAAATGTTTAAGAAGCTTCATTTAAAATTAAATTAAAATGCAGAACCCCCCAGACCGGTGGCCAGGACCCGGGCAGCGTGAGTGCCACTGAAAATCAGCTCGTGTGCCACCTTCGGCATGCGTGCCATAGGTTGCCTACCCCTGCCTTAGATCTTTGGCATAATTGAAGGAGAGACAGTCCCTCAAAACTGGGATGGAGTTTTACACAAGAATGAGCACTTGCTGGGACAGGACTTTGAGAGTTTTAGGCTCTTCTGCTATAATGAACTCCATGGGCACAGACCCTGCACGCACACAGGAGGAAGGATGATCTTCACTGGGACACAAGAGACCTAAGTTCAATTCTGGGCTCTGTCACACTCTACATGCATGACTCTGTGTGAGTCAATTAATCTATCATCTGCCTCAGTTCCCCACCTGCCCAATGGGGATACAACTTCCCTATTTAAGTGGGGCATTCTGAAGATAAAAACTGTTAGTGATTGTGGGATGCTCAGATACTGCTGTGATAAGAGCTAAATGGATAGATAAATTGCCCCACTGATGTGTGCTGAGCATAACTCGGTGCAGGATCTGGGCCTCAGTTCCATATGGCAGGATAGCATGTACACAGTAAAGCTGTGAACTATTTATTTTACTACCAAATCATAGTGACCTAAATAATAGCTGTCAGAAGCCAGCAATATATTTTACCTGCCATCAAATGATAATCCAGCTAACCATGTCATCCAGATTCTAAAGAACTTTTCTTTTTAAAAATCCATCACCTTACGGATAATAGAATAGTGTAACTGTAGGCTGCACACTTGAGAATAAATTGTGGAGTTGTGTTAGCAACTCCACAGCTAAGGTTGTACTTTCCAATAGAATGCTGATTTTGCCCAACTTCCCACAAATTCTTAATATAAAGGTCATTTTTTGCATGAAATGTTGAATATATAGTCTCCTGAAAGTAGAGACTAAGACTGTTTGAGTTACATGATGTACTCAATACATTTCTTCACTTTCAAATGTTTGGCCTTTATCAGAACACATTTTGGCTGATGCAAAAGCTGTTTATTTGGCAGGGTTTCATGGAAGATTGAGGGTTTTTAAAATAAATTCTAATAGCTGGTCCTGGCCCTGCTTGCCACCTAGGGTGCTCTGGAGGGAAGTGTGCAAGTCAGAGTCATTCTGGAAAGACCGAGCCTAGAACAAGGTGAGGTAAATTGTGCTTATGTGCTTTAGGGAGCAGCCTGCTTTGTCTCTCTCTCTCTTTTTGGTTATTGTTTGTCATCTTTCTGGATTTTAAGCAAAAAGTAGTGATACGCTGCTACCTTCCAGCAAGAGTGTTTTATGTTTTTATCTAACTTTTCTGTGTGTATGCTGTGAACACTATTATTTTGATATTTTGGTTGGAATATTAATCAAGGTTTACTTTAGGTTTATATATCATAGATTCGTAGACTTTAAGGTCAGAATGGACCATCATGATCATCTAATCTGACCTTCTGCACATTGCAGGCCACAGAACCTCAGCCACTTATTCCTGTAATAGACCCCTCTGGCTGAGTTACGGAAGTCCTCAAATCATGATTTTAAGATTTCAAGTTACTGAGAAGCCATCATTTACAACTAGTTTAAACCTGCAAATGACCCATATATCATGCTTGAAAGAAAGGCAAAAAAACAAAAAAACACACACACACAAAACAAAAACACAAAAACACCAGGGTCTCTGCCAATCTGACTCAAGAGGATTAGCCTTTTCTTCAGTGAACACTGCTTTGTTCTCCAATTTGAAGGATACAACCCTGACATTGACTGTATTTGCCATTCATTTAGTTTGCGCTGTAGTCATTCTACAAACAAGGAGATCTGTGTCATTGTCTTACTGTTCTCCAGGCTGTGGATGCTTGCAGCTGAATTGGGAAACATTCCATTTGTGCCTATGGCACATTTCACCAAATACTGGAGAATACCTTGGCTCATGTTCTTGACCACATGCAGTGCATGGGAATTTTTTCCTGTCAGAAAACCCTCCTCTTCCACCTCCTTTTAAACCATTTTATTATTTTGATTTCCTTCATTTCCAGTTTGTTCATTTAGAAAAAGATGCCACATGAACTAACTCCTCATTCTGCACTGGCTCTATGGCTCCACTCCTGCAATGAACTCTCAGACTTCAATGGCATTTGGAAAGGCACTGGGGTCTGTCTTCACAAAGTTCTTTGCAGAATCAGGGCCTTGGAACCTGAATCTGAATCTCCCTACTTTTGCTGGTTCCTTAAATTTCTATAACTCAAGGTAAGAGTAAATCTGTTTCCCCACAGCAATTTACACCTCACATAGTCACTCTATATTCCACATAGAAGCCTACTTTATTGACAAGTCAGTTTATAATACTATAGCTCCATAAATTTACATTTGAGCAGGAAGTTGGTTACATATGCACTAACTGGTTCACATAGTATTTGATAGTGAAGAAAAAGCAACTATCTTCAAAATTCAGACTATTTTCAGAGGCTATAGTACCCCAAAGGTATCCTAAAATGTGTGCCAAATCTGTTTTATCATCTTTACCATACTATGTATGCATTGAATGCCTCCAATACTGCTGGGGCTGCCAAGTAGATAAACGTTGCTTGTCTTGAGGTGCTCTCCCTGAAAACTTGCATCGAGGAAAATTCAAATTGTTGCTTACATTGATGCCAATTTTCTTTTAAATCCAACAGACAGATAGGGAATACATGCACCATCTTTGGTTCAGAATAAATTCTGATATGATGTAATGTTTAGTAATCACTAAGGAGGGTAGGTTGGCTGAAGAGATGGTACAGCACTTTTATTACCTGCACAAGCAGACAGCCCAACAGAGCCTTTTGGACAAAACTAGGTTATACCCAGAGGTATATTAATTAAGCAGATATTAATGCAGTCACTCCCATAAGTAACTTTGCATCATCTCATTAGCATAGTCACTCCCATGCTTGTAACTGTCATTAGTCATTTTTAAAACATTCTACTCACAGGGAAAATTTAGCAATATCCATTTTTCATATGCACATCTTGCATCCACAAACCACAGCTACTGGCGTTGCAAGATATAGAAAATACTTTCAAGCACCACTTAAATATTTTCAGTTGATGTTAAAAATTTATACCCTTCTTGTTTTCATTGTTTGAGGTAGCTTTTGTAACAAAATGTGAACCTTTAAATCATGGGCGGCCGGTGACCCGGCCATTGAGGGAGGATAGCCCCCGGCCCCTCCCCTTGTACTCAAGGCCCCGCCCCCTCCCCCACATCCCCTGCAGGAGCCCAGAGCACGCCCACCACAGCTCCCAGCCCCAGGTGGCAAATCTGGTTTTCAGTAACCACTCACTATATTAGAATTGGCTGTCTAGATGGGACTCAAGGGTTGGGATGATTAAAGAGGACTGTATTTGCCTTCTTTGTAACCAGTGTGCTATTACAGAAGCTGTTTGGTTATTGGCTTAGTGAATCTAATGATAGAATAAACCACCAGTGTGGGGGACTGTCTTCCCTATTCTTTTCAGTTTGCCCTGAATACGCATTCTCAGTGTGGCCCCTCCAGGCACCCAGTCACAGCATCTTAGAAACATCTGTTTAACATATTGCTGTGAAAATTGTGAAATACCAGAAATGTTCATTAAAACTAATAAGCTTGTAGCAAAGCTACAGACTCTCTGTCTCAGCCCTCCTCTGAGCCATGTGGACTCTTAAGTATCAACCACATGGGCTCGATTTGCATGCACAGACTGAGCCGTGTTGTAACATGGCACACTGCATACCATTTTTCCAGTTATCCCCTTCTCTCAGAAGCAAGCATGTGTTACAAAATTCAGGGTCACCAATTCTATGGTCTGACGAGGTGCCACAGGTTGGCAAAAATGTCAATTGAAATGCTCTACCAATTGAAAAGCGTAGTTGTCCTTGATAATCGTCACCATTTAAACACCTCTAACTTCAGTTTGTTCTTATGGGGGGGAAATGATTGTAATGAGTTTTCTGCTGTATTTGCAGCAGCAAGCCACTTTTCCAACAATAACTATTAATTATTATTTTTAAGTACTGAGAGCAGACATGTCCCTCTGCAAGGCACGGAAAAAGAAATGGTCCCTGTCCTGAGAAGATTACAAGGTAAAGAACGATGCTCACAAAAGAGAGTTAGAGACAGATTTTTTTCAAAAAGTATTTAGGTACCTAAAGATGCAGATACACACTTACTGGGATATTCAAAAGAACTTAGATGCCTAACTCCTATTCTGGACCTTAGTTCTTATCCTTGTCTTGTCTCTTCTCTCCGCCACATACGCCAGGTTTCCTTACTTGCCTCTTCAGCATGGTGTATTGCCCACTTTGTTGTGGTGTTTATCTAATGCAGACTGTAAGATCCTTGAGTCAGGACTCTCTGTAAAGTAGCAGGCACATCAATGATGGTCTATACGTACAGTGAATACAATCAAGTTCTTTCCATTTGTAGAGATATTACTTGTTCTAAGGGTATTCTACATTTTCAGTGCAGGGAATATCCCTAAACCTCTAAAACTGGAAGGAGTTTTTAACATGCCCCCACTCTGTGTTTGTGGTCTATAGATCTATAAATTGCACCTTGAATGTCTGACACACAGAGAAACCTCAAGAGCAGGCATTTATTTTTCCCATAGACAGTGCAGTGCAAATGATATACTCCATATAGCTGCCTAGGGATTCCAGATATTGTGTAAGCCTATGGCATGATATAAGCCAGGGGTAGGCAACCTATGGCACGTGTGCCGAAGGCGGCACGTGAGCTGATTTTCAGTGGCACTCACACTGCCTGGGTCCTGGCCACCGGTCCGGGGGCTCTGCATTTTAATTTAATTTTAAATGAAGCTTCTTAAACATTTTAAAAACCTTATTTACTTTACATACAACAATAGTTTAGTTATATATTATAGACTTATAGAAAGAGACCTTCTAAAAACATTAAAATGTATTACCGGCACGCGAAACCTTAAATTAGAGTGAATAAATGAAGACTTGGCACACCACTTCTGAAAGGTTGCCGAGCCCTGATATAAGCACTTAACTAATGAGGCATTAGTAAATAATGAGTAACACAATAAGATGTTATATGCTCCAGGATCCTGCATTTTGAGTGCATTGAGAGGAATTAAGGCAAAGGGTGAATGCCTTTAACTGTCCTTGAATTACCCGTTATAGGATTAGACATTTATATGGACAATGAGACTATCTACACTCACATTAGATAGGATAATATTTTTTAGAAGGTACTTGAACACTGTCATGCTCCAAGGCATAAGCCAACCACTTGCTCACAGGTGTTAGGAAGAAACTTTTCCTATCCTGTAAATGTCTACTGTCGGGCTCCTTCCCACCTTTCTCTGAAGCAGGGCCGGCCCACAACATTTTGCCACCTGAGGCAGGGAGCTCAAATGATGCCCCCATGCCCCCTCGCTTGGGCCAAAACTTTGAAAGGTCTTAATTCTCTCATGGTACTGCTCTGCTACCTACCCCAATAAAGGAGAACTAACAACTTAAAATGCCTTGTTCAAAAATTTTAAAGTAACACTTAGCTTTCAAATGCCTGAACAGCAAATGTAACTTTTCTTGTCTACATACTAAACACTGGCATTTTTATCTGTTTGAATAATCAAAGTGGTGCTTTCTGTGCCTTCTTGGTTGCAAAGATTTGAACTGCTTCCTGCTGAAGGTCCACAGTCTGGGCCAGTTCATGCTCTATTGAGATGGTTGGAAGGCCGACCAGCCTCTCCTGTGTCATTGTGGAGCGTAGATGTGTTTTTGTTAACTTCAGCTTGGAGAAGCTGCGTTCTCTACTGGCAACTGTTACAGGAAGTGTTAGAAGGATGTGCAGAGCAACAAAAGCATTTGGAAAGAGGGTGGTCATCTTATTTTTGCACATATATTCCAGAACAGCCTTTGGAGTTGATCCTGCTGAAATGTATCTTGAAAGGGCTTTCAATTCATCACCTAAATCACTCACATCAATAGCGCGCATGTCATCATGTGTCAACAATGTCTCTAGTGCCCTGCNTAAAAAAAAATGTATTTAATTTAAATTGACTTTTGAAAAGTAAGCCATCATGGGATAAGAGGGAAGTCCTCTCATGGATCAGTAACTGGTTAAAAGATGGGAAACAAAGGGTAGGAATAAATTATCAGTTTTCAGAATGGAGAGAGATAAATAGTGGTATCCCTGAGGGGTCGGTACTGGGACCATTACTGTTCAACATATTCATAAATGATCTGGAAAAATGGGTAAACAGTGAGGTGGCAAAATTTGCAGATGATACAAAACTATTCAAGATAGTTAAGTCCCAAGCAGACTGCGAAGAGTTACAAAGGGATCTCACAAAACTGGGTGACTGGGCAACAAAATGGCAGATGAAATTCAATGTTGATAAATGCAAAGTAATGCACATTGGAAAACAATCTCAACTATACATACAAAATGAAGGAGTCTGAATTAGCTGTTAACACTCAAGAAAGAGATCTTGGAGTCATTGTGGATAGTTCTCTGAAAACATCCACTCAATGTGCAGCAGCAGTCAAAAAAGCAAACAGAATGTTGGGAATCATTAAGAAAGGGATAGATAATAAGACAGAAAATATCATATTGCCTCTATATAAATCCATGGTACGTGTACACCTTGAATACTGTGTGCAGATCTGGTCACCCCATCCCAAAAAAGATATATTGGAATTGGAAAAGGTACAGAGATGGGCAACTAAAATGATTAGGGGTATGAAACAGGAGGAGAAATTAAAATGACTGGGAATTTTCAGCTTAGAAAAGAGACGACTAAGGGGGAATACGATAGAGGTCTATAAAATCTTGACTGGTGTGAAGAAAGTGAATAAGGAAATGTTATTTAATCCTTCACATAACACAAGAACTAGCAGTCACCCAATGAAATTAATAGGCAGCAGGTTTTAAAAAAACAAAAGGAAATACTTCTTCACACAACATGAAGTCAACCCATGGAACGCTTTGCCAGGGGATGCTGTGAAGACCAAAACTATAACAGGATTAAAAAAAGAACTAGATAAATTCCTGGAGAATAGGTCCATCAGTGGCTATTAGCCAGGATGGGGAGGGATGCAACACCATGCTCTGAGTATCCCTAGCCTGTTTGCCAGAAGCTGGGAATGGGCAACAGGAGATGGATCACTTGATAATTACCTGTTCTGTTCATTCCCTCTGAAGCACCTGGCCTTGACCACTGTCGGAAGACAGGATACTGGGCTACATGGACCATTGGTCTGACCTAGTATGACATTCTTATGTAAAAAATAATTATAATAATAAAAATGTTTAGTACAGAAACTCCCCAACATAATGACCTCTCAAGACAGTAACAATGTGAGAACAACCTTGGCAAATAATGCATTTTAAAAATCTTGGCCTACTAGGAAACATATTTATATAAGTTTCCATTCCCAGTCACAAATCTAGCATTCTGGAGCAGAGTCACTAAAATATAATCCAACAAACAAATGTTTATTTAACGTGTCCCTCACTTTCCCCTCCACCACACCCCACTCACCAGTATTGTCCTTGGTCAGTGGAGACTCAGAGTTCAGAGGTGCTTTCACGTGATTACACCTCCTAGGTGGGGGGGGCAAGACGACACCTTGCTCGTTCCTCCAGCTGCTCACTGTTCGCTCTGGCCACTGCTGTTCATTGTGCCACCATTCACTCCACCACTCTGTTGCTAATGGCCCTGCGCAGTCACCTTCTGCTGCCACCTGCCACTGTGACCTCTGCGAGTTGGTCTCTTGAGGTTCCACCCAGCTCTCAGTGATTTCAGCTGAGCTCTCAGTGGGGGAACCTCGCTGCTAGTGCAGTGTGGGCCCNATCCCTAGCCTGTTTGCCAGAAGCTGGGAATGGGCAACAGGAGATGGATCACTTGATGATTACCTGTTCTGTTCATTCCCTCTGAAGCACCTGGCCTTGACCACTGTCGGAAGACAGGATACTGGGCTACATGGACCATTGGTCTGACCTAGTATGACATTCTTATGTAAAAATTAATTATAATAATAAAAATGTTTAGTACAGAAACTCCCCAACATAATGACCTCTCAAGACAGTAACAATGTGAGAACAACCTTGGCAAATAATGCATTTTAAAAATCTTGGCCTACTAGGAAACATATTTATATAAGTTTCCAATCCCAGTCACAAATCTAGCATTCTGGAGCAGAGTCACTAAAATATAGTCCAACAAACAAATGTTTATTTAACGTGCCCCTCACTTTCCCCTCCACCGCACCCCACTCACCAGTGTTGTCCTTGGTCAGTGGAGACTCAGAGTTCAGAGGTGCTTTCACGTGATTACACCTCCCAGGTGGGGGGGGCAAGACGACACCTTGCTCGTTCCTCCAGCTGCTCACTGTTCGCTCTGGCCACTGCTGTTCATTGTGCCACCATTCACTCCACCACTCTGTTGCCAATGGCCCTGCGCAGTCACCTTCTGCTGCCACCTGCCACTGTGACCTCTGCGAGTTGGTCTCTTGAGGTTCCACCCAGCTCTCAGTGATTTCAGCTGAGCTCTCAGTGGGGGAACCTCGCTGCTAGTGCAGTCTGGGCTGTCTCTTACACAAAAACACTGTTCCCACAGCAGGACTAAGCACTTACACCTGATTATCAGTGATTTCAGCTGCAGTGGTCACTTAACAGAACAAAAGACTATCTATGGAGCCTAATCAGCTCTGTCTTTAAACAGTGGAGAGGGAAAGGTCCCCACCCTCTCTCTTGATGCCCTCAATCAGCACAGGCTAAGTACAGTTCTACTGCCCTTTACTCATACAATAAGAACAACAACATTTCATCCTCCCCCCCACCCCACATTCAAGTGATTTGTAACCCAACCCCAGCCAAAATCTATCACTTGGGCAACACAGCTCTGTTTGCTGGATACCTAGGTAGATTAGGTGTGAATGTAAATACAATCTGGCCTTCCCCCCCCCTCCCCCAGCCCCCAGCTCATCACTAACTGTCAGTGAGAGCTCATTTAGACTTTGCTTACAAATCATCATTTGAAATTATTAGGTTGGCCAACATCACCGAAATGAATGCACTGACTGTCATAAAAAACAGCAGCTGTATAAGGAAGCTAGTCTATGTTCATACTTTTCAAATCTATTAGACTTTTTCAGATACATGTATTTTATCATACACTCAGGAGCGCTGCCAGCTTTTCCGCCGCCCTAGGCAGCGGAAGGTCCTGCCCCCGAAATGCCGCCCCCGACAGAGGCGGCGGAAGGTCCCGCCCCCGAAATGCGCTGACAACCGGGGCGGCCGGCGCCCCCCAAATCTTAGTGCACTAGGCGACCGCCTAGGTCGCCTAATGGGTTGCGCCGGCCCTGCATATACTGTATATGCTTTTAAAGTGTGTATTAATGTTTCAATTTCAATTCAAATTCCCAAACAGTCACTAAATTGGCATGTAACTAGTTCACAAAACTGGGGTGGGGTGTTGGGGAAATTTAGGGAGGGTGTAGGGAAATCACTGCATTTCCCTCTGCCATTGTTCTCCCACAAACAGTTCCTGTCATAGCATTATCCTCCATAATGGCAACTATGGCATCATCTATCTTCCCAATTTGGTGTTGGATAGGCTTTATCGCCTCCACTCGATTTTCCCATCGTGTGGCACTCAGTGGTCTCAGTGTCAGAGAGGATGTTCCCAGATGTTGCTTCAAAATTTGCCATCGATGAGTTGATGCAGAGAAAAATACATAGATGCTTTGAATTACATTAAAAAATTCAGCAGCCTCACTAGAAGCTGATGCTGCATCACTGACCACCAAGTTCAATGAATGAGAACTGCATGGGACAAAAAAAGCTCGAGGGTTTAACTCTCGGATCCATGTCTGCACTCCTCTGTTCTTTCCTCTCATGTTGGCACCATTATCATAGCCCTGACCTCTCATGTCAGCTATCGCAATTCCCGTATCTTCCAGCTTTTTAAGAAGCACATTTGTCATACCAGCTCCTGTAGTATCATCAATGTCAATAAATTCTAGAAAATGCTCTCTGACAGTCACCATTGCAGGGACATTTTCACTAGGTTCTGTTGTTGTTACAAAACGCACCATTAAAGTCATTTGTTCCGTATGGCTGATGTCAGGTGTGCAGTCCAGAATAACAGAGTAATATCTTGCTGACTTCAGATCTGCCACAATCTTCTGTTTGACTTTTGTTGCCAGGAACTGTATGATCTCATTTTGAATTGTTTTTCCAAGGTAGTGGTGTGTGTACATTTCTTGGGTGGTGACTCTTCTTAGATGCTCCTGGAGTATAGCATCAAACTCAGCCATCAGCTCCACAATTTTAAGGAAGTTTCCATTGTTTGGCACATATAGCTGATCTGAAGTGTTACGCAGTTCTAGGTTTTGGGTAGCAAGCACTCTCACAATGGCAATGAGCCTTTTCAGAACATTTTGCCAGTAAAGAGACTCCGATGCAATCTTCTCTTGATGCTGATCATCTATGGCAGCCTTTAACCTTAGTCTCATCTCAAGCTCTTTCCACCTATGGAATGCTCTCTGGTGATTTGCTGCCTTCTCATGGCATGCCAGATTTCTAGCCAGATTTTTCCAGTCCTTTGTTCCTGTAGAACCCAATGTGGCTGAAACATTAGACTGGAAGAGTTTGCAACAAAAACAGTATGCAGCATTCTGAGTTTTTGAGTATATAAGCCATGGCCTCTCCACTTTGTCACCACTGGGAATTTCATGCCAATAATGTGTTGGATGGAAACTTCTATTTTCATTTTCTTTGGAGAACATGAATCTTTTCACTTGCTGTGGCCCATGCAGTACAAGGAAGTCCTTCAGGCTACTGCTCAAGTGGGTCCACAGTCCTGGAACATCTAGACTTAAGGAACTAAACTCAGCAGTAGCGGTTTCTTGCGCCTCCACCACACTCTTCTCTGATCTACACTTTTCTTCAGGAATGTTCATGGTTACATCCATTTGAGATGGAGATATGGATACTGCAGTAGCTGCCAGGTCACCTGCACTCCGACTAACTGGAAGATCAGGCGTCTCCTTACCACTCATATCCTCACTGGGGCCGGAAGGCTCACTGTGAACATTTGTGTCTATGTATCTCAGGAGAACTCCTTCCTGCTTAGATAGAAAAGCTTCCTTTGCTCTCTCTTTTTCTGAATGCTGCCCCAGAGGGGCATTTTCTTCTTTCACTCATGACTGCTGTTCTGTGCCCGCTATAGTGGCTCTCAACACTCAATTGAAGGGAACAAATAAGCAGGCTCCTACTACTTCAGTTGACTGCCTATTCTCCTCAAGTGGGTTCAGGGAAGCAGCAGGAAACAGGAAGCTCCCTGAGAAGCTGGTGTTAATCAGTCCAGGCTCCTTGGGGTGCTAGAGAGGTACACAAGAGGCTCCTCCTCCTCTCTCTCCCTGCAGCTCCTGCTGCTTTCTGTTATTCCCTCTCACCTTTTCTCCTGCCTGCCTGTTGTCTCTTGTGCCCTCCTTCCTCGAGCACAGCACTCCACCATCTCTGTGCATCTAGAGCAGAGAGAATGTAACCAGCAGCAGACAATTTTCTACACTCTGGGTCCTAGTGGCGCCCCCCCCACAGTCTGGCACCTGAGGCGGCTGCCTCAGTTCGCCTCATGGTAAGGCCAGCCCTGCTCTGAAGCATCTGTTACTGGCCAGCAACAGTGGAAGGACACTGGACCAGATGGGTGACTACTCTGATCTGATACAGCAATTTTTATGTTCCTACATACCTGCAGAATTCTTCTTCTTGAAGTTGTATCAGGCATAGCTATTTATTTTTACACTATTTTATTAAAGACATCTTTCTTCAAGATGAATCAGTCACTTTTATTAATATTTTGATGATAAAGGAATCTAATATTCTCCTTGATAGCACTTTTCAAAAGCATGTTAGGTTTCTTTTCCTTCTTATCCACTAGGTGGTACTGCTGCCCTTAAAAATTAAGCTATTGTGATCAAAGAATACAAACTTAGTGCTGGATTTTTATGGAATTTTCAGTTATTCACTAATTTCCTCTCTTTCTTACAATTAATTTCCATATCCAAGACCAATAAAAAGGAACCTTTAAAGAGAGATTTAATGTTTTAGTGACTATTCCATTACTGGAGGGAAAAACTAACTTGTTAGAAGCAGGATTGAACATGAACCATAAAGTTCAGATCTAGAGCCAAACTTGCCCAAAGTTCATGTTGTTCACAGCTTGGTTGACTGGGGGTGCCATTGTTCCCCCAAGAAGAGACTCAGGGATCCCAGAGTAGCCCTCCTATTGTTTACTTCCATGTTCCCAAGATGTTGACCTGTTAATCTGTTCCTGCAAGGTGAAAGGAGGGGGCCTGCCCTAGTAGAATTGCCAGGGCTTACAAGGATCTCCCTATGCCCTTCAGGAAACTCCCCATAACAGACTAGATCTGTTCATCCTTGGGAGGACTCAGATACAGCCCTCCACTCAAAAGGAGTAACACCCAGGCAGTACTTTTCCAAAACAAAATGTTTTCTTTATTTAGCGTAACCAACCTTTCCTAATACAATTAATCTAAATCTAAATTAAAACAAACACAAATCCCTTAGCACAAGTATACAAGCTAAAGTACCCAAGACTGTAATGTCATACAGTTGCAATGGCTTAAGTGATTATGCTCTGCACATGGTGATCAGTCATATGCAGGACACGGACAGCAAATCTTAATAAACCCTAAAGTTTATACATACAGAACAATGAAAGATTCATAACACCAACACACAGCTTTATTAACCCAAGCATACACATTCATTAACCCTATTTCTATTCTATAGTCTATACTATGGCTGGCATGCTTACTCTCCGTCAGCTTCTCCCCCTCTGTTCTGTCAGGGTCTTTCTGCTCTGTGCCAGCAGCCCCACTACTGCTGCTGGTTTTGCTGCTGCTTCTTTGCTCTTTTAGGCTTCTTCTGGTTCTCCTTCCTCTTCTCCTGCTCCTGACTTGACTGACTTTTGCCTGCTGGCTCTCTGCCTTATATATAGGTTTTGGCCTATTCTGATTGGCTTGTTTTTCAATCCTAGCATTGGCATATCTATCTTCTAACCTTTAGACCCTCTCTGATTAGTCCTTACTTATAGGTCAATCACAACTACTAAATCTGACTGTCAATCAAAGCTGTTGCACAAGTCTTAGCATTATGGAATGTTGACTATTATGGGATAGTGACCCGTACCTAGTTTTGGACTGAGTATTCCTGACTGACCTCTCCCTGCAGTTTTGGAGTGACCTTTACCTGACCACAGTTCACACCCTGACCAACAACATACCAGCCGTAGGCTAACCTGCTTAAACTGCCAATTCATTGTCCTTGGCTGTATGCCAACATTGTACGCCCATTTACAATTATGAGACTTTTAAACTATAATCCACCACCTCATTTCTTTAATATATATCTTAATTGTTAACTTATGCATCTTAATGTTAAGGTCTACTGCTGCTACTCTCCCGTACCAATTTAATTCATTTTATTTTGGTTTTCCCTCTGTTTTCAGTTAATAGTGGCAAAGCAATGACTTTCAGTGCTGTGCTTAAGAAACAAAATAGAGCAGCTCAAAATCCTTTTCATGTGATCATAGATTAGGACATTATGGAGGTGGGGAAGATGGCTGCAAAGTTGATTATTTGGCTAGTGGGTAGAGTCAAGCAGCTCCAAAGTGGATATAATGTGGTTGCTAGTGCACTAGCCAACCTAGCCTGGGTCAAATGAGACCAGAGGTTGATCCCCACCTCTGCCACAGACTCTCTCTGCCTCAGTTCCCCATTGGCAAAGTAGAGATAATAGCACTTCCCTACCGGGGGAGGTTATATACACTAAAACTTATGAAGTGCTCAGATAGTACAGTACTGGGGCCCATACCCGTACATAAGATAGATCAGGTCCTACGTGGATGTTTGTGTCTTTGCCAGTGTAGACAAGCCCTCTTTACAGCGCTGCAACTGTCTCACTCAGGGGTGAAAAAACACCCCCCCTGCGTGCAGCAAGTTTCAGCGCTGTAAAGCGCCAGTGTAGACAGTGCAGTGTAGCGCCAGTGTAGACCGCGGGCTCCCAGCGCTGGTAGCTACGCCCCTCGTGGAGGTGGGTTTTTTAAGAGCACTGGGAGAGCTCTCCCCCAGCACTGCGCCACGACCACACAAGCCACGTTAAAGCACTGCTGTGGCAGCGCTTTTACATTGCCAGGGTCGACTAGCCCTTAGGCCCACATCAGGGGAGAGGGAGAGAGAATGTGCTAATTAATTAGCTTGGTTACAGAGAAGGGTAGGTATTTTGTTCTGCTGCCTAGATTTTGATATTTGACTGTGTGGCTTATTATAGTGGAATGGTAAGAAGTATTTGTGGACCATGTATTGGCTAAAATGTGCTGATACATACGAGGATGGTAAATTGGAAGAGGGGCTGTGGTTCAACTGGTCCCTCCTACAGTAGAAGAGTAGTTTTTACATTAAAATGGTGTATTAGAGTGAGGATATACAGCTATTTAGATAAAGCCCATGAGTGCCAGGAAGGCGTTATAGGGGTAATATATTATGTGATATTAGGAATACAGATTCATGCTGAGATATTCAAAGCAACTAAGGAATTTAATTATTTTCCAGTAGGAGGTGTGCAACTAAATCTCTTGGTTCACTTTGAAAATTTCAACCATGGTATTTTAAATTAGTAGAGGATGGTTGGGGTTATGGGTGAGAGCCTGAGTTACCATTGTTTCTGGAACCTCTTATAACCTTGAAGTGTGAAAACTAGATGTTGATGGAGTCACTAATTTGGAACAGAGAAAACATGGGTTTGCAGTTACTGCAAATCTTAGAAACTCCCTGTAGGATGTCTAAATTACATGAGATTTATTTCAGAGTACATATGCTCTGTGGGAGTTCCTGCAAGATTTGTGAAAGTCCGCGCATGGAGCCACCGGAATTTATATTGCTGCAAGCCATGCAAGGGAATGGGGATGCTCAGACAACATAGTCTGTATAAATCTATTACACTCCCTTTCTTTCGACACCTCAGCTTAACTCTTTGCTGAAGCACAGGCCAGAGATCTCTTTTCAGGACTTTTCAAAAAGCGTTACATAGAAGTTATGCCATGCCGCTGTAGCACTTCAGTGTAGACACTCACTACAGTGATGGGAGGGGTTCTCCTGCCATTGTACTTCATTCACCTCCCCGAAAGGTGGTAACTAGGTCAACGGAAGAAATCTTCCATCAACCTAGAGCTGTCTACACCAGAGGTTAAGTCAGCCTAGCTACGTTTCTCAAGGGTGGGATTTTTTTACATCCCAAGAGACGTAGCTATGGGCATGTATGTTTTCAGTGTAGAGCATCTCAGAGCTACCCCTCAGGGCCATTGTACGTAAAACTCTGACAGATGCATTTTAACTGTTCCCAGCCAATTTTGAAGAGAATACCTAGAGCAAATGCAAAAGAACACAAAATAAAGCAAAAAAACCTCTTCTTCACTTTCTATTTCCCCCAGCCATCCTCCTCTGCGAGGACTGTGGGGATGTGTGCAGTGATAGGACTGTGGGGCGGAAGCGTGTGGGAGCTCACAGAAGTGTGTGGGAGGCAGTGGTGGCTCTGGTTCCAGTGGCTGGGCAAAGGGGACACAGATAACAAGCGAGATAGATGGGCACTGACTCTGCCACTCAGAGCTGCCACCTGGAGACTGAGGTGAAGCTGGAACCAGCGGAGCATCCTTTCCTCTCTGATCCCTGGGCAGCCAAGCAGCAGCAGCCAGCTCTCTGCCCCAAGAGGGGCAGCGCCCCCCAGAGTGGGGTGCAGCTTCAGCCTCTTGCCAGGCCTGAGGGAACAGGGGATCCCTTGAAGGAGGCAAGCAGGGGAGGGAGAATATAAGCGGGATAGAGGAGTGGTCCCTAGGACTAATGGGAGGTTCAATGGCAGAGGAGGAATGTATAAGAGGGGATGGGGTGCCTGGGAAGGGGTCCCTGGGGATATAGAGAGGAGGATTGGTGGGGGTGCTGGAAAATGAAGTAGTAGGGATTAGGAATATCCATTTTGTCACTGAGTGCAGAATGGAGAACTGGGGTTTTTTTGAGGGCTGCAACACTGGATACATTTCAAGGTGGGAACCTAAGAAGCTGTCCAGGGTATTTTGGGGTGGCTAACTGTGGTGGGGATTGATGATCATCTCAAGGCAGGTTTGCACCTATGCAAATGTATTTATAGTGTGAGTGGTTCAACACCTCGTGGAAATTCACAGTTTGCCACCAGAAATGCATGGTTTTAAAATGCCTAAACCACCTGTTACAATTAAATGCCATAGCAAGAAATCTGAGCATGAGGGGATGTATGTTGCTGTTATAATTTCATGGCTCAGGTAGCTAATGGTTAGTGTAGATTCTGAACTTTTTTTTTCTCTGAAACATACATTGATTGTAAGCAACAGAGAAACCAAAAAAGTGTAGAGTACTGTTTTAAGCTTGTTTTTAGTTCCAAAAAGCTTTCAGTACCAGTGCATAATGCTTAATTTAAAGAAGTATTACAGAGAAACTGGAATTTATACTGGTTTTATTTATATATGGTCATTTGAGATATTTCATTAATGTAAATATAATAAAAATAAAACATTTTTAAAGGGATAAAATGAAAACACAAATTTCCCAAACAAAAAATTGTTATAAAAGAAGAATTTCATGGGACTCTAAGAATACCATATGCTTTCTTAGTAAAGCAAACATTTAATGCACACAAAACACATTGTAAATTGCATACAACATTGTAAATAGTGTTTGGAATACTCTGAATATCTATTAAACACAAGCTATTAAACAATGAATCTACCTGAGTTCCTTATACACATTTTCCCCTTTCATTTTTGTTACAAACATTCAGTGTAAGGTTTCAACATAACATTTTCTATACTTCAGCACACACATCAAAACACATTCCCCTCTGATCTTCTCTCAGAGGTGATTTCTCAGTCTTTATAGTGTGACCATAATATATACTAAGTGTCACCTGTACTCTTCAGAGCTTGAGAAATGTCATCGTCTCAGTCCTTTCAAATACTTCAGAACCCTGTGAGCAACTAGCCTTGGGAACCTCCACAGCTAGCAGCTTTCCAGCTCTCAGGTTAATGGCTGACTGGGCATCAGTTGCTGGTGAAACCAAAGTCTGTAGCCTGTATCTAAAGAGGCACAGGGATTGGGATCAGTATATGAAATATCCATTCCCTGGGTCACTATAAGGCTCTTAGCATTTCTCAAATGTGGCTACTGTGGCTGCATGCGGCCACCAGGGGCTTTTCTTGCGGCGACAGTCTCCTGGGCTGTGATGGGGGCGGTGAGGACAAAGTAGCACCTCTTCCCCCTCCCTGTTGCTCCTGGACACACAACCTTGGTGTTGATTACTGGGGCCACCAGCAGGAGTTGGGCTCTGCCCCCTTCTGGAGACACCTGGGTCACAAGGCTGTAGGTGCAGACAGATGGTGAGGTCCCCACCTTCCCAGGGGCGGTGGGGCTTAGGTTTCGGGCTTCAGCCCTGGGGTGGCAGGATGGCAGGCTCTGGCCACAGGGCTTCGGGCTCCAGGCCTGGGCCCTGTCCTGCAGCCGTGAGGCTTTGTGCTATGGCTGTGGGGCTTCAGGCTCTAGCCCCCTGCTGCTTCCTCCGACCCTCCATCCAGGGCTTAATTTGTCCCCAGGCTTGCCAGGGCTGAGTAAGTCTGCTGTGAAAAGTGATACTTGTATGTTTGTTAATATCACTTTTCACAACAGTCGTACTAGCTAGCCATAAATAAATTACAACGATTTGGATGTGTATATGTGCACATATTTATTTGGTTTTCCTAAAGCTAATTAAGTATTTTAGGAAAAAGTGTGTGAGCAGCCACCAAAAAATTGGTCCTGAGAAACCCTAGGGCACCACCGTCTCCCCATAAAGCGCAGCTAATTCAGACTTCACAAACCCTCACTTCACTCAGCTCTGCCTCATTCTTTCTTTAATTGCAGGAGAATCCCAGTTGAGAGCAGTTAGCTGACGGCCAAATGTAAGTTCCACAGGCTCTGCAGCCTCTAAGGGGGATAAATGTTTCCCCCCCACCCATCGGTAAAACACACTGTGGTGAACAAACGTAATCATAGATCATAAAGGGCTTCCCTAGTAAATAAACCTGGAGTAGCACTCACCTGTATCCAAGGTGGTACAGCCCACACAGTAGACACAATTCTTGGTTCTGCATCAATCAGCTCTGAGTCCAAAGGGCTGTTTTTAACTCCTCTCTGATTGGCTGAGCTCTCAGAGGGTGACTAGGGTTTGACCTTCCAGGTATGTTGCCCACAATGAAAACTTCCTATACTACTGAGTGTCTCTGGTAACTACCACACCCTGTTCTGGAAGTTGCCCTGCCCAGCAGCCCTGCTCTCTGCACTTATGCGAAGGCATGGAGTATCCAACTAATATTCATGTCTCTTCCCCTCTGCTTCTCTGAAAGTCAAATGCTGCACTATCATAGGTGCAGGAAGTAGGGGTGCGAGGGATGCTGCAGCAGCCCCGGGTTTTATGTGGGGCCACTGGCCCAGCGCCCGGGGCTCCACTCCCTAGCTCGGGTCCCAGGGCTGGCCCTGCACCCCCGCTCCCCAGCCGCTGGCTCTGCGCCTGGGGCCCTGCTCCCAGCCCTCCACCCGGACTCTGCTCCCCATCCCTGCAGCTGGGGCTCGGGTCCTGACCACAAGCCCCGTTCCCCGGCTGCTGGCCCCACGCCCCGCACTCCACTCCCCAACCCTGCATGCAGGGCTGGGGTCCCGGCCGCCGGCTCCACTCCCCTGCCCTGTGTCCGGGGCCCACACCTAGGGCCCCACTCCCACGCCTGTGTGGGCCCTGGTCACCGACCCCACTTCCCGCTCCCAGGCCTCCGCTCCCAGTGCCCCATGCCCAGCCCCCTGCTCCCAGGGCTCCACTCCCGGAGGCCCGCATCTGGCCCCATAGCCGGGGCTCTGCTCCTGGCCCCACATGTGGGGTCCCAGCTGCTGTACCCTTCCCAGGGCTCTGCCCCTGGCCCCACGCCCACCCCCAGCTGTGGCCACAGCCTTGTCCCCCTTACCCCTGTCTGGGTCCCCCGCCTCCTGGAGACACAGCCCTGCTCCCAGCCTCAGCTCGGGGGTGGGGGGCACACGGTGTAAGGGGGCTGGCTTTCACTACTAAATGTTCCAGCGCCACTGTGCACTACAAAGCATATAGGTTATACAGGCTTTCCAGTGCAGTTTGCTAGTACTGAAAGAGCAGGGCCAGCTCCAGGCACCAGCTAAAGCAGCAGGTGCTTGGGGCGGCCAATACCAAGGGGTGGCACGTCCAGGTCTTCGGCGGCAATTCAGCGGCGGGTCCTTCAGTCTCGCCAAATTGCCGCGGAAGAGTGGAGCGGCGCGATCGCACTGCCGCGGCTTTTTTTTTCTTTTTTGCCGCTTGGGGCGGCAGAAAACCTGGAGCCAGCCCTGTGAAAGAGACCCTGTTATTGTCCCTCACATGGAGTTCCTGAGTACTGGTTGTCCTTAATCCTTCTTAAAGCCTTCAGCTGTGGACATCTTTGAACATATTTTGACCTAGTTCCAGTATGAACTTGGCTTCCTGTAATCCATGCAAGACTATTTGCAAACTTTACAAGCTCACAGCTTGACAGAGTTAACAGCTATGGAGAAAATGTATCTTCAAGAAAGAATAATTGAAACTGGAACAGATGCCGAGAAGGGCTATTAGGATGGTCAGAGGAATGAAGTGCCTACTTGACAAGAGGAGACTAAAAACGCTTGGCCTGTTTAGCCTAGCAATACGAAGGCTGAGAAGTTATATGAATGCTCTCTACAAATACATTGGGGGTAAGCACCAGAAAGGGAGAAGAACTATTTGAGCTAAAGCCTGATGTTGGCACAATAATAAATGGATCTGTACTGCCATGAATAAATTTAAGCTGGAAATTAGACAATTTCTAGCCATCAGAGGAATGGAAAAAAACCTTCCAATTAGAGTAGTGAGGGCAAACAACCTAACTAGCTTTAAGATGGAGCCTGATAAATTTATGAAAAGGATTATATGATGGCACTGCCTGTGATAGCAAGAGTCTGGACTTGATGATCCAGGACGTCCTTATGTCCCTATGTATCAAATTACTCCAAAAACTTACAATCACACTTTTCCAAGACGGTCGAGTGCCATGCTTCACAGAAGCAGAATAATATCAGAATTATAGCTAACCCTTCCTTATAAACAAGAGTAAAATTTCTGGGCCAAACTGTTTTTGACATATGAGGTGAAGGGAAAAATTAGGAAACTTCTGGAAAAGTGAATAGCTCTCATTTTTACACTCTCATCCTTCTCAAATGCTTTGCCCAGTTAAGTTCAAACTTTCCAGAAATACACTCCCCCGGGGAAAATATCATGTGTGAAAATTAAGGCATAGTGTAAAGCTAAAGGGGTCCCAAGTGAAAACGCAGGCCAAATTTATTAAATGCTGGTTGCATGAAGGCAGGCTCCTAAATTTATAGTTCGGAACCTAAATAAAATATCCTGATTTTCAAGTGTGCTGAGCATGCACTAAATACACTGAAGTCAGTGACAGCTGCAGGTGCTCAGCATTTCTCATCATCAAGTCTAAATGTAGATTTAAGAGCCTAATTTTAGGCCATCATGGGTTAAAAGATTGGGCCTACACATTAACCTTAACTATGGAGAGATTACTGTGATCACACAGAAAATGGTACATAATATTCAGATGTTCTTCTACTGAATGTTCACACAAGTGTCATCCATTCAGGATTGACAGCTAAACATAGAGATGACATCCCTTTGAAATACGTCAGCCACAGGATACAGTTTATGGTCTTCTTGAGGATACATTTAGCCATTGGGCATTATGGTATTTCTGTCTAGCTTTCCTTTAAACACGGATTCTGAATCTTTTACTGATACCCTTTTTATGTAGTTAAAGCAATGCCTAACTATATACATCATTAATTCATGCTTACCCTTAAACAGCTTCCATATATTTGGGATAGGGTCTGATCCCAAACCCCTTGAAGTTCATGGTCATTTTTCCATTGACTTTAATGGACTTTGAATAAGGCCCAGAGTTTCCATATGTTATGTAATATATTAACAAAAGAGCTTGTGTCCTGGTACTAATTTAAAAAAAATACCCTGTTTTGTGTGAATTTAAATTCTCAAATCCCTTTTTTCAATGTATTATGTATTTTGAAAGCTGCTCACAAATCTCCACCCTGAATGTTTATTTTTCTATTGCTTCTGATAATTATCTCCAAAATATTATTATAAATGACATGCTCGTGTAGACTTTGCCAGAAAAGTTTCAACATACAGTTAACAAAAAGTTTAATCTTTCTCAAGACATAGTGGATAGTGCTTTCCAAATCTCTTATTTATGGAACATATTAGTTTTTCCAGGCTCCAGCATTTTCAATCAATCTATCACACTCGAGACCTACACTCAACATCCATCTTTAATTATGAAGTTGAAGTAAACATCAAGTGATGCCAGGTTTGGATGGATGGATGCAGCTCCATTCCTGCACTGTGCAAACAAGACAAAGGGGGGTGGGGATGACATCTCATCACTATCTTATTAGGCGTGCCAACAGAGTGACAATTTGTCAAAATTCGTACTCTGTGATCAGGAATTACAAGGGAAAAGAATTAAATGTTCCCTTTCTGATATTTGTTTAATTTACCAAAAGTGACAGAACCAAGCAGACTGTACCATCATTATTATTATTGATCTCTAATACCATACTGCCTAGAGACTGTAACTTGGCTGGCCGCCTCTTATGAGGCACTTTGTGGTCTTGGAACATGCTAAAAGCAGCCTCCCTCAGTTTCCCCTCTCGGATTGTTCAATAAACTCAAAAACACTTTTCCTTTCCCATCCCCTTTTGGGTTCTGCTTTATTAAATTAACAAACATTCAAATAAAGTTTTCAAGTCCATCCAAGAGTCACAAAACAAATGTTTCTCTTCCTCCACCCAGGCCTTCCTGCCTGGGGCCTTTCCTCCTTTGTCTGGCCACTCCCAGGCTCTACCTCCCTGGATTCTCAGCCCTAATGCTCAGGACTCTCTGCTAGAGCCTGCTCACTCCTAGCAGTCTTTAATCGCTGAGCATTCGAACCCCCGCCCCTCCTCCTTCACTGCAGCTGCCTGCTGCTCTTTAGAAGGCAATCACCCTGAACTCTCTCTAAGTATGGTTCATTGTGTACTCAGAGTTGGCTAGCTCCAGCCCTACTCTGTGATAGAGCCCAGTCATGGACCAGAACCCCATTGTACTCATTTCTGATGAAATATGTATTCATCAAATTGATGCACTGACAGTTGTTCCCACTTAACCTTGGAAAGAAGCAACCAACGCCTAGTGCCATATGTACTCAAAATTTGTCTTTATTGTGTAATAAGTACTTTCCTCTGATCCAGTATTGTTCAGTTTGTATTTAATTTAATAACAAAAATAGATCAGAATAAATGTTCTGGGGCTAGATCCACAAAGAGGACTCCCCTCAGCATTGCAAAGCCTAACTTTAGCACCCTGTTGGCTAATAGAATCCACAACCCTGAGTTAGGTACCTAGGCCCCCTATACAATGCCCAGGAGAGTTCGGCACCTAACAATGGGATTCACTAAAGCCAGCAAGTTAAGCAGGAAAGCTGCCTAAATTAACCAATAGGCCTATTGGTTTAAGCCCCGCCCCGCTAAGGGACTTAGGCCCTTAACTCCAGGTCAGAGGGAGGCGCCTATGTCTACTGGAGTTAGCTCAGCACTTTCTCAAGATGAACCCGAAGGTGGTGGTGGTGAACCCATGTCTCCTGCCTCCCAGGAGGGTGCCCTATCCATGGGCTAGGGCATATTCTGGAACAGATTTCTCTCAGGCTATGTCTGCACTGCAAGCTAGGGGTGTGAGTCCTCTGCTCACATACACACGCTCATGCTAGCCACGATAGCACTAGCGGAGGCACAGTTGAACAATGCTGAGTACGTACTTGTCTGAAACTGGTGGGCATGTACTCGGCACAGATCAGTTGTGCCTCCCCTGCCATGGCTCAGCCATTCCTCCACTGCCCCTATCAGTGCTACCCTGGCTACAGTCCAATTGATTCTTGTGAGAGTGCAAATACGTGTATACAAGTAGGGAAATCACACCCCTAGACCTAGCCTCACTATCTTGTTTCACTTTTTATTAAATACTTAAATATTCATTGGAACAGGGAGTGGAACCTAGGTCTCCCTCTTCCCCAGGTGGGTGCCCTAACCACAAGGGTATAGAGTCAGTCAGTAAGGGAGGTGGGGGGGGGAGAAAGAGAGAGAGAGAGTGTGTGTGTGTGTGTGTGTGTGTGTGTGTGTGGATGATGATGATGATGTTGCAGAGACTGCCAGGAGCCAGGCCCCACATGAAGAAAATGTACTTTAAACATTACAGTTACTAGTGAGTCTTCATTAGGCTCTGTAAATATGTTTGTGTTTTTCTGGTTTTACTCAAAATTTATTCTTGTATTGTTTTATTACTGTATTTATATTTCCTTTATTAGACAAATCTAGAAATAAAGGCCTGACTTTCTTCTCTGACCAGAGCCCAGGCACGGACTTTCCATTGTGTCTGGGGGTGCTCTGCCCCAGGCCCCACCCATTCCTTCAAGGCCACACCCCTGCCCTGCCCCACCTCTTCCCGCCCCATTCTTCTCCCTCCCCACAGCGTGCCACGTCCTCACTCCTCCCCCAGGCTCCTGCATCCCATAAAACAGCTGATTGCGGCTGACAGGAGGCACGGGGAGGGAAGGAGGAGGTGCTGATCAGCAGGGCCCGCCGGGGGGCAGAAGGCGCTGCAGGAAGGGGGAAGTGCTGATAGGGGGGCTGCCGGTGGGTGCTCAGCACCACCATATTTTCCCTGTGGGTGCTCCAGCCCCAGAGCACCCACGGAGTCAGCGCCTATGCACCAGAGTGTTATGTAGTGATAGTTTAAAAAAAAAAAAAAACACATACTCCTGACATTGATCACATAAGGAAAACTTTATCACTAAATACTATAATTTAATAAAGCATTCCATGTCCTTCTCTGCTTCACTTTAAGGTACGTTTACACTTACGGTGATGTACAGACATCGCATGCCTCACTAGCACAGGTATAAATAACAGAGTAGACCGTGAGACACAGCTTAGGTGAGCAGAGTAGACTAGAGAGCCCTATGCCTGAACCCTAGGGCATATACCCTACATGCACCTTTTGTGAATATTGTCACCAATGAGTTTACTAGCAAGAATGCTCAGCAAGTTTCAAGGAAATATTAGAGACTATTCACAGAAAACTAATTTTGAACACAAATGGAAACCTGATTTGAAAGTATTACACCTATCTAGTCAAGGAACTGAAACATACTATGCATCCTCTGGGTCCAATCCAAAGTAACCATCACAGCTTATATTTTTTTATTTTAAATATCAAGCCCTCACTAAGAATTGCTCACCAACAATCTAAAGACAAAGTTATTTTAGAAATTATTTCAAACAAGTATATTTAAGAAAATTAGGGTGACCAGATGAGGGGAATGAAATANGCAGGACAGAGACTGAAATATCGGGACGGTCCCGATAAAATCGGGACGTCTGGTCACCCTATGTGGACACTTCATAGACAGAAAGCTAATAAGTAGGTCCAATAATTATACTTCGCTCTCTGTCTTCACAATTGTTCACTCTTAGAAAGCCTGACTGAGGTAAGTATTATCTCTACTATTTTACAGAAAGGTAAATTAAGACAGAAGGTTTATTTAATTTGCCGGAGGCTACGGAGGAAGCAAGATCAGCAATGGTATTAGAAGATTTTAGCTCCCAGATTGGCACACAGATCACTATATCACAGCGAACAGATATTCTTGAAAGCCTCATCCAAAGCCTATTGAAGTCAACTGGAATCTTTCCAATGGAGTCGTAGCTGGAAAGCAGTTTGTGAAAAGTGGCTTTAGCCATACAAAATGGAGAAAGCTGGAGTACCTCCAGTATAAGAAACTGCTTGGCCTGGTTGTCAGAGAAACATACAGTATATGTACTTCACAGTCCACCAGCCAAGTTTGTTGAGACCAAAACAATGGGGTTATTCAGGAAGCAATTAGATGCAGTTCTGTGGGAAATATCGACATAGGGATAAAACCTTAGAGGGCAACATGCCAAATGACCTTCTGGATCCTAACACTTGTTGCTATGCTCTCTTTCTGTAGGCAACAACAAGGCGTTGTGGTGGGGATACACAGAATATTTTTCAGCTTTACTGACTGCAGTAAATATGAGCATGAAACATTAAATTGTGATGTAAACAAATGACAGGAAAATTATCAAATGTACTCTCTGTGTTGGCTATTTTAGTTAAGTGGGTTGTTGGTTTTTTTACTTCTGGTAGGGCTAGACTCTGACTGGCCCTACACATAGGGTTGCTAGGTGTCTGTTTTTTGACCGGAACGCCCGGTCAAAAAGGGATCCTGGTGGCTCCGCTCAGCACCGCCGACCGGCCGTTAAAAGTCTGGTAGGCGGTGCTGTGGGTCTAAGGCAGCCTAGTCCCTGACTGTCCTGGCTCCACACTATGCCCCGGAAGAGGCCAGCAGGTCCGGCTCCTAGGCGGGGGGGGTGGGAGGGTGTCATTGGCTCTGTGCGCTGCCCCCGCCCCAAACACCGGCTCTGCTCTCTGTGAGGGCGGTGCCTGTGGGCGAGAGCAGCGTGCAGAGCCTCCTGGCCCCTCCCCCCCGTGCCTAGGAACCAGACCTGCTGGCCACTTCCGGGGTGCAGTGCAGAGCCAGGACAGGCAGGGAGCCTGCCTTAGCCCCACTGCACTGCTGACCAGGAGCCACCCGAGGTAAGCCCATGCCCCAAACCTGAGCCCCAACCCCAGCCCTGAGCCCCGTCAATCCAGAGCCCCCTCCTGCACCCCAAGCCTCTCTTCCCCAGCTACACCCCAGAGCCTGCACCCCCATCCAGAGCCCTCACTCCCCCCTGCACCCAACCCTCTGCCCCAACCCAGAGCCCCCTCCCATACCCTGAACCCCTCAGCTGTGGCCCCACCACAGAGCCCACACCCCCAGCCCAGAGCCCGTACCCCTTCCCACACCCCAACACCCTGCCCCAGCCTGGAGCCCCCTCCTGCACCCCTCATTTCTGGCCCCACTCTGGAGCCCGCACACCCAGTTAGAGCCCTCACCCTCCCGTTCCACAGCACAGAGCCCCCTCTCACATCCTGAACCCCTCTGCCCCCCCCCTCAGCCTGCAGCCCCCTCCTGCATCCCAAAACCCTCATTCCTGGCCCCACCCCAGAGCCTGCACCCCCAACCGGAGCCCTCCCTCCCTCCCCCAGCCCAATAAAAGCAAGTGAGGGTGGGGAAGAGCGAGCCACTGAGGGAGGAGGAATGTAGTGAGCGAGGGGCAGGGCCTCTGGGAAGAGGTGGGGAAGGGGCGGGGCCTCAGGGAAGGGGAAAGGCTAGGGTGTTCGGTTTTTGTGCGATTAGGAAGTTGGCAACCTTAGTCCTAATGTATATATAATATAAGAATTTGGTAATGAGAAGCTCTTACAAAGATGCAACGAAGTGCAAATAAAAATAGTTTGGGGTTTTAAATTGTGAGCTACATTTAGCCAGTTCAGAAAAAATGTTGGGGATTTTCATAAATATTAGTCCAGTCCTTAAGAGACACAAATACACCATTTTATTGTCATGTTTGGCTTTGGCACATATTGGAAACTTTTATGCAACTCCAACAACTCTGACAAACTTCACTAGTTTGAACTAAGTGGCACCCACATCTATTAAATCCACTCTTCTTTATTCATTTTAAAGATAGGACCAAATAACAAAACCTTTCATTTAAAGCACTTCTCCACAACCAGAAACATGTATATATGTACACATATGGAAGGAGAGCGAAGAAGAGGGAATATACACAAACCACAAGCAATATTTCTGCATCAGGTTTTTAATTCCAAACTAAACATTGAGGATCTTGAGCCAATGAGAGATCTATTCTCTGTCTGATGCCTGCACATAGCTACTAATATTAAAAAGGAGAAATATGTTTTGAGGCTGCCCTTGCTTCCATGGACTACCAGCTCCATAAACGTCTAACACATTTCTGTAACCACTCTCAATGTTGTTGTAACAAGAGCCAGGCAGTATTGGCATATGCAAATAGCAACATCATATGAATGTTAATTTTAAAGACAAAAGAAAAAGGACAGCTGGAGAAACACAAAGGAAATTCAAAGCTTTCAACTAAAATTTAGACGGAGACACAGTCAAGATATAACAAATGAGGGCTCATCAAGGAAGTAATTACAGGCAGGCCCTACTTTGTGTAATTGTTGGAGGAGCCCTTAATTTGAATTTCTCTGCTCTTATTACTTTATAGCCAATACACTGCAATACTTTTTGCTAAGTGAACTCATCTATTTTTTCCATAAATAAACAACAAAGTAATTCAAGGATATAACATAGATAGATTAAGTACTAATATAGACCATTCAATTGAGGAGTTAAAGAAAGAGTGTCAGGAAATTCCTTCTATAACTAGACTATAAAAAATAGGCATGTTTTCAAACAACTCAACTAAGTGGGTAAAATATAATGTAGCTCGATATATGGTACACACACAGGGCAAAAACTTAGTTCACTTTTCTAAGATACTGAAAGATTCCAACAGAAACATTTTTATGAAGGGGAAAATTTACTCTGAGCCTGCAATCAGCTTAGTAGACTGTGCTAAGACCTACTCTTAGAAGGTGAGCTCCCTCAAAAGCCACTGATTTCATTGGAAGCCGAGGACACTCAGCAACTCACAGGCTTGGACTTAATATTTCTAGATTCCAAACAGATTTGTCCTTTTAGGATAATTTATTTAGACATGAATCCATATACGTTTCCATATTGTCGCAAGAATAAATTCCACACAGCTGAGATGCCGGCTCCCCCCGCCCTCAAAAAAAAACAAAAAACAAAAACAACCTTCCGATATCTATGCTGGTTTACATTTTTCTACTAATACTGCTAGGTATCACTCAGCTCCACAATACAGCAAATCTTTTCACTTTCTTTATGCTCTGAGGCTGTGGATTTTAATTCTTCCAAAAAATTTTTAAAACATCATCTCTTGTTTCAATTTTAATATCACATGGAATGTACAAGTTCATGATTAGTATCCTATTGTGCAATCAGATGCAATCTTCCTCCAAAAAAGTGTTCAAGGTTTGAGAATAATATCTTGCATAAATTCCACTAGAGAGTCATTTGCAAGCTTTTTTTTTTTTTAAATAGTAGAAGATTCCAAAACCAGCCACACTGCTTAGATTTAAGGACACAAACACCTGCATTTCAGAAGTAATTTAAACACTATTCTTAATTTAGGGTAAAGGTTTCAGCCTTAGAATGTAATAGAGCATAACAAAGCAGACTGTACAGATGCACAAGAAATGTCTATCACATAAAAAGATGATTCACAGAAACAATACATTTGAAGTTTCATGTGCAACAAAAAGCGCATACAGTATTACAGTATCTGAGGTTAACCAATTAGCTCAAAGGATTAAAGAAATTGGGGAAATGACAAGATCCAATTATTATATAAAGAACTGTACTTTGTACATTTTCAAATGAGGCATCAGGGCCAGTACAACTCTGCCATCTGCTGGAAAAGAAGAATAAAGTTTAAAATATTAGAAAACAACTTTAAGGCAATAGTATCTATTTGATAGCAAGTCATTCTTTTTAAAAGGAGTTTAAAGTAGTTTTGGCCTCTAAATCCCCCTACCAGTTCTTAGGGTTTTAAAAAAAAAAAAGGAAACCATAATTGTAAGTCTCTCTTATTTGTGTTGTTGGGTAAAAGAGATACCCAAACAAGTGAAACTGGCAGATACCTGTAAAAGTAAAACATAGTGAATATGACTATGCACAAAGTGCTGTCAAATGTGCAAAAAAACCACTGAAAAAAAATCAATCATTTTTGTCGCTAGGCTCTCAGATATAGTAAACTTTGGTGTTCCTTATAAAAACAATATATTAGTTAGAAAGACATCAGCCAGAAGAGTGATTTTTGTGTTAATGGTGTCTCTCTAAAATGCAAGGAAACATGAAAGCCATGAATGCGCAGATTTCTTTCAATGGTCTTTGGATCAAGCCCTTAGTAATGTAAAACCATGGAGCTAGTGCCATAAGAAATAAAATAAAATAAATAAATAAATAATAATAGCAGCAAATACCCAACTCTTAGTGCTTTATTTCAGCAGATCTCAAAGCACTTATAAAGGAGGTCAGTATCATTATCCCCATTTTACAGATGGGGAAACTGATGTACAGAGAGGTGAAGTAATTTGTTCAAAGTCACCCAGCAGGCTAGTAGAAAAGCCAGAATAGAGGAGTAGGACTGGAACGAAGATGTTAATCTGTCTGTCACCCCTCCACACACAGAAATGGACAGAACAATTGATCCCGCTGTGTTTGAGATATTTAAATGTATTTCATACATTGTGCAGTATAACACATAATCCAATGTGCATGCTGCAGTGTCTTTCACACTAGTGAATGCACTACATATACATATGATGTCCCACATACACGACTATTACTTTACCCCATTCTCTCACTTTCCTGTGGGTTTTCCTTCTGATATTACTGCTATGTGGTATACACCCACTAAAGATGGACAATTTCATCCATGTGCTAACTTTTTCTACTTTCATTTGGATCAGACAATATGGGAAAATATACTAAGCATTGGACACATTTGTAGTGTGTGATCCATCATGGTATGAAAAGGTTGGTGAAAAATATCATTCCGTTGCAAAAACACCAAAGAAGAGGATTCCCATCCTGTCTGTTTGAATAGATTTATGAGTAATACAATTAAATAGGGCATTTGGAAGAGACAACAAGTCTGACAATTAGAGTGAGGCAAAATAAGGAATTTTTCAGTTCTGTTTCAGTTCTGTTCAGTTTTCAGTTCAGTTCAGTTTTGAAAAGTCAGAAAAAATTGTTTTGGATCAAACAAAATGTTTTGTTCAACCTGAAATAAAATGTTTCAGTTCAATTTTGAGTAAAACATTTTGATTATTCAGAATTTTGTTTTGTTTCTAAAGAATTAGATGAAACCAAATTGAATTCACAAAAAAATTTGGGTCTCCAAATCTGACTTTTTCCACCAAAAAAGTTTCAATTGACATTAAAAGCTCAGATCAATTAACAGTAACCCTGGAGGAAATCAGTCCAGCACTGATTACAACTGTTCATAGATTTATAGATTCTAAGGCCAGAAGGGACCATAATGAATATCTAGTGTGACCTCCTGCATAACCCAGGCCAATGTACCAAAAATAATTCCTAGAGCAGATTTTTTTTGAAAAACAGCCAATTTGACTTTGAAATTGTCAGTGGTGGAGATTCCACCACAACCCTTGGGAAAATATCCTATGGAGAAGTAAGAACTGAAATAGAGAATTCAATAAAACATGACATTTCTGAAAACATGTCTGGGAACAGAGACGTCAGAAATAGGGCTGTATGAAAATGAGAGGTCATTCCTGGGGAAAGCTGCCTTCTGACATAACAAAAACCATGAACACTCAAGGTTAAAGCACCAAATGTTTTGAATTTCTCCGGCCTAAACAGAGATGATCTATTCATTTGGGCAACACTTGCTGAAAGATATTCTGTGTTCTTTGCTACAATGACAGAATGATGGGGACCATTAGGACCTGTTTTCTGTCTGTTTCTGACACTGCTGATCAATTAATTTTGTAATATGGCCAGTATTTGTAAGGGAATGCAGTCCCATAGACAGAGATTATAGAGACTGGGCCTCCTGAAATCTGGGCTCTATTCCTGGCTCTCACATCGACCCAATTGGACAGGTCCAATAAAAGATATTACCTCACCCACCTTGTTTTCTCCAATATCCTGGGACCAACATGGCTACAACAACACGGCATATAACCTCTCTGGGCCTCAGTTATAATATGAGGATAATAATGATTACAGTATCTTCATAACAAGCTTTGAAATAGAGACAAAAAGCACTATAGAAAAGCTAAGTGCAATTTTTATAGCCAGCCCTATTCTGACATCTTGGCCCCTAAAATTCTCCAGTTGAGTTCTGTGTGTAGCAAAATTGCAATCTAACAGGTGAAACACTAAGGGTCTAATTTTCAAAGATGAGCACCTGCAGCTTCAAAGTGCTTCCTTTGGAGTTGTGGATGCTCAGCACGTCTGAAAAGTCATAGCCTAGATAAATATCGGAGTATACTACAGCGTTCCTGCCATAAGAGCACAAATTATGTCAAAAATGTATTGTGAAACTTCTGATAAAAAAGAAAGTTATATAAAAAAATGGAGAAGAGCTGAGTTGTACTACAACCACCTTAGCAATGTTTGATCTGATCTCTCAACTGCATGAAAGGCTTCTCATGAGCAAAACATCTTAACAACTTGCTCTTATGTCTCCCTTTTTACAGCCATTTTGCAAGATCACTTTCTTTCTCAGAATAGCTTTTTCTGATCTTTTCTTATTCTTTTTCTACCCCAGCACTGCTCAGGTTTTAACAAAGGATGGATAATTTTTGGTCATTGTCACTCAAAAAAAAAATTGCTAAACACTGATTAACACATTATCATGGGATTGTTAAAGCCTAGTCAGCTAATGATTGCAGCAATTAGGTCCATCTGCCTACGTGCAGTTTTGAATGGGAGCTGGCACTTCTCTCCGTGTGAATAGCAGAAATAGGCAGCACACACAGCCTAATAAGTTTAAAAGAGGGAATATGCTTATTTAAGATCACAGTTTAAATAATGTGCCAATATTGCTGAAGTACCCATAGAAATGCTGTCTTACTTGGAAATTGTTTGATGCATATTATATATATTCTCCCACAAATTAAAAAACTTTGTTAGCTTCAGGTTTAGGTTGGTCAAATGCATTTTCTGTTAATGCAGTCAAACAAACCACATGCTAAAATAACTGCAACATATACCTCACCACACAAACGCTCTTTAAGGGGCATATGTTGTCTCTCATGCAAGACACAGGTAAGTGCGGCAGGTAATAGGAAATACCAAATGCACCTAAGGCACATATAGCCTACAGAATGCCGGCATGGGGCAACTGAGTCTATTATGTTCTCAAGTCCTCGACCTGTGTGGCTGCTTGGGAGAGGGGGATTTGAAGGCTGAGAGGAAGTTTTACTAGTTATATGGGTATAGTTAGATCAGTGGTTGACAACCTGCGGCCGCAGGCCACTTGTGGTCCAATCAGCACCGAGCTGCGGCCCATGTGACATCCTCAGGGCCATACAGGTAGTATTGGATGCTGCCCACAATGGTAAATAGGCTGAGAACCACTGAACCACTATACAGTTATACTGGTATAGTCCCCTGTGGGGAGAATCATGAAGGCCCCACTTATAGTCATTTGCAGCACATCTGATCACTCTGCATATGACTGAGCTTTGCCCACAGAGGCATGGAATGTCAAAACCAGGGGTCTGAATTGCTGGATGACATGAGATAGGCACTGGCTATGCTTGAAGCTTGTTCTTCCCGCCTAGAGGTGACACTGAGGTTCTGTAAAGGAATTGCCCAGAGTGCCTTGTGCTAAGATGGAAATAGAACCTACATCTCCCAAGTCCCCATCTACTAATAGACCTTTCTGTCTCTCTGACTTTTTAATGGCTATTCACTGGTTATTAGTACTGTCTTAGCTCTGCCTCACTGTTATCTAAGTCTGTTTACTGGATCTGCATTACCTGCTAGTCAGCAAGTGCCTGTAGCCTTATCTCTGCCAGACAGGCTAAAGGTTTGTTTATCTTTACAACTTCTTGATACAGGACCACACCCTGATTTACTGGGTCTGGCTATTCAGAGGCAGCAGCTCAACCTTCCCACAGCTCAGCCTATTCCCCCTCCCCTCATCTTCCCTATCTTGGGGTTTTGTTTATTTCTCCATTTGCTGTTCCCTACTTGTCTGTGTCTAATCAGTCCTTACACCTCTTTTCTCTGTCCACTCTTCTCCCCATTTTTCTCCTTCTCAGATCTGCTTTTCCACCCCCCTCCACGCCTCCCTTTCCTCTTCTCTTCTAACCCATTCTCCCTGCCCTCCTCCTCTCTAAGCTTCTCTTCCTCATTACTATTTTATTCTACCCCCTTCTCTTTGACCCAGGTCTCCTTATGTTCCTCTTCCACCTCATCTCTTCTTTCTTCTGTCTGGCTCCTCCCCCACTATCTTTCTCCCTCCCCTCCTCCCCCTGCCCCATTCCTGACCTGGCCTTCTCTCTGCTTGCCCCTAAATATGCTGTAACCTCCATCTCCCCAAAATCTTGTGTCTTGGAGGTGGGGGGAGGGAATCAAAGCTCACAGAGAGACAGTGTTGTCCATCAGATCAGACACAGGAGACCGGAGTTCTATTCCTGGTTTGGCCACTGGCCTTCTGTGTGACCATGTGAAAGTCACTTTGCCTCTCTGTGCCTTGGTTTCCCCTTCCACTGGTTGTCTTTCCTGTCGATGTAGACTGGGAACTCTGAGCAAGGGACTCTCTCTCTCACTGTGCATATAGTATGGAAGTATACATAGAACACCTAGTGCATTTGGGCCATGATCTTGTCTGGAGTCGCAAGGCACTACCATAGTACAAATAAATAATACCCCTCCCCCAAATAAATAAAATTATGTGGCTGCCCAGGGTCCCTCCACCCAAAAATTTCAGTGCAAGAGAGGGCGGTGCAGAATCCCCAGGTAGCCAGTTACATGGACTTTCCAGCAATTTTGTGCAGCCAGAGCAAGGCCCAGAATGACATCTATCAAATACTTTTTCAGCCAACCAAACTGCTTCTATAACTTTACTTGATCCAGCTCACAATGGAGTTTGTGGGAGTCTCTTAATCAACTCCAGGATTGGGCCCGCCAGGCTGATGAGGACTGGGATGTTAAAGAGTCTCACTTCCCTTGGGTGTCCTAGAGCATTAAATTCTAGGATTAAAGTTTTACCCAAAGAAGGCACTTCCATATAGGGAACATGATGCAACCAGAAAGTCAACTTGCTTCCTCAAATCTCAGAAAAATATACTATTTGGAAGATACCTAATAAAATAATGATAGAACTTTCAGAACACATTCTACTGTGAAATATGCCACAGATACTCAAACATACAGAAGAAAAACAGTGAACTGTGCCCTGTAAATAAAGTATGATCATCTTGTCTGACCGCCTGAATAACACAGGCCAAAGAACAAATTTCTGGGCCACAAGAGATAAAAGGATTAACCTGTAATAATCCATAAAAATTCCATATGTGGACCAAAGTGAGTTGAAATAGAGTTTATGTGCAACCTTTCTAGATAGAGGGGGAAAACACTAATCTCTGGAGCTAAAACTAATAATAATATACTGTAAGGTATATCCTGCAGTCACTGGATTATTTGTATTACTGAAATACTAACACAAAGCTTCCAAACAGAAGCAACTATTGCCCAGTGCATCAGAACAACAGTATTTAATAAAAATAAGTTGGGCATCACATACACCTCTACCTCGATATAACGCGACCCGATATAACATGAATTCGGATATAACACGGTAAAGCAGTGCTCCGGGGGAGTGGAGCCGCGCACTCTGGTGGATCAAAGCAAGTTCAATATAACACGGTTTCACCTATAACACGGTAAGATTTTTTGGCTCCTGAGGACAGCGTTTTATATATACACACCTCTACCTCGATATAATCAAGGCACAAAGATTTCTATAGCAGAGGCACAAGGTGACAATTTCAGTAAGGCAGGCCACAACTTTTTAGACTCTACCCTGATGAAGAGTTCACACTGCTAGCTCTATTATACCATGGACAATTCAGTTCTACACTTGCATGCTTTGTTAGTCCTCCATACAAAAATGCACTAGATTATTGAATTGAGTTAATGTTTCCATATAGTAGTAGCCCCCAAACTGTGGGGTGTGCCCCCCTAGGGTGGTACGGAGGAAATTAGAGGAGGCATGCAGTCCCACTCCACCCCAGACCAGCTCCGCCTCCAACCCCGTTCAGCCCCCCGCCTCCAGGCCCAGCTCTGCACTCACTCCCTTTGCGCTCCCTGCTGCGCCCCCAGCCCAGGCCCAGCTGCAGCTCCACTCCACCCCCTGCTCCATCCCCAACCCAGCTGTGCCCTCATTCCCTTTCCGTCCCCAGACCAGCTCCATCTTTCACCACAGGCACCGACTTTCTGATTTCCCTGGGGGTGCTCGAGCGCTCCTCCCCTGGCCACACCCCCACTCCATCCCTTCTCTCAAAGCCCCACCCCCACCCTGTCTCTTCCTGCCCCTGCTCCTCCCACTCTGCCCCCAGCACCTCCTGCTTGCTGCTGAACAGCTGATCAGCAGTGGGCAGGAGGCGCTGGGGGGGGGGGAGGAACTGATCGGTGGGGCCCACCAGTGGGTGCTGAGCACTTACTATTTTTTTCCCATGGCTGCCCCGGAGCACCCACGGAGTTAGCGCCTATGCCTCTAGCCCCAGCTCCTTCCCAATTCTGCCTCCAGCTTCATCTTCAACCCAAGCTCCGCTGCTGAGGAAACCTTGGCTGTGCAGTAATGGAGGGGGGGATGCAGACAGATTCCATTATTTGGGGGGGGGGGGGCAACCACTGGAAAAGTTTGAGCACCACTGCCATATAGCTATAATCTAATTGATTTTGTCTGCATGTATGAAGTTTTAGTAGATGCGTGGTATCAGAATGCAAACCTCAAGGAACTATGTTAAACATCTATAGGCACTTATCTTAATCATCTGCCAGAAATGTACACGATTCCTCATTTTAATAACGATTGAATCACTGAGTTGCACAAAGAGAGGTTTTCTTGTCTTTCCTTACATTAAAACCTTGTATGTTCAGTTCTACACCTGCATGCCTTTTCGTGACTAAACAGCATCCTCCATGCACTGTGCTACAGAACAAAATGGCATCCTCCATGCGCATTCAGGAGGCCAGACAGAATTGTCTCATGGGCCGCCATTTGGATGACATTGTAATTCTGGAGCATGTAATACATGTGTGGCATATATAGACAGCATGCCCCCTGAAAAGACCAAAGTTTGTAAGTCCACAATAAAGAACCCCGTCCCATCAAGGAGTAACTTTTAAATATAGTCTTGTGCCAGGAGATATGCTTTTATCACTGGAAATTGCAACTGGTCACAAGACACAACGTGCTGTTTCTTTTCTCTAATTCAGACTTCGATTCACCAAAGCATTTAAACACATATATAATCTTATCTCTGTTCAGCAAAGCAATTAAGCACACACCAGAGTGTTACCAGCTCATGATTTCATTGTGAATCTTGTGATATTTGGCATGTTCCTTAAAGCCCCAGCTCCTGGAGTCATGTGATTATGTGAGAATCGATGCTTTCATTTTTAAGTAAGTTTCTAGCCTTTTATCTTTGTGGAGAAAAACTTGAAAATGTGACCCTTAAAGGCTCAAAAAACAGAAGGCAAAGACAAAGAAACCAGAATTTATTATCGTTATTATTTTTTTTAAATCTCATGTGGAAACACAGCTATCATGATTACCCAAGGAAACACTTTTTCAGCGTTCAGCCAGTAATATATACAAATAGGTGATACTGAGAAATTTGCAGTCATGCTATGTCATTACATGGGGTTAAGAGATGGAGACCGGTGCTGTCCATTCCATCTACCTGCCACACAGACCCACCCATCACCATGGTATTTGAAGATTGCTACCCTACAGAAGCCTTTAAAGAACAAAAGAAACATACTAACTTTATCATTCGTGTAGCAGTTAGATTTGGGATGACTCTTTTGTGGACTTTAGTTACATCATTCCTTCTTTCCCCTGCAATTCAGTATTGCTGACATCCAGCATTCAAAAAGCATGAGTCTGGCCACAAAAAATAATGAGATTGTCTTAAAAGCCATGACATTTTTAAAATAATAATTTGGGGTCAATTTTTATTTACCTTCTGTTGGTGGGGCATTTAGGGTTCACATTTTCAAGCTTTTGTCTACATCCCTGTTGGCTAGAATTTACTCTATTAACAATTAAAACTGAGATTCTCAGGTAATAAATCCAGGAGCTTTAAGAAAAATCCCAAATGACAAGAAACTCACAATAAAACCATGAGAGCTGGCCACCTTGGTACTTTTCTGTGATATAGCGTTGTGTTCAATTATCACAGGGTGTGTATCATTTAACTACACAAATCACTATCCTGTTGATATGTTTTTGGTATTCAGTGCAAGCTTTGGATAATACAATGCTTTGTTGTGCAATGTTGAGTTTTCGGTTGCATTTAGAACTGTTTAGTAAAGCATGCCATTGAAAATAAACCAGTGTCTGCTGCTCCAGGTCTACTTGCCTTCGGATGTGTAAGATGGGATGTACCTGAATATTTAGCCTGCTAAAATGCTAAAATACAATTTCACCACCAGGTGGCAGTGTTTATTCATTCACACATTCCTTTCCAATGGAACTCACCTCAGTAGAGAGCTAAGGAAAGTCTCCACACATCACTCTAGGTCCCTGGCTGTGTATTTAAAGAGGGCCTCCCACCATATGTTTCTGGAAAGTACAGTCAGAGAGAGACTCCTGCCTCTCATCCACATCTGCTCCCACTGCTGAGTGCTGTGGGGAAGAGGTATCTGACTTTCTCATCTGTGAAAAATGTCACACAGGAAGCCACTTAAACACTTGGCTGTTCTCAGTAACCCCACACAGTTAAATTCACAACAATTGGGACAGAAGGAGCATTGAAACAATCAATCTTTATAAAGCAAAATTCCACTGTATCATTTTTCCCGTTACACAAAACATGTTTAGTTCAATGCAAATAGAGTTCAATGCATACACATACATCAACAGCTGGTTTGCAGTGAAAAACAGCTAGCAGCACAATCCCTTATTCATACACTGTCAAATTTCATTAATTCAGCCAGTCCTGAACAGGTTCTATTTATCAGTCCTTGACTGAGGCAATACTCCATTGACTTTAAAGGAAGTTGCCCCAGAGCTCCTGATGGGACTAAATAAGGAGGTATATCAGACATTACACTTTGACCCGTCTTTCTGCTCCTTCTTTTTCATTGACTCCTGGGGGAGAAAGGTCTGGCTCAAAGATACAGAACAATGGTACGTCTACACTACCCGCCGGATCGGCCGGTAGTGATCAATCTATCGGGGATCAATTTATCGCGTCTAGTGTAGACGCAATAAATCGATCCCCAATCGCTCTGCCGTCGACTCCTGTACTCCACCGTGGCGAGAGGCGGAAGCGGAGTCGACGGGGGAGCGGCGGCAGTCAACCCCGCACCGTGAGGATGCGAGGTAAGTCGACCTAAGATACGTCAACTTCAGCTACGCTATTCTCGTAGCTGAAGTTGTGTATCTTAGGTCGATCCCCACCCCCCCAGTGTAGACCAGGCCTAAGATGATGACACTTAAATCTTTTGTTTTCCTTGTTCTGCAGTCTGCAGATCTCTAGCTACACCTTTTTCCCCCCCAGCAGATGACAAGGTAATATGGTCAAGGCAAGAGGAGTAAATTACAGGAAGAGAGGAATGGAAACATTAACAATTATTTTATTATGTTTTGCAGACTGTAATAAAAGTTTGATCCAATACTATGCAGACCAGAAATGGAAACTATTTCACATGACCAAGGCCTTGGTACCAAAGGTTAATTCCCAAATCACATGATAGGGTCATCCTCCCCTTAACACACTACTGGTAAACTCAGGTTTAGTTAAGAGTTTAAAAGCACATGAAAGTTAAACATAAGCCTCCGTTCAAGAGGACAATGAAGGTGTCTTGCATATAGTCCCATAGGCAATGTTACCAACATTCACAAATTTATCACAGATCTCACAGCATTTTTTGTTTTCTATTCAAGCCCCAGAAGTCAGGTGATTACATGAGAAACTCAGCTTTCATTTAAAATAAGAGAACCTTAACCTTTAGAATCCACATTAAGATTCATATTTTCAAGCTGTTCTCCACAACAAATACTCAAAAACTACAAGGTAAATAAAAAGACATTTTGTATTTTAATCTCCTGATTTTTAAGACAGTCTCATTATTTTCTGAGGCCTGACTCATGATTTTTGAATGCTTAGGGTTGGCAGTACTGCATGAAGACAAAGTATAACAAATCACAACAGTTGTGAACAATCAAAATCTTTTCTGTTTTGTTCAGTTTCCTGTTTATATTTATATCCATGACCGTAATTTTAAAATGGATTTATAGGCTTTTTTTGTGGTGCTGCTTACTATACTATATTAGCAACTTATAAATATTAATGAATGTATCCTCACTACACCTCTGTGAAGCAGGATGGTAGTGTTATCACTATTTTACAGATGGGAAATAGACAGGTAGACTGAGGCCCTAGGCCTGCAAATAAGTTGACTTAACTTGACTACTGCAATTGAAATCAGTGGGGTTACTCCTGGTAGTAAAGTTAAGCATTGTACATAAACGTTTTCAGGATCAGGGCCTAAGTTATGATCAGATTTTTAGAGATATTTAGGCATTGCTCTGCTCAGTGTTACAACACCTAACAGATGTGGGAACCTAAGTACCACTGACTTTCAATGAGCCTACATCAGTTACATCTTGCAATGCTGAGGAGAACAATGTCTAAATACATTCAAAAATATGGGCCTAAGTGACTTGCCCAAGGTCATGCAGGAAATTTAACTTGTGAAAGAGCCAGACATTGAGCTCAAATCTTCTGAATTCCAGTCTAGTGGGTTACCAACATGATCAGCCTTCTTCTCTAAGGAAACTTTGCTAGTTCAAATATAGCAAGTATTGTGAGCTTTCACAACTGAACTGCACTGCAGCATAGAATCCATTTGGAATATGTGTCCTTTCTCCCGACCCCTTCCCAAAAATCCCATATTGCATCTCAGTCTGTGATGACTTACACCTCAAGCCTGCAAACACTATAATTAATGCATAACTGTACTTACTGAGTAGTCCTTTTAAGTCAACGGGGCTACTCACATGAATAAAGTTATGCACATGGAAAAAGTTTGCTAGATCAGGGTCTTAGCATCAGGGAGCATCATATGTCTAATGTGCTAGCCAAATATATCTGTAAGCAGAATTCTGCTTCTTTCAACATGTCATTCTACCAAGATAAAGTGTGTGACTCTAGCACAGAGTTTGTTATAGAAAAGGGCTGTACATTATTATTAATTTCAGGGGACATAAACCACACTTCTCCCGCTACCCCCCACCTTTTTCTGTGAAACACATGTGGGTACTTCTTCCAAGAAACAACAATAAAAACAAAACCAGATGTTGACTAGTTAATTAGAAAATACAAGTTCAAACACACCCAGAAGGGGGCATGAACAAATGCATAATGCACCACTGTTGATCCCTGAGCACACATGCTGCTGGCTAGTCATTGCTCTCAACATTTTCAAGAATCGCTTCTGATTTTAGGTGGCCCAGTTTTGAGGAGAGACGCTGACACATCTTGGGCCTGATTTCCAAGAGTACACAGCCCCCAAATCCCCTACTGACTTCAGTTGATATTGTAGTTATCCAGCACTTTCTGTACATCAGCCAACAGCTGTCAAAAGTTGGGATCCAAAATTTTAGGGACTCCGTAGGCACTTTCAAAAATGTTGGCTTTAGTGAAAATTCGTAAGAATATATTTGTGTTATTAATCACATTGATCTTTATTACAATAGTGCCCAGACTCCAACCAAAGCCCACTGTGCTAGGCACTGTACAAACTAAAAGTCATAGATAGTCCCAGCCCCAAAGAACTTACCATTGAAATAAAATATCAGAAAATGTGTAGCAAAATAAATATTTTTTTTCAAAAATCTAATTTCTTATCCTACAATAGGAACTTAAGAACAGGCTAACTTATGGTCCTCCTACACTGGTATTCTTTCTTCATAAGCGACCAATACCAGATGCTTCAATGGAGGGTGTAAAAATCCCTACAACACACCCAAATTATCAAATTTTGTACCACAGAGGATATTTCTCGCTGGCCCCAAGCGCATAGATTAGATTTTGCCCTGAAGCTTGAGAACTGATAGCCCCTGTAATGTTATCCTGGCTACTAGATCAGTGCAGTAGAGTTCGTTTCCATATGAAATTTGCAATCATTTTTTGAAGATAGCTATGTTGTTCACTTAAATAATATCCTGCACAGGGGTGTTCCATAGGTTAAGTATAATCGAAAAAGGGAGTTCCCTTTTGTATGTTTTAAATGTGTTGCCTTTAAATTCAATTAAGTGTCCCTATGAATAAAGCAACCTCCCTCTTACCCGTATGTGGATTAAACTGCATTTGGTACAACCCAAAACTGCCATTTTGTGGGGAAATCAGCTCAGGGGCTATACAGTGATCAGACAGGTGAAGCTCAAGAACAGTAGACTTCACACTCATTACCAGTCACGGGATGAGGCCCAAGGAATTAACACACTTTAACAGCTTCGGATGATAATAGTGCCTTTTATCACCTCACCCATCAGAGAAACACAACAGCCGCTGAGCAGAAGCATGGCAGCTTTCTAGAAGAATATGGCAGTGTCACAAAGCAGCAGTGGGGAAGACTACCTTTCAAAAACTGATACCACAGTCAGACGAAGTTAGGTGGTGAGAATATAATCACCCAAACTGAAGTTTGGCCAGGGATAACACCTGATTTTTGCAGAAGTGCCATGACTACTTTAATGACCATACACAGTAAAGATCTCAGCTTCACATCTTATTTGAACATAGGAACCTCCAGTATGCAAAGTTTCCTCAGACATCAGACAGCATTATGTAATACTTGACGCAACACATAAAGCCACCACTATCCATTCTTCTAGCACATTGGTTTTCATTCTAAGCCCCCCCTTGGATTGTGAAAGCCCCCCCTTGGATTTGAAGCCAAAGGTGGCAAGATTTGCACCTACTTCAGTATCACACACTTTGAACTTATTATAAATTGACAGTAGGCAGATATTATTGGACAACAATGTCAATAAGATTCCTTAAAAGAGTTATTTATTCTAAGGCACTTCAGACACCAAGCTTTTTACCCAGAGGTTTTTCCTTGCTCCAGCATCCTCCCCGCATATAGGCAGGCATGCCACCTTCTGATGCCAGGAGAAAACATAACTGAAAACAAAATACTTACTGACTAGAACGAAGGAAGGTGCAGCTTGCAGCACTCTTGCCAAAAAATGGCCTCCTTAGGGTTGCAAAAGCTTGTGTCTCTGAGATTTAAAGGCCCAACCGCAAAATGCTTGGCTCTCCCAGATTTAAAGGGCCAGGTGTCAGTAAAGTCTTTGCTGGGAAAGCCCCCTGTAAAATGCTAACAGTGGTGACTGGGAAGCTGAGGAGATTCTAATATGCCAGTTAAAAGGGCTTCACTTGTTTTTTATTTCAATGTACTCACATTTCCCCTTCAGTCTTCCATGCTCTCTCATACACACATAGCATGCCACTGCCCCATTCTCTCTGACACACTGGGACCCCAGCAACAATTCCATTTCATAGCAACTGATGAGATTTTGACATTTGTTTTCATTCTGCCCTGGAATGAAACCAAAACCTTTCAAACATTTTCACATAAGCAGAATTGTCAAAATGTCAATTTTCAGATTGAAACCTGAGCTCTTTGATTGGGGAATGTACTTGTGTGCAGCCTCGTAGTTAGGCAACTAGTTGGGGATATGGGAAACCCAGGTTCAAGTCCCTAATACTCCTGATTCTAAGCAAAATTCTCCATCCCAGATCACTCTGAATGAGGCAGAGTAGGGACTAGACTAGACTATGGGGTTTCCCACATTCCCACCTCATGTCCTAACCATTGGGCAGTAGAACATAAGACCACATATTTTCGGTCTCAAAAAAAAAGAACAGTAATGGGAGTGAAATCAGAACTCCTGATTTACACTATCAGATTGGGCCTGTGGCCCCGCCCTTAAATGGACTGGCTCCCTGGGCAAATACCAGGCTGTCTTCTGGGATCTCCGTTTGGGCCTGCCCCTTCTCTCTTCCATTTGCAGCATCAGATTTAAGCCTAACCAAAACAAATAGCCATGCTCTGTCTGTAATATGGACTCCTAACGCACAGGATTAGGATTTACAAGGGGGTCCTAATTCGGGGGTGAGGCCAGAGACTGAGACAAGGAAGTCTGTGAGCTGCATATGAAGCACTGCACTGAGGTTCTGCCTCAGAGATGCTCCTGGGAAGTGGATTCAAAAGCACCAAGTTTTTCCTTTTTAGAACTGCTGGAACATATTCCTCAGCAGGGCCTTAAATGGCTCCTCCAGCCCATGCAGAAGCTAGTTCAGTTAATAGTCTCAAATCCCTCCAGCCCTTATCTACTACACATCTCCCCAGGCTCAGCTCAGCTACTAGGGCTGGGTTTCGGCTTGAGAATTTGGCCCATGTTCTCTCAATTTGTCTGAGGAGTAGTAGTATTCTAGTAACTATGGAGCTGAGTATTTGCCATAAACCTAAATTATGTGAATGCATATTAAAGATTTCTAGAGGTAGGGAGGGCGTGTGACCTGGGTTCCTTTTGGTGCCAACTGGCAGCATGTGGATGTACAGGGATACCCAGGGTAGGATATCTGCATAATAGTTCCCCAAAGGGTGACATGTGAGATCTCTACTGAGAGCCAGCAGCCCACTGGTCATCGTAATCATTGTGAACTGTCTGTATGGATAATATTTAAGAAGTTATGTATCTATGCTGAAAATTGTGCTCTTCAGGCCATGGAGATAAGACAGGTCACCAGGTGGTGACAGACCTCAGAGATGTTCCTTTCAGGCAGGAGGTAACTGACACCTATCTCCCTGTCTGGCCATACATGTACTGTGTATTGTATGCCTCACAGTATATGCCTATTTCCATACTAAGCCAAGTGCTAACTGAGAGATTGCCAAATCTACAAGAAAGGACATCTACACGATGAAACAAACAGCAGGGGTTGTCCTGTTTTCACTAAAGACAAAGAATTGGTCTGGTATATCTTGGAGTGCAAGAGGACACACAGAATCCTTCACTTAGGAGGCAAACTGACAGTGTTCATGTCTCATGAAAGAAAGGTCACAGCCAGCCTGGGTGTGCAATGCACATGGATGGCTTGCCCAAATAGGGCAAGCAATACCAGATGTGATGCATCTCCCTTTGGAGGTGCACCAGCCAGCCACCTTTGGAGCACCGCCACCGGAAACTCCCAAGAAGTGGTGGTGGGGGGGGAAGGAGGTGGCCCTGCCCACGGTCCACCCCAAGGCCCTGCTCCCGCTTGGCCTCTTCCCACAAGGTCCTGCCCACGCTGCTCCTCTTCCCCTGAGGCCCCACCCTTGTGCCACCTTTTCCTGCCCCTGCTCCACCCTCCCTCGAGCCCCCTCACCTGCTGTGTGTGCCTCTCCACCCCCTCCCCCTCGTCACTTGCACTTAAGGCAGGAAAAAAGTGACGGGGGCAGAGAGGAGCGAGTGGCAGGCAAGGTGGCCTCATGGGAGGAGGCGGAAAGGAGCAAGCGGCAGGTGGGGGGCTTGGGGGAAGAGGCAGAGCGGGGGCATGAAGAGGCAGAGTGGGGCAGAGCCTCAGGGGAAGAGGTTGAGCAGGAGTGGTGCCTCAAGGCAGGGCAGGGGTAAAGCGCATGCAGGGCCTCAGGGGGAGGAGGCCAAGTGGGGCCTCAGGGCAGTGCGGGGGTAAAGCCACAGTATGGATGCCAGTGGCCCCCACCACTTCTAGGGCACTTCCGGCACTCGTGCCCAACCTGCCCAAATGCAAGAGTCACCCTATGTATTACCATCTATGGTAATACACTAATAGGAATGAATGTATCCTGTTAATTAAGCCTATGCTCTAGAATGCGCCTTATGATTTCATTTCCTATGTAGCCATTTGTTTCCAATACTTGCTACTACTTGAAGCTCTGTGCTTTGTTAAATAAACTTACACTTGATTTCACTATGTACAATTCTAAGCACTGTGTGTTAAGCAGCGTGGTGATCTGAGGTGGAACTGACAAACTGGAATGCACTGTTTCTTTGGAAGCAGCAGCTCAGTGAATACTGCCTGTGTCCGGTGGACCGGGAGCTGGACATTCCAGGTAAATGCTCAGAGGGCTTGAGGGTTGGCATATGCCTATCACTAACCATTAGAGTGACATAGGTAGCCCATAGGGAAAAGCTTGTGTTGCCTGTAGCTGGTGGCTCTGACCCCTGGAAGGTACAGACAAGGCTTTCTCATGCTACGGGCAGGTGGTAGCAAGGTCCCTCACAACCATGGGCAGCATCACAGGCTGAACGAGAAGCTGTTGGATTCTGGAGAAAGTTCCCGCTCAGGTCTCAGGGCCTGATCTCCTTACTCTACTAGGTGCACAACTCTCATTGACTTCAGTAGCAGTGCTTCATGCATATGGCTTCCTGGATAGGACTCTCTTTTCACTGGTATGAAAAGGTTGGGAACTAGCTTTCAAATGTATGAAACAAGAGCGTTGTGCTGCTACGGTGTTAATTCATATTGCTGGGTTATTCTGCTGAGAATAAATGTTTAGGTGGACTAATTCCACCCCATTTTACAATCCCTGCCCAAAATGCAGCTTGTCTAACAAGAATAATATTTTTTGCATATAGCTTCTCTCCACAGCACACCTCACCTGTCATGTGAATTATGAGTAACTCAGCGCTCTCGTACCATGCAAGTCATCACAGGAGACAGCCCATAATTTAGATTTAATGAGGCAGTTTTTTCAAAGATATAAGCAGCTGCTGATTAAAACTATTTGAGGATGAACTGTTATGTCCCTAAAATAATCTTACAATGTTATTATTGGAAAACACGTACAGAGCTCATTTTGCTTTTTCTAGAAATCTAAAATTCGAAACATAAGAATGGCACCCCAAAATTAAACTGCAAAAATGTATTTAAAGATAAAAACTGAAGTGATTTGAGGTGCTTCCACCTTACCCCGGGCATGTAGCCCCTTCATGCTGCAGGAATGGCGTAAGGCACTAGAGAACCAGGCCCACAAATGTTTCGCCACACGCTCCACTCTGCACAGGAAACTTTTACATGAGGGGAAGCTGGGAATAGAGTTTGCAGTTCTGTCAGACGTGGGTGTGGCTTCACCTACACCAGAAGTTGCGGAATGGCGGGAAAAAAGGGCAGTCAGGTACATTTAGGTGCGTGCAGTTTCCAGTCAGTGTAGGAGATAGGAAAGTGGGAGTGAGACAGAATCATAAGGGCAGGGAGCAGAACTGGGATAAATGCCAATGAGAGAGAAAAAGAGAGCATGGTGCAAGAGCAATGAGGGGCATTTTAAAAACACCCATCATTTGTCAGCCAGCAGCCTCGCTCTCCTCTCTGTGCTTACAGGGGTGGTTGGAATGTTTTCTGGGGAGTGTTCTTCAGCCTGAGTCAAGAGAGCTCTGCCAGAGACTGGAACATGCTGATATGTTCCAGCTCAGCGGCCCACCATGGGGGAGCAAAGCACTTTACTGAGGGTGAGTGAGGGCCGATATTATTAAACTGATTTAACAGATGGTAAAACCAAAGCCACAGAGTGAGTCAGCAGCATAGCCAAAGCTAGGCCCCCAAACTCCTGTCGCCCAGGGCCCTGCTCTAACCATTAGGTAGCCCTGTTTCTAGTATTTCTTGCAAGCTTGTTCTGACAGCAATAATTAATATATGTGATGTGATCTGAGATTCAAAAGGGAACTAGTTGGGCAGCTTAGGGATCAATTGGCAACCGCCTATACCTGAAGCCTAATATCACTCCCTGCTGTCCCCCACCTGATTTGATCATGATACTATCGGTAGTCAGTTTTCTGTTTGCATGAGTCCTTTAATCCAAGGCCAACATGAATTATTTTTTCCAATAAGATTTAATGAGACACAGTATTACAAGATTTACTAAAATCCAGCAGCCATCTTCTTTTTAAACATAACTCTCTAAGGGATTAAATGGGCAGTTCTGCTTAAAAACTAATGGCCCCAAATGTATTACTTCTACTGCACTGCTGCAGACACTAATTTCAGAGAGACAAGGTGAGTGAGGTAATATTTCTTATTGGATCAGCTTCTGTTGGTGAAAGAGACAAGCTTGCAAGGGACACAGAGCTCTTCTTCAGGTCTGGGAAAGGTACTCAGAATGTCACAGCTAAATACAAGGTTGAACTAATTGTTTAGCATAAGTACTTAACACATATTGTAAGAGACCATTCAAGGTGAAGTGGCCATTAACACCTCTGCAGTCATAGGTCAAAGGGGGGAGAGTAGTGGGTTACAGGTTGTCCTAATAAGCCATAAATCCAGTGTCTTTATAGAAAAACATATTTAGTCTCTAGAAAAGTTATGAATTTAAGCTCCCAGGCTCGCCTTTTGAAAGTGTTGTGCAGGTTTCCTTTGAGATTGAGGACTGATAAGGACAGATATAGACTGATCGCTTTGTGAAAAGTGTTCACCCACAGGTGTTTTTGTCTTTTACCATTTTCCTGTGAGTTCATTCGAGAGTGTAGTGATTGTCTGATTTCACCCACATAGTTGTTATTGGGGCATTCAGTGCACTGGATGAAATATACCACATGTTGTGATAGGCGTGTGTAGGATCCATGGATCTTGAAAGGTGTGTTGTGAAGTGTATTGATCATTGTAGCAGTGGAGCTATGTCTACAGGTTTTGCATCTGGTGTTATGGCAGAGTCTGGTGCCCCTTTAAGTGAACGTGTCCAGGTCTCAGCCGAGTTTGCTTCTGATGATGAGCTTGGTGAGGTTGGAGATTGTTTGAAGGCCAGAAGAGGGGGTTCATAAAAGATTTCTTTCAGGATGTGGTTCCCCATTGAGTACGGGTTGATACATGACAACTAGGGGTGTGTGGTTAGAGGTGGGTTTTTTTCATATTGAAGCAGTTCTCTTGGGATATTTGAGTGGCCCATTCCATGATGCGACCTACTTCTCTAGTGGAGTGTCCTTGTTTGGTGAAGGCAGTTTTACATGTTTTAAGGTGTGTATCCTGGATTTTCTCTTCTGAGCATATTCTTGGTATCTGAGTGCGTGGCAGTAGATAGATTCCTTGGTGTGTTTGTGGTGGTTACTGGCTCTGTGAAGGTAAGGGTCTGTGATCTGTGGTTTCTTGTATATAGTTGTCTGTGGGGTTCCATTGTTAAAGCTCATCATGATGTTCAGAAAGTTTATGCTGGCGTGAGTGTGTTCTAGAGCGAGTTTGATGGATGGGTGGTGGACATTGAAGTCTAATAACAGCTATTACCTCACCTACCTTTTCTCTCTAATATCATAGGACCAACATGGCTACATCACTGCAAATCCATTAATTTTGTAATCCTCTAACACATAGGATTGCCAGACTGGATCATAGCAGTGGTCCATCTAATCCAGTATTCTGTCTCCAACAGTGGTTAATAGCAGCTGTTCAGAGAAAGGAGCACCAAACCCTGCAGTAGTAATAATGGGATAATCTACCCCCAGGGAAAGTTTTCTCCTGACCTCAATAATTAGAGATAGACTTGTACCCAGAAGCATGAGGATTTATATCCCTTTCAAAATTTGTGTGTGTGTATGTTTTTTTTTTTTTTTAATATACTCTATTATAAATATGGATGTTCTTGTTATAAATATGATGCCCAGGGTATTTTTTTTTATAATATGTCTAGGCTGTTGACCTCATGCTATCTTGTGACAATGAGTTCCACAGGTTAATCATTTGTTGTGTGAAAAGGGTTTCCTTGTATCAGTTTTGAAATTGCCACCTTTCAGTTTCATTGAATATCTCCTTGATACATCAGTCTCTGACCAGATACTTAACACAATATTAACAACAAGGGGGAAGAAAAGCAACCCCAAATAAGGAAAGAACAGACTAAAGAATATTCAGATAAATTAGATGTATTCAGGCCAGCAGGGCCTGATCAAATTCCCCCTAGAGTATTTAACACCTATCTCTAGCAATCTCAGACCATTAACAATTATCTTTGAGAACTCGTGGAGGATGGGTGATGTCCCAGATGACTGGAGAAGGGCAAACATAGTATCTATATTAAAAAGGAGAATATAGAGGACCTGGGGAAGTATAGACCATCAACTTAACTTCAAAACATGGAGAGATACTGGAAGAAATTATTAGACAATCAATTTGTAAGCACCTAAAGGGTAATATGTTGATAAGTAATAGCAATATGAATTTGTCAAGAAAAAACAAATCATGCCAAACCAACCAAATTTCCTTCTTTGACAGGGTTACTGGCCAAGTGGATGGGGGGAGCAGTAGAAGTGATGTATCTTGATTTTAGTAAGGCTTTTGACGTAGTCCCACATGACATTCTGAAAGCAAACTAGGGAAATGTGATCTAGAATTACTATAAGGTGAGTACAAAACTGGTTGAAAGACCATACTCAAAGAGTAGTTATCAATGGTTTGCTGTCAAACTGGGAGGATATGTCCAGTGGGATTACACAGGGGTTTGTCCTGGGTCCAGTAGTAGTCAATATTTTCATTAATAATTTGGATAATAGAGTGGCAAGTATGCTGATAAAATTTGTGGCTCACACCAACCTGGGAGGCGTTGCAAACACTTTGGCGGATAAGATTAGAATTCAAAATGACCATAACAACTCGGAGAATTGGTCTGAAATCAACAAGATGACATTCAATACGGCTAAATGCAAAGTACTACACTTAGGAAGAAAAAAATCAAATGTATGATTACAAAATGGGGGATAACTGGCTAGGCAGTAGTATTGCTGAAAAGGATCTGGGGTTATAGTGGATCACAAATTGAATATGTCAACAATGTGATGCAGTTTCAAAAAGGCCAATAGCATTCTGGGCTGTATTATCAGAACTGTTGTATGTAAGACATGGGAGGTAACTGTCCCACTCCGCTCAACACTGGTGAGGCCTCAGCTGGAATATTGTGTCCAGTTCGGAGTGTCTACTTTAAGAAAGATGGGGATAAACTGGAGAGAGCCCAGAGGAGAGCAACAAAACTGAGAAAACCTGACTTAGTTTTTTTAACCTTTCCTTGTATATGTTTAATCTTGAGACAAGAAGACTGAGTGGGGATCTGATAACAGTCTTCAAATTTAAGGGGTGTTAGAGGGAGTATGGTGATCAATTGTTCTCCATGTCCACAGAAGGTAGGACAAGAACTAATCATCTTAATTTGCAGCAAGGGAGATTTAGGTTAGATGTAAGGAATAACTTTCCAACTATGAGGACAGTTAAACACTGGAATTGGCTTTCAAGGGAGGCTGTGGAATCTCCATCATTGAAGGTTTTTAAGACCAGGTTGGACAAACACCTGTCAGGGATGATCTAGGTTTACTTGGTCCTGCCTCAGTGCAGAGGACTGGACTTGATGACCTCCTGAGGTCCTTTCCAGCCCTACATTTCTGTGAGTCTATGACTGATCTTTATGACCAGAAAAAAAAAAGAAAAAGGTAAAAGAAAAAAACCTCTAGATCCAGGTTAAGTATCTCCGCAATATCCTTTGTGTTGAAAAGTGATACAGACTATTCATTTAGCTCCTCAGCAAGGTCCTTATACTTCTTAATCACTCCCTTGTGTCCAGCTCACCCACTTTGTGTTTCTGATATACTTTAAGCATTTCTTGCTATTTGCGTTATACCTTCAAATTCTGTTTTAGTCCTAGTCCTAATTTCCTTTATGTAGTTATAGCCTACTCTAATTTATGACACCTTCTGCCAGGTGTCAATGGCAGCAACAAGCTAGGTTCAGTCTCTCTAGGGGGGCTTAGCATGCACTGTCACAACAGTTCTCTAATCCAGGGGTTCTCAAACTTGATTGCATTGTGACCCGCTTCTGACAACAGATATTACTACACGACCCCAGGATGGGGGACCAAAACCTAAGCCTGCCCGAGCCCCACTGCCCCAGGAGGGGTGGCCAAAGCCGAAGTCCAAGGGCTTCAGCCCCAGGCCAGGGGCCTGTAATCTGAGCCCTGCCATCCTGGGCTGAAGCCCTTGGGCTCTAGCTTCAGCCCCGGGCGGTGGAGCTTGCTGTTCAGCCCCGGGCGGTGGTGCTTGGGCTTTGGCCCTGGGCCCCAGCAAGTCTAACGCCAGCCTTGGCGACCCCATTAAAACAGGGTCGCAACCCACTTTGGGGTCCCAACCCACAGTTTGAGAACCACTGCTCTAATCCAAATTCTCTTTAGCTCACACAGAAGCAGCTTGTGATCTTCTTAATAATCCAGCCATTCACTTTAGGGTATTGCATTGAACTGCCTTGACAAAGAAAGGTTTTGAATTTCTTTTGAGTTTGCTTTCAAAGACAAAAATTATGCAGGTCAAGCTATTGTCCATGGAGTAGTCTGGTTAATGCTGACAAAGACCTTTCATGATCAGTTCCCAAAGCCCTTATGCCTACACTTCACATCTGTCCTTAATGATGAACGACAGTCATCTGCATTGAATGAAAAATTCCCTCCATTCTCTTCCCCATAGAAAGGGCATTATCAACACTTTTTCTTATTGCCTCACAAATATGGAACTAGAGCTTCTACTTACTGGATTCTTAAATTATATGACAAGTATCAAATAAATACATAGCTATATTTCCCAGAAGGTCAGCTGGTAGCTTAAGTTACTGAGTACAGTATAGTTCAAATACTGATTACCTTATAAAGAGCAATTCCTAAACCCTAATGAAAATGTAATGTATAGAGAGAGCCTACGAATTAACAACTGCCCTGACACTCCATTGTGCTAATTGGAGTCTTCCTGAAATACAGGGTTCTTTGTTGATTATAAAGAAAAGGACTACTCCAAACTGTACTTTTAATGAAGCAACTGTTTTCAGCTCTCCTGGTGTTTTGTTCTGTTCTCTCTTTCACTTTTATCTTTGGTTTATTTTAGGGGGAGGGTGGAGATTCCAAAGAAATCCCTGTCACATTCATTTCCCCATCCCCAGCATATATCTGATGAGAGAAAATTAGTAGACAAAAATCTTTACTTGTACAAGTACAAGTCACCCCCAGACATAGTGATTCTAATTTGTGTGTTCCAATATACTCTCATTATTATAGTGCCATCTGTAGTACCGAAAGCCATAGAGTGGGAAACTAGGGGTGGGATTTTGACAAGAACAGCATTGGCCTCACTGCTCCCATTGAAGTAAATGGTAGAACTCCCACTGATTTCAGTAGGTGCGGCACTGGGACAGCACTGAATGGTTTGAAAATCCTATTCCACTGCGTTAGGTGAGTAAATGATAGTCTCAATTAGGCTACAATTCTCTTTGGCACAGGTCCTATGTCACAGTGACAGCCTTGATTGGGGGTTATTGTGACAGAGGACACAAAACCTTGGCTCAAAATGCCCCTAGTCAGAGTGAATAGCATGAAGCGTATCATCCAAGGAAGGTTATTCAATCACTTCAAAACGGACCATTTTCTCACTGTGCTGTGAGATTTCAAATTTATAATTTTATTATAATCTGAATAGAGGTGATATTTAAAGAGCAGAGAAAATGACTATACAAAGAATTTATAGAACATTCATTTACATACTGGATACTTTTTGTTTGTTTGGTTTTTTACAGTTCCAAGACAAAGGCAAAAATGTTCACTAATAGGTAAGGCAGAGAAGGAAACATTAAAATTTTAATGATACTGTTGGATACATGGGAACCATTTAATTAAAAACCTTTAAAAACATGGCTTTCAGTATTTTTGTAGTTTAACACTGTAAGATTATAGTAGCACATTTAACAAGCAGGTTAATAGGAGCGTGGCTAAATACACGTGGCAACTTGCTGGCATTACTTATGAGACTGCATATACACATCTATCAAAATCCTTAGAAGGAAAGTGCTATACTATTTAGTCATGTATTTACCATGAACCAAAGTTTTATGAATGTGTTTATGTATATACTACACAATTATATTTACTGTACTATTTTGCTTTGTGTTTTTAAATATATTCCATACGAAAACAAAGCATGTGATAATATACCATAAAAAGGAACACAAATTAGAGAGGGTCTCTTAGTAACTATGATAATTTCCTCCTTCCCATTACTCAATGCAACCTAAGTTCCCAGGTAAGCACCTTGAAGACCCCAGACCTGAATTCCTAGTGCTCCTAAAAGCCCACCAAATTCAATAGGTTTTCAGAATTCACAAGGAATGCAGAATAAGGCCCACAATAGCAAAGCCTGTTTACTGGAAATCAAACTTTCCATCCTTAGCAGAGTGGGGCCAGAGGCTGCGCAGTGGCTGACACCAGCTTTTATGGAGACACACTCAAACTTAACTTATCTCACACAGAATCTGAGAGCCATAATTCACACAATGGGTTAGATTGAGTGCGGGTGTGACTCCACTGATGTCCCCAGTGAAGAATCTCCAGCTGGAATGTAGGAGAATATTCAACAAGTTCCAACTGGCCAGCTAGGTTTCAGAACCGAGTAATGGATCTATTAGCCTTCTGGTTCCTGAGGATGTGGATCCTCCAAATGAAACCAAAAGAGACCAACAGTAACCAACAGAGACCAATTTGTTTATTCTAATAGAACTCGCCAGAATTCCTACTTGGGCCACTGGTCCCAATGTTTTTGAAAGGGATCAAGGTTACCAAATAAACAATCTCACTGCATTCTTTTTAGATGGTATGAAAACATTGTTTGATTAATCAACCTGTTTGATGGAAGAATGAAAGTATTTGGTACAAATCAGAGGCACTTGCCATTGTTGCTTCAATGGTAGCTTTACTTTGAACTGCCTAACCTTTCTATATACATACAATGCTCACTGTTACTAATGTAAGCCACTTCCTGGTCCAAATACATTAATTTGTAATTTTGCCCAAAGCCCCCATACAAAAGTATACAATTATTTACACTGAATTCATGGTTATACAAATTATTTGGTAACAAATTTTGTCCTTGGCCCCTGCATAAGGTGCCTGTGGTTCTTCTAATTCTAAAAAAAGGAGGCTGTTAATAAAAGTTAGAACAACCTGTGTGTGTGTGTGTGTGTGTATATATACACACACACACAGGTTGTTCTAACTTTTATTAATATATATATACACACACACACACGAATGGTTTTTGGATCAGGATAGGTGGGAATTTGTTATTTAAGCCAACTCTATAATTTTTCCTATCCCTCCTAACTATTGTCTGGTAAAAAGAGACTGAAGCAATTTAAGTCTCAAAATGGGGATAGTTACCACTCAGCCCACTGTGTCTTGTGACTGTGTGCACAGAACCCTGCACCATTTTATATATCAGGTCACTGATGTGTAGATTTGGCCCTCAAACTGAAGGAACAGAAATGTTTGGCATGTCAAACAATTGGCAATTTCAGTTGTCTGTAACTTCCAATTGCTGTTTCTGGGCCTGATCCTGTTCCCTTTGGGTGAATGGGAATTTTGCAATAGACTTCAAATGGGCCCTCCGCTCTCACATAAAATTACTACAAGTCACCTACTATATAGTATATATATTTATGTTATAAAACTAACTACAGAATAACATTTAGTTTTATAAAATACAGATGCCACTATGTTGGCTTACTTGGTCATATGAAGGACACGTGTGACAGATTGTCTTGGACATGGGTAAGAGTAACAAAAAATATTATTTTCCCTTTTGGATTTCTTGACTCAAGAAATTATTTTAAAAATTCACCTATAAAATTTAACACCAATCCATACAAATTGAATACAGGTCTGTCTCATCTTACGCTGGGGTTACGTTCCGCGGTCAGCACATAAAGCGAAAACCGCGTATAGTCAAAATCCCATTGAATGTAATGGCAGGCGGAATCGCCCGCGCTACAGGAACAGTACATACATTGTTATTTTTCTCTTTTTTTTTTTTTCTTGTTTTTGCCGACCGCATAAAGCTGAAATTGCACATGTTAAATGCGCCTAAGATGCGACAGACCTGTAACAAAAAACAAAACCCCACTTTTCATTAAAAAAAAATCTGTCAAAAAGAACCTATGTATGTAAGAAACTATGAGGTGAGAGGACCGATTTCATAGTCAACACATTATTTCAGAGATACATGAGCTGGGAAGTGGTTTAATACTGTAAAACAAGAGTCTAAATACGAAACTCTACTCTATAGTAAGGCACATGCGACATACTATACTTATGCAACATAAAACTAAGAAGGCAAAGATCATGAATGGCTTTACTATAAGAACACTCATATAATATATCAAGATTTGACATCTACTATAAATAATCTGGCAGAGGCAAAAATATAAATTATATAAAATCATTTTCTTCTTTGCTTTTCCCTCATTTTTATCCTGTGATTATTAAAATACAGCATCTTTCCTGCTTAACTCTTCATATAAAAATAATAACAAAAACACCATTAACAGAATACATCAATCTTTCTCCACACGACTCTTTTTGGTTATCCCTCTCCCATTTAAAATTATACAAGCTAAATAAACTCAGCCTTCTTTATACTAAACATGGAGTAATCTCCCTGAAAAATCCATGTCTCTGCACCCTTCTTTAAAGAAATCAACCTGCACTAACCTTCCCCTAACGTACATCTTCCCCCTTCTCAGTCAACTCCCACCATTATCATATAAAGATGAAGGGAAGAGCAAATGGTCCTTCACAAACCACCACTCTCTTAAGAGCATCGGTTTGCCAGGGCTATAGCTACCGCTGATGCAACTGTGGCAAGTGTCTAAGTAAGAGAATGCATGTGGTTCTAATAAATTTTCCTACAGGGGGAAAAAAAAAAAAAAAGGCATGATCTAATGAGTTGGCAAATTCTTCCTTTTCTGATACAAGATGGAAAATGGTGCGTGAAAATATAATTAAAACCCTGCACTATAAAGCCTTTTTTCTCTGTTTAATTCAGATATGGATTATGCGGGTTTTGGTGGCATCCAACTGCATTCACTCACAATTTTGCTCTTTGATGTAAAAACACAATGCTTTGATAGGTCAGAGGCATCTTCAAAGAAAAGATCACACTCTTTGTAACATTATGCAGATGGAACATCCTCTGCTTTCCTTCTTGGGAACGGTTAGGTTTGGATAATGTAGCTGCAAACTCTCAAGAATGCTTTTTCTCCCACGCTGCCTTCCCTCAAGTCAGTGAAGAGCTCTGAACCAAAGGCTAGGAAGGATTCAGATTTTCTTCTGGGAACCAATCATGACCTTTGATACAAAGTTCACAATGGCACTGGCAGGTTGCTCTGGATCGTGCTCTGCAAACAGGTGGCACACGTTATCCGTGGCGCTGCCTTGCTTCCTTGCAACAAATCCAAACACTCTGCAGGAGGCAAAAACAAAAACATGTTACAGAACAGAAGGCATCTTATTTAAAAAAGCAAAAGGTTTACTTTCCTCCACCGAACATTATTTTTTGAAAAAGAAAGTACTTTGCTGCAGGGTTCCAGTAAATTCACCTACTTTTGTCACACCAGTTTAGAGAGTTAGCAACATCTGACTTCGATAGCTGTTAGTGGAGACCATGTGGTTCAGCAGTAGGTAGGGCACAGGACCGGGGGAGAGAAATCAAATGACCTTGTTTCTATTCCTGGCTCTGTCACTGACTCACTCTAAAACTCTGGACAAATCACTTAGACTTACTATTTAAAAAGCATATGCTAATTTTGTGTAACATGTTCTGGGTGCCTGACCTGACACAACTAGGGCCTGAATTGCAGAGGTGCTGAGCACCTAGAACACAACTGAAGTCAGTTTGCACATTAGAATGGACTTAGGCACCCCTTCCACCTCTCAATAGCTCTCCCCCTACCCCTTCCTTCCACTTTTCTAACAAATAAGAAAGCTCTTAATTTAGAAGACACCATAAAAATAAGGTGTCTAATGTTAAAGTCCATCCAATATCCAAGATGATAGTGCCCTTTTTAAAATGGTCCTAGAAATTACAGTCTTCTTGGACAGAATAAGACCAATGAAAGTTTCCCTATAATGCCCCTCCAAAATGCTTCAACCCACAACTAGAAAGGACCTATATCTAGGCAATTTCTATCCCTAGACACTTTAGTTCTTGGCCTTACTGATCTGCCAACAAAAAGGTACCAATTGTGGCAGTGTTTTTTACATTGTGGGTCCTTATTCCGTAGGAACTGGACTGGACCATTCCACATTAACCATTCCACATTAACCAACAAAGAGTTAACAACTTCAGTCAATCCAGCCTGGGCTGGATTCCGACTGGCACCGTATAAATGCAAGGTTCTATTTGTATCTCATTACCAAGCCTCTGAACTATCTAATCCCTCCCCAAGCAGCATTTTTAATATCTATCGCACTATTTATGTAAAGGAGAAGTGAAAGAGAATATAGAGAGAAAGACACTGGGTCCCTTTTCCATATGCTACGGGAGTTCCAAAAATATCCCATTTCCGCAAATGAAGCCAAAGTCAAAAAAGAAAATTTGGTACCAACAAGACTGTTTACTGTAAGGTAAAACTGCAGGTAATGGCACTTCAATATTCTCAGCACAACAGATAAAGTGAGTGAGAGTGTGTGTGCGCATGTGTGGAACAGGGAAAGCAGTTAAATGGGAGAGTTGTTATGACATAATAACATTAGCATCGCCTCAAATTCCCTATAGCAATTATTTTAAACTTAAAATTCACTAAACTAGTCAAAGTAGGAATCAAGAAACTTTTGGAGCTACTCTCCCTCAACACAATACCCTATCCAACACAGGGTATATTATTTCCACCGTAATGTGTTTTATGCTTTAGGTCTCCAGTAGTTCAACACTTTAAATACATTTGGTTAAGGATTAAAGTAGGGTCTGGAAACTTAAGAGAAAACTTGAAGCACATCTTCAAGTCTGAAGTAGTTTCCTAGGCTAAGAAGCTGTTATGTAAATACACAGACTAGGACCACTATCAACTTACTTTGCAGAAGGTCCCTCTTTCATCCATCTTGTTGCATGAAGGAGGGGAGTAGCAAGAGGTGGGAAATACAAAGGAAAAAAAGCATTAGTTTGTTGTAGGTCATCATCATCAACAACATCTATTAGAAACAGCATTCATCATCCTTACTTTCTGTCCTGTGGATCCAAAGCACAGAAGATAACAGTGTTGACTGGATAATGTCTTCGGAAAAAGAGTCTGATAGAAGAGAATAAAAGAAGTTTTAAGCAACTTTATGACTCAAGGAATAGACTCAACTCCCTGGGCCAGATTGCCAAAAGCTCAGCTCCCATTTAGATACCAAAATAAGTAGCCAGCTTTTCAAAAGTGTTCAGCACCCAGGACTCTGTCACAATAGGAGTTGCTGGGTGTTGAAGGCTTTGGAAAATATGTCCGCATATGTTACACAAGAGCCAGTCTTAAGCGTTAATCCTTCCAGGTACTGAGTGCTGTTGAGTGCCTTCAACATGCATGGTATAGCAGTTGAAGGTAACAGCACCTTTCAGGAAGCACTCAGCAGCTTGGAAGATTGAACCCTCAGTGCAGAAATAAGACTCATGGTTATGGTTCTATTTATGAAGCAAACCACTGTTCAACCACTGGTTCATTTAAATGTCTCAGTAATAAAAAGATCAGTAACATAAGGCTGGAACTTAATAACCACATATTTTTAAGTTTAGTAGCTTATTCTTTCCTTATTGGCTTCTACATATTAGCAGAAATCAATCTTCTGCCAGAGCGACGGGTTAAGAGACGAGGAAGTATCCCACCACACGAAAAGAATAAACCCATGCTTGTTTTCCCAATAGCTTAGAATAATAATATAAAGATAATGGCCCATGAGAGACAGGCCAGAAAACTCCCTTCCAGTGTTCGACTTGGTGCCAGAATTCTCAAACCTGTGTGTCTAAAGTTGGATACCTAAACAGAGGTGACTTGAACAGGAAATGCGAGAACACAGCACTTCTGAAAATCAGGCTATGTTAGGTATCTAAAGTTACCAACTCACATTTGAAAATTGTGGCTTATGGTTTGGCTTTCCAAATTCAGACTTAGTACAAATGACTGCAGCGCCATTGAAATCAGTGGGTCTGAGTTTGGCCTGTAATTTTAAACTATCTTTCCCCCCTTACTGAGCAGTTTTAAAATATTTGGAAAAATTCAAAGACTGTGCAGCTACCCTAGTAGTATTCAGCAAGTGAACATAATTTTTAATACAACAGTTTCCATGCACAAAGCACACCAATGCAATATCTTGAGTACCAATGGTGCAGTGTCCAATTAAGCCAACACTGCTCTGCAACAGTGTACATTGGACATTACAGTCTGATTCAGTGAGCAGGATGGGTGGGGTGTGCTGGCCAGGGCACTGGAATTACCCTGTATTCTGTTAGAAAATGTTATATGAGATCATTAAATTCCACCTACAGAACATCAGGATGTAGAAGGTGCCGTTTGGATAAAGTGTTAATAGCTCAGTACCACATCGAGCCCAATCTGATGTGGGACGGGACTCTCTACTTATTTAGATCAAAGAAACTGTGTTATTACTATATGAGCCATATGGAGACTGTAGAAAGGGATTAGGAAGAACAATTCCACAGCAGTTTTATTAGTGTACAGCAGTTAGGGTGACTACAAGTCCCAATTTTATATGGATAGTCACGATATCTAGGGCTTTGTCTTATATAGGCACCTACTACCCCCCACCCCCGTCCTGATTTTTCACACTTGCTGTCTGGTCACCCTAACAGCAGTGTCTGGCCAGAGATCAAAACCCCACTTCACTTACTTTCTTTGATTATCCGTCAGTGTGATCCCCTGAGCAGACACCTTGAAATGGACAACAGTAGAGATGGGAGGAGGATCTTGCATCAGTGTTATGCTCAGGGCTTTCTGCACTGCCTGATAGCCTGTGAGGGACTCCATTTCCACAGAGTTCAGATACCAAACATTGCATGCTGTAAAGAACAGAGGACAGGATTGAAGAGCTAGGTTTGGTTTTGCTTAGTTGAGTCCTGTTTGATTCTTTTTGTGTAATGAACTTCACAATTTTCCACCTTTGCCAACAGTCAGACTGGTGGTGAAGAACAATTACTAACTAATAAGATGTTATTGTACCAGGGTCCCATTATCATCTTCCCCTTCTGTTTGTCTTGTCCCATGGTTGTGCCTTAACACAAGATTGTAAATTTTGGGGGGCGGACACTGCCAATCTTTTTGCTTACATTTAGAGACAATTTGCTTAAATTAGAGTATCTAGCCCGATGGGGCCCTGATCCCTCATTGGAGCCTTTAGGTACTTCTGAAATCCAAATCATGAATACAAATTGATAAAACACAAATCACAGCATTAAGAGATGGCACTCCTGGGAATGATCACAGCAACCATTCAGCTGTGGGAGGAGGAACGGAGTACCTTGGCCTTAAAACTCAGTGCCTGCAGTTAACACAGAAACTCCAGGATCCACATGTTTGCAGGGTCAGTTCACAGGTGTTCACACTTTCAAACAGTGTTTAAATTGCACGCAAATGAAACTATTCACTTGTTTGGCAAAACAACAAGAATGTCTTCTCTCCACATAAAAATGACAATTGTTGTGTAATTCGACTTCGCTGTACTTTCAAAGGGGTTTTTGTGTGTGTTATAGTTTCAGTTCAAAGCAACTTTAAGAAAAATAAAAAATATTATTTCATATCTTTTGGGTCCAAACTTTAAAAAATGGGCTCTACTTAGGGCGTGCCAACTTTTGGGAAACCAACTTGAGTCCTAAAGCGATATCTATAATTCTATGAAACCATAGGTAAAAATCTAATCTACCATCCCACAGTGTTTCAGAGCCTATTGCTATTAGTTTCAGTGTTTCCGTATGATCGGTGGTTCATAGAATCTGACATCTTCCAGTAATTGCTCTACAGTTCACTGAGCAATATCTCAGTGTACATGATACCTGACCTCTTGTACAAAAACGGTAATGGGCATTCAAGCCCTGATTCAGGATGCTACGTAAGAGAGCTACAGAAGAACTTCAGAGTTACGACCACCTCAGGAATGGAGGTTTTTCGTAACTCTGAAATGTTTGTAACTCTGAACAAAATGTTATATGGTTGTTCTTTCAAAAGTTTACAATTGACCATTGACTTAATACAGCTTTGAAACTTTATTATGCAGAAGAAAAATGCTGCTTTTAACCAGCTTAATTTAAATGAAACAAGCACAGAGTTCCCTAACCTTGTCAAATCTTTTTTTAAATTTCCGCTTTATTTTTTTAATAGTTTAAATTTAACACAGTACTATACTGTATTTGCTGTTCTCTCCCCCCCCCCGTGGCTGCCTGATTGTGTACTTCTGATCCCAAATGAGGTGTGTGGTTGACTGATCAGTAACTCTGATGTTGTGAAGGCCAAGACTATAACAGGGGTCAAAAAAGAACTAGATAAATTCATGGAGGCTAGGTCCATCAATGGCTATTAGCCAGGATGGGCAGGGATGGTGTCCCTAGACTCTGTTTGTCAGAAGCTGGGAAAGGCCACAGGAGATGGATCACTTGATTACCTGTTCTGTTCATTACCTCTGGGGCACCTGGCATTGGCCACTATCAGAAGACAGGATACTGGACTAGATGGACCTTTGGTCTGACCCAGTATGGCCGTTCTGATGTTTGTAACTCTGAGATTCTACTGTACACACATGCTTAAAGTTAGGCGCATGCTTAAGTACCTTGCTGAATTGGGACCTAAGAGACAAAGGATTAGATAATCCAGAATAATTTCTTACAACCAAGTAAGAACCTTTCTGGAACCGTAAAGCATGGTTAGTCCTACTCTTCAGTGCAATCAGCGCTGGTTTCACACAAATACTAACAAAATTTGTGTCCTGAAACAAACATTGTGCAGCTGTCCATGCTAGAATTTAAAGTTAGTTAACACGTGTTGAGTAGTATGGATTAAACACTACTGAAAATTCAAATGTCATACCATACCTACATGATTAGGAGAGCAAAAAAATAAATTATATCCAACAACTTCTCTTTTCATACTACTGCCCTGTAATTCAGGCAAAGTCTTCTACATATTTTCCACTGAGAATACATGGCTCTTTCAAACTACAAACTGTTTTTATATAGACTGAACAAGCTTGTGATTTCAGCAGGACTATCAAGCAAATTTTCTGCATATTTGCAACCCACTCACTTTAACTTGGGATGTAAGTTAATGAAGAATTTGGCCCAAAGGTGGACATTCCAAGTTAAAAGATGAAAAGGATGAGAAAATACAGTGATGTGAGCCAATTATCTGAATTTAAATTCCACTTGGTTCAACTTCTGACAGCCAGAAACAAATTTCCTTATCACGAATAAAAAAAAATTGTAAAACATATTGCTGCTTTAGCCTCAATCACTTTTGTTTGAATTAATTATAATTTATTTCATTGGAAGAGAAATTTCAGGGAAATGAGGAAGGGAGAGTTTGAAGGAGCATTAATTAATGAATTCCTCTCTATAATTTATCTTTCCAGAATTCTAAATACCACTCCAAGTTACGAACCCTCTATCTTTCACATAATTACTCTACATGTTTGCAAAACTATAGATTTGAACCAATCAAGAGCTTTTCCTCACAGGAAACTAGCCTGGATTCAAGGTCACATTTCTAATCATTTGTGATGTTCGCATGGAGAGATTCCCTTTCTTTTGCTGCAGACATTCCATTGGTGCCAACAGCCTCATATGCTTTTGTTCTTAACAAAACAGCCAACCTTTTTGCTGTGGATAAGTCTCCAATGGGATTTTACTGCCTTGCTCTAAAGTCTGTCCTCATTTACTTTCTCTAGACAGAATAAATAATATATCATCCACTTCCTAGACATTTTGGGAAGCACGAAAAGGAATGTTAAATTAAAGATAGTGGTGTATCCTTATGATTAATACAGCTTTTTGTGGGAACAGACTGGAAGGAATCCCTAATTTTGGTGCATAATATGTGCTCTTATCTGATATGTGGCACAAAGGGGAATCAACGGTAGTAATCCCATAGAAACTGCGTTGGGAGCAAGCTGAAAAAACAGATGGTTATGTGATAGCATTCTCCCTACAATTTAGTTGTCCTCTCTACATTCTATAGCTGCTACTTTGGAGTCGCATCTATTTGAGCTGGGGAAGAGATGGCACATTCTTGAACTTTATTCAGTATGGCACATTCTTGAACTTTATTGTAATTTATGCTACTCCTGGTATGGTCATTCAGTGCCATTTGGAATGGACATTCCCACAATGGTTGTAATATACTTTGGAAGGAAAATGCATGTAGATTGGGAAACATGCAGAGCACAAGACAGTGCTACCAAGAACAGGGGAAGGCTGGGAGGCTAATGGAATAAGGGGCTGCCCATGGGGAAAGCCAGAGATCTCTGTAAGTGGCTTCTATAGATTCCAGACCTCCAGACTTTTGGGGGTTCCCTATTCTCATATCTGCACTGCCACAGGGCCTGCCCCCCAGTGGAGATAATGAGATACAGCAGGCACATGATGGAAGCCTCAAAACTATTTGAGAAGCAAAAAATTTGGCACTTAGATTCTGTACTGGGATAACGGACGGCATCGCTCTTCTCATTTAGCTGTAGAAATGGTTAGCCTAGAAGCATGTATTTTTGTTTGGTTTGGGTTAGGGCAGTAGTCGGGAATCGCATCTGTTTTAATCAAACCATAGTTGTTTAAATAAAAGCTTGGTTGCTTGAGTATCTGTTTAGAGTCTGGGCTTTCATGCTGAACTCCATATTGAGAATGTTTGTGTGATAGGAGAGAAAAATGTTTGAACTAAACAAAGTCAATGTGAAGTGTCACAGGCTACCAACTCTGGGACAAGACACTCCAAGTGGTAGGGCAAAAACATCATGTCCCTTCCAACTTCCCTATTCAAGCCCTAAGCCCCTGTTTCAAAATTAGGTATACCAAGATGGTTATTAAATTTCCATTCAGTCAAATTATCTTTGATGTGACATTCCCCAGATGGAGCTGCCTAACAACTACTCCCCAGATGAATAAAAAAAACACAGCTATTATTTCTTTTTCCCTAGGAAGGTTACATGTCCTGGATAATGAGAACCCAGCTAGATCTCAAGAGGAAATGTGCGCCTATTATGCTGAATCTATTTATAGAACTTTTCCTCTTAAATTCCTCCCCCTTGGCTCCAAGTCTAGTGGCCACCACACCCGCTGCAGTGGTAATGGCAAACAGAAATGCCAATGCGTGCTTGCTTCCAGCATAGCCTAGCCAAGACTGACCATTGCCTCAGCCACACATTCCTACTCAATTATATCATTTAAAGTGCCACTTCACTTTTAAAAGTCAAAACAAAACAGATAGCTGCATAATCACAGGACAACACTCTCACTCCATAGCTGCTTGGAATAGCACTGCCCTTTGCTAAATGCTCTATAATGTATCAGAGCAACTGTACAGCACTCTGACAGCTGAAGACTAAAAAACACTTGGTCAAGATCTTTTGGTCTGTGGCTTCTTCGTCTGATGCAGGTCAGGGAGGTGGTGGCAAATATAGCACCGCCTCCCTTGATTGTTGGGCCGCCAGATGCCAATCTGATCCTGTGGTACAACTTAGAGCAGCCTGAAGGCCATTCTAACAGCCAGGGGTCACTGAGATGTAGGAGTGATCTGGTTCCTGTCCCCAGAGCATGGCCACTGCACTTGGGGCTGAAAGGGGGGGGGGGGTAGTGCAGTGAGTCACTATGGCAACACTGTGCATCCAGGGACTGCTGCAGGCTAAGGAATCCTCTCTGTCACCTAAGCTGACACTAAGAGGTGGTTTTATTTTGCTAGAGTGGCAGGGAGCTGCTGCATCACAGCGAAGAATAAGGGCCCTTAACAATAAGACAGGAGGACCAAGGAATCAGATACTTCATTTCTTTGAATCATATTGTCTCCGGTAAAGAATGAGCATTTTTAGGTTTGGCTACTAATTTTACAAATCTATGTGCTGCAGACAGTCACACACACGACACAGGACTAAAAACCTGGTCCTTCAACACAGGTCTCCATCAATTCGCTGGCAGTAATAGCACATCCTTCACTCTGTGGGCCAGGCTCTAGAGGGCAACATTGCACCCTCACTCACATGCACAGATCCGGTACATTACATACTTCTCAATGGCATTTTAATTTACCCAATTCCTTTTTTCAACCTCAGCCTCCTGTTTTGTTTTGTTTCTCCTGCTTGTAATGTACATTTGGTAACAACTGTATTTCATCAAATGGAAGAGAAATGTACTAACCTGCACCCTGCTTTAGGAGCTCTGCTGCCGAGTTTGCAGCAGTCTGTGGAGCTGTTTCTGCAATCTCCTCCAAGGGATCTGCAAATATGAACCACCACACACATTTTTATTGTGACTTGGATTGAGAGGTCATCTCAAATAGGAGTCAAGGTCTTGAAATTATGACCTCATATACCAGACGACTCTTCACCAGAAACATTAAAAAATCCTGCAATGCACAATACCATCCATGATGTGTGATTACTGTGCTGCACCATTTTTTTTGGGTGCTAGTAGCAGAGCACTTATAACCCCCTGGTTTCATGCTAACCACAGATAGGTATGTATTACTGCTGAAAGAGACATCATCATGTCAAAATGCTTTTTTAATTAACCTATTTCCTCACTCATGTTACAAAAAAATCCTGTTATAATTTTAAAATTAATTTAAAGAACTATCATTTCTACTAATCACTTTAACATAACACATTGCAACTTGATCAGTGAAATTGATCTAGTCAATTTCATTTTTCTTGTGTCAGCTTCTGAATCTACATTTGCAAGTACTCATGGCACCACCAAACGGTGCAATGTGTAGGCTGTAAATACAGCACTGGAAGGTTTGTTTTAGAATCTTTCCGCTAGAATTAAAAAAAAACAAAAAAAAAATCCAGACACATTTTGATTTTTCAGTTTTGTAAAAGTTTGTATAGAACCTATATTTGGGGCTATATGTGGGTACGACATGGTTTCTCTTTCAGTATGATCAAGAAAAACGGAGGCCCTGAGTCACTGCTTACCATCGGACTACTCACAAGCTTACAGTTAAGTCCATGTTTAGTGCTGTATGAATCAGGACCAGAATAAGAAACCACAGACAGTTCATGCTTTAACTCCATTTTTACATTAAAAGGCTTGATTGTATCAGACTAGATCCATTCATTTCACTGCAGTAGGTTCGTCCAGGGCAAAAAAACAAATGTTTCAACCCTGAACTTTCTGCTAGAACCAAAGGAACTTCCCATTTTATCTGATAAGGAAAGGTGGCGCGAGCGCACCCATCACAGTGGTTTTTCTATCCGTATATCTAAAGACAGATCTCTGATCCACATTCTTCCACGGTATGTTATTGTGCTTAAATGTCTCCATTAAGATATTTCATGGATTTACATATTTCGAATGCTATGTTAGAGTACAGACATACAGCCTTTAGGAGTAGAAAAGTTTAAGAGTTCAATGGAAAACCGCAAGAATGTTTAACAGTTCAGTAATACATCTGGTGTTTGCTTTATAGGGGAGAATAAACAGACAACTGAATTATGGGCCAAAAATACACAGAAGCTTTTTTTGTTGATGTGTTAGAGACGTTTATGGAGTCACCACAACCCAAAATAGAATTATAGTCCCATAATCCATGTGCTGTTTAATATTTATTTATTGCAATATTTAGACCTGCATAAACTGCTGTTTCTTTCCCTCAACTACACCCTAAAAGTATCTGCTTTTTTTTAATCCTACTTTTCCCCCTTACAGGACTCTTGCTACCTATGCTTGAGTAAAGATTGGTTGAATCTAACTATACCTGGGTGTGATGTCAAATCTGCAATAAATATTGGATTGCAGTGCTAATCACCATGAGTTATATATGTTTATTACTGGGGCATCACAGTACTAATCAGTTCTGAACTGCAGCTTGGACAAAAGCTGCTTGGCAACTGTCTGACATTCTTTCCTATGCATTCTTGTTCAGAACTTTACCCTGACATGTTCACCTGCCTTCAGATATAGCTATTTTGAAGTGGATCCCTGGTTGCGTATCACTTTTATTTTGTATTTTGACTAGCATACCTCTGTCTGGGATGAGTAGTTTGCAGGGTAATGCCAGAGGAGTAATGGAATGTTGATACACCAAAGCTGTCAAACTCCCTGTGGTTAAAAGAACAACAAGACAGGCAAGATTACTTTTTGTCCACAAAAAGAATGCTTACAAGGTATGTTTGCTTTTCAATAGTTTACAGGCTAAAGAAAACCCTTAAAAACATTTTTTCCCCTTGGCTCCTAAGACACGTTAACAACTACCTTTTTTGGTAATTTTTAAAAGATCCATCTTCTCATCATTTCTTGTGTCTAACTCCTTTTACATGAAATGCAGTTCCTCCCCTCCCCCATCTTATTAAATACTAATTTACTTTAAAGAGAAAGATGACAATGATAATGTGCTTTACAAATATTACCTTATTAAGTCTCAACACTCATAAGAGGCAGGTAAGAACAGACAAGCTAAGCAATCTGCCCAACGTCACACTGTGAGGCAGTGGAAAAGCTGGGAAAATAACTCAAGAGTCCTAACTTCTGGTCCCCTGCTTTAACCACTAGGCAGTCAAGTCAATTTGTGTTTTAATGGTAAAAAGAACAGCTAGAGGAATTTTCCAACTCCCAAGGTGAGGCCATCTGCATGGTATCCCACGTTAAATCATGCCTCCTTCTAATTAGTGCCCTGAGACACCAATTGCTGTAACTATATAGCAAGGCTGAGATTTTCAGTTCCACCTAAGGGATCTGGACCCTCTGTTCCCATTAAAATGTCAATGCACATTTTACACTCTATATTTGGAGGGGTGATTGGCCAGTCTATTAGTGCAAACGGAAGTTGCCTTTAATTCCAGACACTGAAAAATATTAACAAATAACCCAACCATATTTCAGTTCTGGAGAATATTATAGACTGGTTTTTTTTTTTATTATTTTCTATAGACTACCAACAACTGCTGTAAAATCAGAGCCCAGGGCCCAATCTTACAATAGCTGAGCACCTTCCTTTCCTGTTGATGTCATTGGGAGTTGATGGTGCCCAACAGTTCAGAGATCTGGGTTCTAATGGCTGGATGCAGAAGGGGGGGAAGGGGGTGGCATCACAGGTGAACTTGGAGATGGGAATGAGGATCCCCCATTGTGAAGTATCCCCATTATGGGTAGCACCTTGTAAGGGCAACAAGAGTAGTCTGTGAAGTAGCTATATAGATATGTCACCACTCCACAGCTCGGGCAGGGAAGATTCCTCCCAATTCAGGCCCCAAATCATCAGTCTAATGCAGGGGTAGGCAACCTATGACACACGTGCCGAAGGCGGCACGCAAGCTGATTTTCAGTGGCACTCACACTGCCCGGGTCCTGGCCACCGGTCCGGGGGGATCTGTATTTTAATTTAATTTTAAATGAAGCTTCTTAAACATTTTAAAAACCTTATTTACTTTACATACAACAATAGTTTAGTTATATATTATAGACTTATAGAAAGAGACCGTCTAAAAACGTTAAAATGTATTACTGGCACGCGAAACCTTAAATTAGAGTGAATAAATGAAGTCTCGGCACACCACTTCTGAAAGGTTGCCGACCCCTGGTCTAGTGCCTGACCTGGCTACTTGGGTTGGTTGCTGGGCAGATGATACCTGTCTGTCAACATAATCAAAGCCCAGAAATTTACAACGAAGTATACCAGAGTGCATTAGTACAGGTCAATAGGTGCCAGACTGTGCTTAGATACCAGTGCAGCCTGAATAGTGATGTTCCTTGTTAACACATAACACTTCTGCAGTGTAGATTCTGATGGAAGAAACACTGAATGAAGGTAAGGATGCTACAACACAGCCTATGTGAAACACTAACACAAACTGCCACATCATTTAGTAAATAAGAGGAGTTCTGGAGATGGCTAGTCCAGTGGCTAGGTCTTTAGCCAGGGACTTGGGAAATCTGGGTTCAATTCCTTGCCTTAGCACAAACTTCCTGACTGATGTCGAGAAAGTCAGTTAAAGTATAATTTTCATAAGTATTTAAATGATTTAGGACCCAAGCAGTGTTCCCTCTAATCTGTGCAACTGCGCAAGAGTCAGTCAAGTGCTGCACACTTGATTAGTAGAACCGCGCACATCCGGCGACTTGTGTTGAGGTGCCCCTCCCCCAGCTGCTCCTGCCCTCTGCCTTGAAGCCTCTGGCCAGCTGCTCCCGGGACCCTCCTGCTTGCTGTGCAGAGTGGGGAGGCGTTTGGGGGGGATGGGAGAGACGTTAATGTCAGGGTGTCCCCCTCCCTCAGGGGCAGCTCTGTTTTTTGCCACCCCAAGCACGGCAGTCAGGCGGCCTTCGGCGCCACGCCTGCGGGCGGTCCGCTGGTCACGCGGATTCAGCGGCGTTTCTGCGGGTGATCTGCCGGTCCCGCGCCTTCAGCATACCCGCCACCGAATTGCCGCAGAAGGCGTGGGACCAGTGGACCTCCCGCAGGCATGCCACCGAAGGCTGCCTGACTGCCGCCCCCATGGTGACTGGCACGCCGGCCCCCGCGGCTTGCCGCCTCTGTCCTCCCCTCATGTAGCCCATCTCTGCGGAGCGGGGGAGGAGGGACAGGGCTTGGGAGTTAGACGGAGCTGCTAGCGGCTGTTCACGAGCCTTCAGACTGGTGAGTGCCACTGTGCTTAAAGAGACAATGCACGGTCTCTCATACACTTCCCCAGTAGCCAGCACATACACACACACTGTCTCTCACTCTCTCTCTCACACACACACACACTCTTGTCTCTTTCACACACACCTCCCAACACATACTTGTGTTATTGTTGTTACTTCTTGGTACTTCTTGCAATGCACATATATTCTCTGTAATTTTATTCTTTCAGAGTGCTGTTATTTTAGTTTTTTGACTGGTCTATGCATTTCATAATTTGATTTCTCTGTTATCCTTAAATTTAATCTTTGAGTAGTGAGTTCTAAAATGCCTAACTTATCCTGGCTGGAGTAATTATCTCTATGGTAACTTTTAAAAATATATATATTTTATCTAGGTTTTTGTTTCTACTGGTGGCGCACAGCCACACATTACCTCGATATTGGTGCACATAACAAAATTAATTCCGCACATGGATGGAAAAAATTAGAGGGAACATTGGACCAAAGTCCTATTGCAAGTCAAAAAGAAACTAGTCTTTCTGTGCCTCAGTTCCTCATCTTTAAAATGGAGGTGACAGGACTTATCTATCTCACTGGGGTGTTGTGAGGATAAATCAATTAAATGATTGTGAGGTGATCAGATATTATGGTAGTGGGCCATACAAGTACCTTGGATAAATGCTTCAAGTTAGAGGCAGGACTGAACTAAAACCTCAGGTTTGAAATACCTCCCACTCCAAAGAGTGACAAAGTTCAAATCCTTTTTTTTTTTTTTTTGCTTTGGGATCATCTTTACTTCAAAGAGAAGCTGCAATTACCGTATTGTCCCGAGTATAGGCCGCACTTTTTTCCCCAGCCGCGGCGGGAGCCCTTTAAATCCCAGCCGCGGCCGGGAATCAAAAGGCTCTGGGCTGCCCGCCGCGGCGGGGAGCCCAGAGCCCTTTAAATCCCAGCCGCGGCGGGGAATCAGAGGGCTCTGGGCTGCCCGCCGCGGCGGGGAGCCCAGAGCCCTTTAAATCCCAGCTGCGGCCGGGAATCAAAAGGCACTGGGCTGCCCGCCGCGGCGGGGAGCCCAGAGCCCTTTAAATCCCAGCTGCGGCCGGGAATCAAAAGGCAGGGGAGAGGGTGAGAACTGTTCTCATCAGTCTCCTTGTTGTCCATTCCTTTTCCCTTCTTTATTTACAGTATAACTACAACAGTATAACTACAAAATAGTTTTCAATATTTCTGAGTATATAACATATGCCGTCAAAAGCAGGACTACCAAAAGTGTTAAAAGTGTTAAAAATACTGGTACATGTCTTCCTATTCATTAAATAAAATACTGTTTTACTGTTCTACTAATGTGTATATTTTCTTTGTTAAAAAAAATTAAAAATTTAATTTTTTTAAAAATAGCACCAAACTTTAAGGGTGCGGCTTATAATCAGGAGCGGCCTATACTCGGAACAATACGGTAGTACATCTAAAGGACAGTCCAACAGAAGCGATGTGCTTTCATCACATTACAATGCTGTAGTTCAGGGGCGGGCAAACTTTTTGGCCTGAGGGCTACATCGGGTTTCTGAAATTGTATGGAGGGCTGGTTAGGGGAGGCTGTGCCCCCACAAACAGCCAGGCGTGGCCCGGCCCCACCCCCTATCTGACCTCCCCCTGCTTCTCACCCCGACAGACCCCCCAGTACTCCTGCCCCATCCAACTCCCCCTGTTCCCTGTCCCCTGACGGTCCCCCCGGGACCTCTGTCTCATCCACCCCTCCCTGTCCCCTGACTGCCTCCGGAACCCCTGCCCCTGACTGCCCCCCGCCGCCCTATCCAACTCCTCCTCTCCTTCCCGACTGCCCGCCCCGGGATTCCTGCCCCCATTCAACCCCTCTTTTCCCTTGACCCCTATCCACACGCCTTGCTCCCTGCCCCCTTACCACGCTGCCTGGAGCACCGGTCGCTGGTGGCACAACAGCCACGCCGTCCAGAGCACCAGGACAGGCAGCTGTGACGCCTGGCTGGAGCCAGCCATGCGCAGCCGGCTGTGCGCAGCACAGAGCACCGGGTCAGGCCACGGCTTTGCAGCCCCACCATTCAGAGCATTGCGCCGGCGGCGCAGTGAGCTGAGGCTGCGGGGAGGGGGAACAGCAGGGATGGGGCCGGGGGCTAGCGTCCCTGCCCAGGAGCTCAGGGGCCAGGCAGGAGGGTCCCGCAGGTCGGATGTGGCCCATGGGCCGTAGTTTGCCCACCTCTGTTCTAGTTGGAATGTCCTCTACTACAATGTGATTTTTTTCTATGTGGTCATATAGAAGGCCATTATCATGACAATACTAGAATAGGTTCCTGCAGAAACCATCTCACAATCTTTGTGTGACATTTCCTCTCATGTTCCATTCCATTCTATGCTATGAAGCAGTTTGGCTGTATGCAAAATATCCTCATTTTTCATGTCCTGTTGATGTACAGCACTTACCAAAATATGGCTCATTTGGACATCCTTTCAATCGCACTCCCTTATGGGTGCATTCAATCAGAAAATGCCTGACAAGCTCATTTGACAAATCCCCAACTGTGGAAAAAAGGAAAACAAACACATGAAGTAAGCCAATGAATAAGAGATAGGGGGTCACAAATTAGAAGTTGTTTATGATAGCTGCCTTCCTTAGAACAAGTGAATGCTCTATACATAGCATTCAGATAGTGCACTAGCTACTCTACTGCTGTGTCACCATCCGCAATGAAACAGGCACCATATAGCATGTTATCTACAGATAATTACGTCCAGCCTGTAACAACTCTGCCTCTAGTTGACACCTAGATGGACACCAGTGTCCAAAACCTCCAGGATGTGTCCCAACATTTTATAGGAACCAGTAGGTAAAAAAAACAAACAGCTGGTTGTTTCTTTTTCTCCCGAAAGTAAGGGAAGAAATAGGTGGGGCTGGAAATCAAGTCAAGACAAAAAATCAATAGCAGCTATGAAAAGGAAATATGGAAGAAACAAGGTCAGAAATTCTGATGTACTCACTAATGACAAGAGCTGGCAACCGGGTTAAAATGAGGAAAACAAAACAAACACCCACCCACCGTTGACATAGATATAAAACTAGTAGTAGGCCAGGCCTGTACTCAGATTAAAATATTAGAGTAAAAGATTTACAGTGTGCCAACTCTCATGATTTTATCATGAATCACATGACAGTTGATATTTTAATTAACACCCCACTTCACAGAGACAAGATTAGATGAGAATCTTGGTTTTCATTTAGAAAAAAGGAAGTTTCTATCCATCATGGTTGCAGAGAAAAGCTTGAAACTGTAACTTGAGTGTAACCTAAATACTCAAAATCCTGGAGGCAAATCAAAAAGACCCAAGAGTTACCCTTAAAAAAAATCTCATTAATTTTAAGCCAAACTCATGATTTTGAGGGCCCGATTCATGACTTTTCAAAGCTTGGGGTTGGCAGGAGTGAACATATACATTTGGTGCTACACATTGGCAATGAAAGAGTCACTGTATGGTGATGGGGCAAAGTGGCCCAATAACAGATGGACTCAAATATCAACAAAAAAGATTATAAATATTCCCCTTGTCTCTGATCTTATCAGTCACAGACCAGGAGAACTGCTTACAGGAGAAAATTTGGATGCTTTATGATGCCACAATGCCAAAAGAAAAGGTAGTGCGGGGGAGACAAATTTCTGCTCTCTGGGAAGGGCTGGTGGGAATTAGACTGGTTGGGAAACTTAGAGCCAGTGGTATTGAAGTTGCTGGCCATCGCCCTGCTTTTTACAGCATGATTTATCCAGTTTATGTAAGAGCAGGAGACAGACCCATTGGTTCTGTCTACAATAGGCTTTTTAAAGTTTCCCACTATTGCTACCATTGGTGCAGCTCAACCAGTGTTAGCAACTTAGCTAGGGTAGACAGGTTGCCAGTGGCCACTGGTACTTGAACTACCATGTCATGTAGGCCTTCTCAGGCTCAAGTTAGACAACATGGTGGTTAAAATACCCACAGCCAGCCTTCACTAGAGTTCTCAGTTTTGCGATCACCAGTGGACCTTCACTGTCTAGCACAGACAAGACCAATGTGGCTGTTAAGCGGCTGTTCGGTGACAGAAAACAAAGAGGAATAAATGGTACTAAGTCTTGTATTGTTTCACATATTTATTAAAGATCTAGGAAGGGAGGAGCAGTAGTGAGGTTTCAGACGACACAAGGTTATTTAGGTTAGTCAAGATTGGAGAGGACTTTGAGGAACTCTGGAGAGACCTAAACAAGCTAGGTGAACAGGGAACATGATGGTAAATGAAGTTCAATGTCAATAAATAGAAAGTAGTGTAAATTAGAGGGAAACTCCATATGGCTTACAGGGTTCTAAAGTAACTGTATCAACTCAAGAAAGGGATCTAGGTGTCATTGTAGACAATGGAGACCACTACTCAGTATGCAGCTCAGTGTGATCACCAAAGCAAACAAGATATTAGGATACATAAGAAATGGAATAGAGAATAATACGGAGAATGTTATAATGTTGCTATATAAATCAATGGTGCGGCCTCATCTGGAACGTTATGTGCAGTCCTGATTACCCCATCTCACAGATACTACAGAATTAGAGGGGGTCAGAGAAGGGTAACGAGAATGATCAAAGGCCTGGAAAAAATTACTAGGAAGAGAAACTGAAAAGATTGGGATTGTTTCTTTTAGCAACAAGATGAATAAGTGGTGATGTGAATAAAATACTGAAGAGTATTGAGAAGGTAGATCAGGAACTACTGTTCTTCCTGACTCAAACACAAGAAGAAGGCGACTTTGAATTAAATTAAAATGTGGCAAATCCAAAACTTATAAAAGGAATAAATTTTACCCATCATGTAATTAGACTGATTGCCACAGGAAGCTGTTGAGGCCAAGAACTTAGAAAGATTTTTTTAAAAGGGATTTTTAAAATATGTTTATCAGAGTTATATTAATGATAACATTTTGGAAGGTATATTAAACCTCGTATTTCAGGATATGTGCCAATCTCTAATTATTAAAGATCAGCATGAATGTGGGGGACAGATTATCCCCCATCTGTCTATTCCGGGGTTCTTATACCTTGCTCTGAAGCATCTGGTACTGGCATTATCAGAGGCAGGATATTGAACTATACTGGCCTTCGGTCTGATCCAGTGAGGCAATTCCTATGTTCCTATGCTCCTTTTAAATCTGGAATAATGAAATCCAAGCGCCAGACCAAAAGTGCACTTGAAATAATTGGAAGAAGGAACAAAGGACAGAAACGCTCCAAACAGACATTAACAGCTGCTGTTTTTCAGTCAATCTAATTTCCTGCAGTTCTTTACCTCATATTGGGCAACATTTACCAATAGATACAGAGGGTTCTGAAAGAGAAAAGTAGCAGCAAGGAGATCAGTAGGCATGATCAGAGCCAAGAACACGTCTTAGACACTGCCTCCCGAGTTTCCATACGCTGCCTAATGCGTTCCATATGCTCTTTTCATTTTCCCCTTCAGGACTGACAGATATAAGTTATATGTTACAGCACAGGAGCCTGAGGGAACACATCTGCCACACTGCTTCCTCTTTAGCTATGCTAATTTTTCTCAGATTTATTTCTGATGTACTGTTGTCTCAAAACAAATTTCCAGGCCAAAAAAGTTCCATCTTCCATCAAGGCAAAAGTTGTGCATGGTGGTATTTGGCATCACACTGAGCCTTAGATCAAAACCAGACTTCTAATAACTGAGGAGGCTCAGATAGTGAGTTGGTGCTGGATTCCTGTTCCGACAACGTTGTACAGTACATGCACATCCAAGCTGTGTATATAATTACCAACCTGTGTATGAAACTACCAAGCACGACACAAACATGTTCCACAATCCCACTGGGAGAGATTCTTATTCACACTGCAAGGAATCCAAATTGAGACTTCTGATTTGATCGACTCAGAATTGCACCTCTTGACATTTTAATTATGGAGAAGGGAGGATTTCTCTGAATTCTATATAGTAGTTAGGTCTTGCACACTCTATGCGACAAAGTAAAGATGGGAGCCATACAGTACCTTTCTTGTTTAACTGCAGCACTGAAGGAGGAGGTGTAGCAACTTTCATTGCCAGGCCATAGGCTCCCCTGAAAGAATGGCTGTCTCGAACAATGAATGACCCTGGTTCCTTGTCCTTCAGAACGGCAATGGCTGCAAAGGATTCAGAGAGAGATTGAGAAGTGTTTCAGTCCAAGTAATAAACACAAAGGTACTGTTCCAAATCCTCATTTAAAGCACTAGTAAAGAATGCCAGGTTCTTTTGTCTCCCTCCCCACTGCCTTGGAACAGAATCAAAACCTTGGATCCTAACTCTGGATATGATTTTAGTATCTATACAATGCGCAGATAGCACCAGATTGTGAACCCCTTGCTCATACCGAATAGTACCTTACTACATGTGTAGCCTAAAGGGCTCACAATCTCACCCACAGTGTTTTACATGTTCAAAGCACTGTACACACATTAATTAACTAATCCCCATAATATACACCTTTACCCCGATATAACACGACCCGATATAACACGAATTCGGATATAACGCGATAAAGCAGTGTTCCGGGGGTGTGTGTGTGGGGGTGTGTGTGGCGCGGGGCTGTGCACTCCGGTGGATCAAAGCAAGTTCGATATAACGCGGTTTCACCTATAACGCGGTAAGATTTTTTGGCTCCTGAGGACAGCATTATATCAAGGTAGAGGTGTACATGTGAGACAGGCAAATATTATGTAGTAGAGACCAGGCAGAATCAAAACCACAGATCTCTTTTTTGGGGTGGGGCACACTCTCAGGATGGCAACACTGATTTCAAACCCTGATATGGAGTATGTTACTATTAATACTATTTGCAAAAATGGTAAAGGCTTTACAGGCAGGGCCGGCGCTCCCATTAGGTGACCTAGGCGGTCGCCTAGGGCGCTGCTATTTTGGGGGCGCCTGCGCCCCCGCCGCCCGTAGAAATGTGGGGGCGGGACCGTCCGCCGCCTAGGGCGCCGGCAAAGCTGGCGCCGCTACTGTTTACAGGAAAACATCCTTTAAGAGACAGAACCATCTTCTCTTTCTGCCTTTGAGAGACCAATTCGGAGACAACTCAGCACACAGTGGCTGGCAAATTGGCAAACGCTGTACCTGGCCTGAACATGCACTAACATGTTCACAATTCCCTGCAATCAGAGAAGAGCCAGCACTTTCCTTCTCCAACGCTCTGTCCCAGCATGCATGTGCTTTTAGGCAAAGAGGAAAAGTTGATTCCTGAAGCTATTTTGTTTGCTTGTTAAAAAGTGTAACTGGGAGTATGGCCACAATAGTCAGCATGACTAGAAAATGCTGCTCTCTCTTCTACACGGCCCCAACAACAAGCACACATTTGTCATCCTCCACCAACAAGACAGCCAAGTGGCACACAGTGCCAAGGCATTGCAAAGTACACTAAATGTATTCTCTCCCTCTTCTCTCGTTTTAAGCAGGGAAGGAGGTGTAGGTAGGCATATACTTGCATTTTGAGATTCTGAGAATCGGAATACTTTTTGTTCTGTGATCTCTGCCTGGGGACTATGAGTTGGATTATACATAGCAAGACTGGCTTCCAGAGAGGTTGCTACATGCCTTTGAATCAAAGTGCTCTGTAGCCCAGGGTCAGGAAGCCAAGGGCTTAACTTTCTTTGAATAACTGTGGCAAAGTCCAGGGTCATATAACAGGGTGCAGAATGGTGTGATTCCTCCCAATACCTTTGCAGAGTTCTGACTACTTTTCAGACTGTTTCTTTTCACTCATTGCTTAAATTTTAACCATCCTCCTGCATGTCTAATACTCAGCAATGCTGCAAAGAAAACCCAGGGAGAGCCTGATTCTGATTTTGGAGTCTTTACACTGTGCATCATGTCTTGTATGTACATGGCAAGGTCCTTCTGCCTTTTGTGAACACAATAAAATTTTCCAAGATTGGAACAAATGTTAAATCACAGAAATTGCATATATACCGGTGACTTCCTGCACACACTGGATAACTACACAGGCAAATCACAGAACTGCAAACATAAATACTCAGACTCCTGCATAAATAAGCAAATGCAGCGGTTTGCAAGTTCACGTGAATTTTGTACAGTAACTCCCCACTTAACGTCCTCTCGCTTAACATTGCTTCAATGTTACGTCCCTGCTCCATTACAGAACATGCTCATTTAAAGTTGTGCGATGCTCCCCTATAACGCTGTTTGGCCGCCTGCTTTGTCCACGGCTGACAGCCCCCCTATCAGCTCCCCTACGCCCCCCCACCCCAGCGCCTCCAGCCCGCCGGCAGACCCCACAGATCAGCGCCTTCCCCCTGCCTCCTGCCCGCGGCAATCAGCTGGTTTGCGGAATTCAGGAGGGAGGGGCAGGGAGGGAGGGGGGAGGCTGCATGCCACGTCCTTGCTCCTCCCCCCAGCCTCGTGAACGCTGCAAGACAGCTGATTGCTGTGGGCAGGAGGCGGGGGGAACAGGGGGAAGGTGCTGATCTGCAGGGTCCGCTGGCGGGCAGGAGGCACGGGGGGTGGGGGTGGGGGGACGTAGGGGAGCTGATAGGGGGGCTGCCAGCCTGTTTAATACATGTATTAAATTGCTTGTTTAAAATGTATATAATGCCTTTTGTCTGGCAAAAAAAAATCCCTGGAACCTAACCTCCCCTATTTACATTAATTCTTATGGGGAAATTGGATTCGCTTAACATCGTTTTGCTTAAAGTCGCATTTTTCAGGAACATAACTACAACGTTAAGTGAGGAGTTACTGTACTGCTCATCTATAAAAGATGTAAACATGGAGGTGGGTGGGGAGGAGAGAAAACGAATAGATTACTGCACTAATATGTGTTGAGGCTAATGTGGTGAATATGCAAAACTGTGCAATTCAAGAGAGTGTTTGCCTAATCTTCTAACTACATACTAGATCACAGTTTCCATCTGTCATAGGGTTCCTCCCTCAGGCAAAGGGAAAAAAACCACCCACACCTCCCATAATGTTGGTATTTTTAAAAAGGGGAAGAGAGTTTATATTGGATGGACAAAAGTGAATATTAAACTGTTGGGAAGCATATTTTTAACTTGTGCAAGCAGCAGCCTGTTAGTTTTATTCCTTTCCTCTTTGGGCTCAACAAGTCAAGAGTCATCCTTTGAACATTCAATTCACTAATGGGTCCTGGACTAGTAAATCCTAAACCCAAGAAGTGTAAATCTTGTGTTTTTTACTACCTTCTTTTCCCCTGTGCTTGTGCTTTTACCTGCACTGTAAGAAGCTGCAGACAACCTCACAGTCTCCGAAAGTATGCACTAGACAGATCCAGCAATTCATCATTTGCCAATAGCTGAAGGCTATGTTGACTGTGGTTCAGTGGGACAATGTTAAAGGCCTTCCAATCAGAGAAGACTATACTTTGACTATAAAAATTATGTCTGATTCCAACAGCCTCATTTTTGCTATCTGACATGCAGTCCTGATCTGGATCGGTCATAGAGCTGTCATAGTCCATTAAGCAGGACTCAGACTAATTGAATGTTACAATTTACTTATATGTATGCACGGATTGTCTTCTCATATAGCAGCTGTTTGTAAAGCACATAGCACACTGTAAGTGCTATTGCAAAGAGAGAAAGAGAGAATATAATGTATGTATTATTATACTGCCTTAACTCTGGGTGTGCCTGTAAAATGGAAATGGAGTTTTCCTTGGGGAACAACAACAGAGGGACATCCAAATACATAATAAACTGTTAGAATTATAAACTTCTCCAAAATTCTGCTGCCTGAAATTCTGTAGCAACAGTCCGAGGCAACCTATATTAATCTTAAACATCACTAAATCATAATCCTCTGGGTGCTGCATCTATATGTACTCAGGTGAAGCCTCTGACTGCCAGATGCTGTGACCAAACAACAGGAGATGGATCAATTGAAAATTGCCCTTTTCTGTTCATTTCCTCTGAAGCATCTGGCACTACTGGCCACTGTCAGAAGACAGGCTACTGGGCTAGATGGACCATTGGTCTGACCCAGTATGGCTGTTCTTATGTCTCAGAGTGACATATGTAAGGTGGAGGGTTTTTTTTGGAATACATGTGTATGTAAAAATTATATATATTTATATAAATACTCCCCAGAGGATTATAGTTTATTGATGTGAAGGATTAAAACAGGCCACCTGGGACAGGAGTTGCAGAATTCCAGACTGCCAACTTTCAGAGAAGTTTCTTATTCTGGGTAGTTTATCATTTTTTTGGATGTCCCTATCCTGCTGATACCCAGGAAAAATACTTTCCATTCCCCATCCCCATTGTGCAAGCAGAGATACAGTTAAGGCACTAAAAACTGTAACTTGTGGAATGAGCATAGGAAGTATAGAACCATTGACAACTGGCAGCTAGCTATAAAAACCAACTGTAACAGTTGCAGGCAGTGGCTGAGGTATCTTGGTAGATCTGCATGGGAGAAGCTTGCTCTGTATTATACTTGGTTCTCAGTAACGGTTCTCTGAACTGTTAGCATTAAATTCACATACGCTTAAAGGACATAGGGCTGACGCCATGCCAGATGAGCACTGAGTTACCTGAGGAGATGATAGGTATAGGTAGCTTTTTGCCCTGCCTCTCCAAATCCCGGAGGTCAAATTGTCCTGTCAGTGCAAGTTAGTGCAGGCTTAGTATAACTTGTACTGGTGAATAATGATCCCTTTAGCCAGGATCACCAGAGCACATTGTGCTTTCCTCCCCTCTGCATTCCTCCAGCACGCCCTGGGAAGTTCCCCAGTGCCAGGGAGAAGAGACTGGAGGGGCTGGCTATACCAGTCCTTAATTCCCCTAGGGAAAATCTTCAGCTGCTGCCATTAAGACCCCTGTGGGTCATTCCAGAGGGGCTGAAGATCTGGCCCAAACTAAAACCAAAGTTCTTTTTCACTTTCTCAAGGGTTATTTAACAAGCCTACAAATTCAGTCCTCCTACTAAACTGGGTGTTTTGCCTAAGGGCCTCAAGTCCTCCTATTGCTAAGGCCAGAATTATTTTTACATTTGTATGTAAGAAATCTAGACTCCAGACACCAGAAATTTATACAGAGAACTCCTGAACAGCCCTTCTGCAGCTGAACACCCGCAGCAGATGATATCTGGTATACCTTGTTCTCTTGAAATATCTGGCTTGTACCAGAACTTGGATGTATCTTGGACAAATTTTACGGTCACGTGTTTATCGCCTGGGTTTTCTGTTAAATAAAGGTAAAAGAAAATTAAAAAAATAGATATACACCATAACTGCAAAGGGCATTTCCTGCTGTTAGCCTCTCACCTTGGACAGTGAGGTGCTGATTAATTTGGGAATTCAGAGTTCAACCACAGGAGGTGGGGGGAGAGGAACCCCATAATTAAACTAGTAGTCTGGGGGAGTTCTGAAGCTGCTCTGAGAAATAAAACATACATCACATGATACTTTGACTAGTGCTTTTAAAGTTCCATTTCTCACAAGCTATAAAATATGAAAACTCAGAGTTATAAAGCTATATTAAACATCTAGCTCCTCAGTAAGGCCTGGCTAAGTCTGAACACAGACCAGATGACAAACAGCCACATTCAAAGTATTCTTGCCATGAGCCTAGCAAGGACGCAGGACAAAGCCAGCCGTTATTAAGAGGAATTGGCCCAGTCACCACTTACTTGTGGGCTGGCAGCAGAGAGAGGGCTGCATTTGACTGACACACCCAAAAAGGCTCAAAGAAAGCACTCTGGAGTTTTGTCTTTAGAAACAATACATCTAAAATCAGTGAAGTGTCTCCTCTTACTACAAACATTTACTTCATTCGCTATTCAACATCCACTATTTTATAAAGTGTCTAACATCCCACCCTGCTCACACGCTCATATAAAAGTGTCAGTTTAACTATAAATACGTCCTGGCATAAAACCTACCTGGCAAAGGGGAAGTGCTTAAAACTTTTGAAAAGTCTGGAAGGACATTTGGGAATGGGATGCTGATCGTGCTCCCACTATGAGGGCTGGAGAAACCACTTGAAGAAGGAGAGATGGAGCCAAAAGAACGGTCTCCCTCAGAAGTCCTCTTCTTCTCTGGAAGAGGTGGCTGTGGGTGCAGGTTCATTCCATGGTGCTGTTGAATTGCGCTGCTCTGGCTTTTGTGTCCAGAGGTCATTGTAAGCAAGTTGTGGGCCAAAAAGCCATTGTCCGCTGTACTTGCCAGTGGTGAGCTCATAGTTTTGGGAGAGCTGCTAGCATTGGCCATGAAAACAGGTTGTTTCTCCTCCAGTGGTGGGCTACTGCTTACGCTGGTCCCACCATAGTTCAGGTAGGCCCGGGCACTGGGATGGGCAGCAGGTTCTTGTTGCTGGCCTAAGGACGAATCCGCTCGGCTGTTCAAAGAGATGACTTGCAATCCTGGGGATTGGAAATGGGACAAGAGAGAGCCGTCCTGGATGGGGCTTGAAAATTCTGAGGACACAAGGTAATTTCCTGTAGGCCTGCTGTTCCCCAGCACTGTGAGCTGGGGCGAAGCGGTGGACTTAGCGTTGCTTTCTAGCCAGTGGCATTCAGTTGCAGAAGGGCTGTTCAAAAAGAAAATGTCACAATCAAATCATTCCCATATGCCTTGAAAACATTTCATTGCACAATGCCTTTATTCCAGTCTTTAGCAACAATCTTTAATAGCAATAATCATCTTCACCAAGACAACCAAAGCTGACACTTCTATAGCACTTTCCACACACGTAGTCTCAAGACACTTTAATTAATTGAGCCTCACAGCCATGTAAGGTATGCGTGATTATCCTCATTTGACAGCTAGGGAAACTGAGACACCAATGGTTCAGAGACTTGCCCAAGGTCACACAATAAATCAGTGACAGAGCCAGGAATAGTATCCAAGGCTCTTGACTCCCAGGACTGAGACTTAACAGTAAGATCATTCATATTACAAACGAGGGGAGTAAGGTCCATTGGGAAATGTAAGTGCATATAAGAAGGGCAAAGAAAATAGTGCAGAACATAGAAGGCAGCATGCAACACCAGACATTTTTTCCAAGGTTTTGCTTTACCTATGAAACTAGAGGTTTGAACATTAAACACAGGACTGTTCCATGTCTGAATAATTTTATATATCAATGTGCAGAAACCCCCCCTCCCCCATCCACGAACACAATATCTCTCCATGACAAGAGTTTTGAAAGGCAAAGACAGTTTATTCCCCACCACCACAAACACACACTTCTAAAAGTCTACTGTACTGAAGCTATGGCTGAAAAATATATTTGCAAGTACTTGTTATAGAGAGGGGGGTTAAGGGTGGGGCTAGGTTGGCAAGGGAGAACAAGCCTGCACTGTATAAATGAAGGGGAAAAAAATTGAGTTAAGAACTTAAAAGCATAGAGAAGGGATTTAGTTGAAAGGGCACAGTGGAAATGGATGCCAGATCTGTGCATGCCACAGAAACTTCACAATAACAGAAGGAATGGAAATAAAGAAATGAAGACAAAATTAAAAAGTTGAAAAGCTCAGGGTATTTTGAAAAGAAATGAGAAGTATTAGAAAGAAAGGAACAAAGTTTCAAGATGAACTTTAAAATGAGGGACTTACAATTTGATTTTTTAATGATTTCATATTACCAGCCTTGGCAGTGCCTGATGCTGAGGTCTTAACTCTCTATTTGCAATTCATGGTTATTTATAATGAAGTCGCATCTTGTCAGACTGCAGTTCTAAGATATGTTATTGGAGATCTGTAAATATGATTCACAACTTCTCAGGCTGGAAATATCCTTTCTCTAAGCACTGGTTTTAAAGGAAACCAGCAGAAGGGAAAAGAAACCGAAAGCATCAGGATGCTTATTAAGAGCTTGACCCTTCAGCCAGCTAGCATCAGCTAATAGAAGGGCAGTTCTGAAAACTACTGTGAAAAAGACGCCAATTAGCCATGAATAGAGATGGTAATTAGACACACTCAGAGATGTGGAAGGTGAGATCAATAATAATCAAACAGTGCAGGGATGGGGGTGCGGGCGAAGACAGTAGCTATCCACCTAGGAGTCTGGGAACAGGAAACCCTATTTGGGATGGCTAGGCAGCTGGAGTGCTGTAAACTCTGCTATTGGGGCTGTTCATAATCTTCTCATTACTCTGTAGCTTCTCTCCTGTGTGCTTGTTGTATCCACCTGTTCTCTCTCATTTTATACTTAAATTCTATGCTCTTTGGGACAGGGATCAGCTCTTTTATGTCCTTATACTATGCCTAGCACAATGACGCCCTGCTCCTTGATTTGGGTCTTAGATGCTACCACAAAACAAATAATAATTAATGATAATGAGGTTTCTGAGGCAACTGGGCACTTGAAAAGGAAATCAATTGTTGACCCTTGTTTTTGCTCTGTCCCTCACAAAAATGTTTTCCCCAAACATCTTAATTATTAGAAGTATATTTGCTAAAATGATAGAATGATACACATTGTAAACAGTGTTTATTTGTTCTGCACCAATATGTTTTCAATATGAAATGTTATGGGATTTTCCCCAGATCAGTAAAAAATATTGGGAGCTGTTAGCACTCTGATAAGTGTGTACGAACTTGCACTTACGGATAGCAAAGCAGTGAATTAAAAGAGATTGTGATCTCTTTATGTATTTTGATAGCTAAAAGTTATTCTCAGGCAGATAAACAACCTCTATAATTACTTCTAAAAATTTTAAAAGCCATACACACCCCTTCAATACATGCATGTAATATTCCAAAGAACATGCTCAACATTTCTGAAAATCAGGTAATTACTCTCCAAGGACTTATCTTCACTGTGAAGTTACCTTGGGTTCTTACTCAAGTGTTCCCCCTAACCTGAGTCACATCCATCCCAAAAAACCTCCTACTCGAATGTGGCAGTTCTTTATCCGAGTTGGCTGGCCTGATAGAGGATAAAAGCTAAAGTCTGAATGTGCTAACATGGTCATTCTGCAGTGTGGACGCAGGCCTAATAACACAGCTGGAGATTGATTTTATATGAAACAAACTTCTAGGTAGAAGAAAAAGCCCTGGCAAGTTCCCACCTTTCTCCGGTTGGGATGGGGCTGTTACTGGAAATGGTGCATGCAGATACAAAAGGCCGCTGACACGAAGGAGCTGTCTGCATGTCAGTCCTCAGCAAAGCAGGATTGGTGCCCATGGTGCTGTCAGTCATCACAACCGAGTGGCTAAGGCCTTCCATGTAACTTCGAGATTCTGTAGTAAATGAAATGAAACACAAAATATTTTAAAAACTCAAATTCTCTGATATCTCAGGTGCAGATTTCATTAAAAAATTGCAAAATAACATACAGATTTACTGTTCCCTTAGCCCCTTCTTTTAACATGCAATAGCCTTTATTATTATTACCTTTATTTAAAAATTGATCTGATTTAATGAAATTTAAAGGTACAACACTGCATTGACCGTTGTAAATTTCTAGCAAATGAACAAATGAGAGAGAGAGGGCGGAGGGCACAGAACTTCACTACTCAAGTTGATTGATTAACTCTCCAGGGTATGTCCTCTAATTCTTAAGATGTGAAGAGATAAAATTGACTATTTAAAATTCTTTTGCCCATTCCTCACTGCCTGGTAGATGTAAGACACAGGATAGGGAGATGTGTAAGCAAGTTTCACTTGCTTCACTTTAGATTCAGCACATACAAAATCCGTTCTCCATTCCTTCACTCACTGAATATCTACGCTACCTATCACTTTGGCATTTATATAATGCCTGCATCTGTAACTTTCACGCCATGCATCTGAAGAAATGGGATTTTTTACCCATGAAAGCTTATGCCCAAATAAATCTGTTAGTCTTTAAGGTGCCACCGGACTCCTTGTTGTTTTGGCATTTTAGGCGCTGATCATTCTCCTTGCTGTTCATTTGTTCAGATGGAAATAGAAAGGACAAAATTGGGGTTAAAAGACACTCAAGTGGGACTGGGTTGATCTGGGCTTAGTTGCTGGTGCTCCTGCTGACTTCAGGTGTGACCTTCGTCATGAGACATGCACACAAGCAAATTTGCAACCCTCTTGATTGGACTAGTTTAGTTAGGTCAGCACAAACCTCTCCCCAACCCCCCACCCCCAAAATCAGTTCCTAAACCGATTTAGGTCTGGTCTACGTCATTTTTGTACTGATTTTAAATATATCAGCTAGGGGGGTGATTTGTTACTGAAATAGTTAAAATCAGTACAACTCCTAATGAGGACGTGGTTAAACTGGTATACAAGTGCTTTTAACTGGTACAGTTTATTCCTCTTCCCTTAGAGGAATAAGCTATATTGGTATAACTGTGTCCATGCTAGGGAGCTGTACTGCTTTAACTATGCCAGTTGCAAACCATTATCATTTAAAGCAGTACAAAAACTGTGTGTAGACAAGCCCATAGTTCAATCTGTACAATTTTCGCATGTAGATAAGGCCTTACACTCTGATCCTGCAAACACTTAAGCATTTGAATAACTTTGTGCACATGAATATCCATTGACCTCAGTGTTTGCAGGACTGGAACCTAAAGAAGGTGATTACAATGGAAATGCGATGTAATTACTATCCCTTCAGTTAAGACACTTAAAAGAAGACTGAACAAAGCACAAGAAAGCAGATTGTAAGGGACAACCCTCCACTGGCTCTGGGGAATAGCTAAAATGACCCAATGGGTCTTTTCCATATCTAAACATTTCTGATTCTGTGAACAGTGAGCTGTATTGGAGAACAAGTCTAAAGTGAGGCCTTCCTTTACACTTCACAGGAGGGCCAGGCAGTTATATAGCTTGAAGAGGGAGGGAGTGAAGTATTTTAAGACAAATACACGAGATAACAACATGGGCAAATCAATGCTTAGACTGAAGACTATTCAAATTCCTTACATAGCACACATACTGTAGGGAGTAGTAGTATGTCAACCACCACAAATTTAACTTGCAGAGGGAAGAATTAGGAAAAAAAAAAATCAACTTACTGCTACTATCCCAGACCTACAAAGTAAACTAAGAAATACTGAAGAAAGGACGTATTTTAAAAAGAGAATCTGGAAAATCTGAATCTATATCTACTGTAGAGTTGCAGGGCCTGATTCTGGGCTCACATTGGTGTAAATGTGGTCAAAAATCAGGCTTGCAGTGTCAAAATACCACAGGACCAACCCTCAACTGCTGACTTGGGCCAAGATCAATGGGCTTCTCTAAACTAGGTTTTAGGTGTGATGTTAAAGCCAAAGGACTCAAGCCCTTTAGCGCATGCTAAAGTACAATGGCTTTTTCTTGATTAGAGATTTAGAAGGTGTTAATTAGTTTGAGCTAGAGCCTAACATCACACCTTTAATGTCTAATCTAGACCAAGGAGGCTACCCACCTTCCCTTCCCCAGGCTGTTGTAGGCTGTACAGGGCTGGCACAAGGCAAATACTCTATGAAGGTACTTGGCATGGATGCTGGAGAGCTACTCAGGGCTAGGGAGCCTATTTACATAATTTCTCCTCTTCTTGCCATACCTCATTTCTACATAGAACCGGTGGGTCCTCCCTAAACTCTGGGGTGATCTGCCCTGGGATCATTTTGCAGACAGCATATACAGCTGTCTGGGGCTAATGCAAACTTCACAAAACCAGATGCAAGGCCAAGGATTGACCCAGTATGATTATTTATTTGCATTTCTGACAAGATTCACCTTGCTTCTGGGTTTGCTCCTTAACTGTAAAAGGACTAGGTAGGTACAATGAATCTCGGGGGGCAGAGGGGCGTTACCCTTCACAAACAGTTGAAAGCATCTTACTGAATCTCAGCTAAATTCATAAGAGCCAATCCAAATTACAAACAACAAACACACAACATTATTTTTTCTGAGAACAGTGTTATTAAAAGGGGACAGAGGACTCCGGGGCTGCAGCCTGCGGGCGCCAGTGTTCTTGGTCCTTGGCAGGCGCGGGGCTTAAGCTGGAGAGAAGCCGCGGCCCCACGCCTGCCGGGCACAGAGAACTCCGGGGCTGCTTCAGGCNAAAGCCAAAGGACTCAAGCCCTTTAGCGCATGCTAAAGTACAATGGCTTTTTCTTGATTAGAGATTTAGAAGGTGTTAATTAGTTTGAGCTAGAGCCTAACATCACACCTTTAATGTCTAATCTAGACCAACGAGGCTACCCACCTTCCCTTCCCCAGGCTGTTGCAGGCTGTACAGGGCTGGCACAAGGCAAATACTCTATGAAGGTACTTGGCATGCNACGTGAATTTTGTACAGTAACTCCCCACTTAACGTCCTCTCGCTTAACATTGCTTCAATGTTACGTCCCTGCTCCATTACAGAACATGCTCATTTAAAGTTGTGCGATGCTCCCCTATAACGTTGTTTGGCCGCCTGCTTTGTCCACGGCTGACAGCCCCCCTATCAGCTCCCCTACGCCCCCCCACCCCAGCGCCTCCAGCCCGCCGGCAGACCCCACAGATCAGCGCCTTCCCCCTGCCTCCTGCCCGCGGCAATCAGCTGGTTTGCGGAATTCAGGAGGGAGGGGCAGGGAGGGAGGGGGGAGGCTGCATGCCACGTCCTTGCTCCTCCCCCCAGCCTCGTGAACGCTGCAAGACAGCTGATTGCTGTGGGCAGGAGGCGGGGGGAACAGGGGGAAGGTGCTGATCTGCAGGGTCCGCTGGCGGGCAGGAGGCACGGGGGGTGGGGGTGGGGGGACGTAGGGGAGCTGATAGGGGGGCTGCCAGCCTGTTTAATACATGTATTAAATTGCTTGTTTAAAATGTATATAATGCCTTTTGTCTGGCAAAAAAAAATCCCTGGAACCTAACCTCCCCTATTTACATTAATTCTTATGGGGAAATTGGATTCGCTTAACATCGTTTTGCTTAAAGTCGCATTTTTCAGGAACATAACTACAACGTTAAGTGAGGAGTTACTGTACTGCTCATCTATAAAAGATGTAAACATGGAGGTGGGTGGGGAGGAGAGAAAACGAATAGATTACTGCACTAATATGTGTTGAGGCTAATGTGGTGAATATGCAAAACTGTGCAATTCAAGAGAGTGTTTGCCTAATCTTCTAACTACATACTAGATCACAGTTTCCATCTGTCATAGGGTTCCTCCCTCAGGCAAAGGGAAAAAAACCACCCACACCTCCCATAATGTTGGTATTTTTAAAAAGGGGAAGAGAGTTTATATTGGATGGACAAAAGTGAATATTAAACTGTTGGGAAGCATATTTTTAACTTGTGCAAGCAGCAGCCTGTTAGTTTTATTCCTTTCCTCTTTGGGCTCAACAAGTCGAGTCATCCTTTGAACATTCAATTCACTAATGGGTCCTGGACTAGTAAATCCTAAACCCAAGAAGTGTAAATCTTGTGTTTTTTACTACCTTCTTTTCCCCTGTGCTTGTGCTTTTACCTGCACTGTAAGAAGCTGCAGACAACCTCACAGTCTCCGAAAGTATGCACTAGACAGATCCAGCAATTCATCATTTGCCAATAGCTGAAGGCTATGTTGACTGTGGTTCAGTGGGGCAATGTTAAAGGCCTTCCAATCAGAGAAGACTATACTTTGACTATAAAAATTATGTCTGATTCCAACAGCCTCATTTTTGCTATCTGACATGCAGTCCTGATCTGGATCGGTCATAGAGCTGTCATAGTCCATTAAGCAGGACTCAGACTAATTGAATGTTACAATTTACTTATATGTATGCACGGATTGTCTTCTCATATAGCAGCTGTTTGTAAAGCACATAGCACACTGTAAGTGCTATTGCAAATATAATGTATGTATTATTATACTGCCTTAACTCTGGGTGTGCCTGTAAAATGGAAATGGAGTTTTCCTTGGGGAACAACAACAGAGGGACATCCAAATACATAATAAACTGTTAGAATTATAAACTTCTCCAAAATTCTGCTGCCTGAAATTCTGTAGCAACAGTCCGAGGCAACCTATATTAATCTTAAACATCACTAAATCATAATCCTCTGGGTGCTGCATCTATATGTACTCAGGTGAAGCCTCTGACTGCCAGATGCTGTGACCAAACAACAGGAGATGGATCAATTGAAAATTGCCCTTTTCTGTTCATTTCCTCTGAAGCATCTGGCACTACTGGCCACTGTCAGAAGACAGGCTACTGGGCTAGATGGACCATTGGTCTGACCCAGTATGGCTGTTCTTATGTCTCAGAGTGACATATGTAAGGTGGAGGGTTTTTTTTGGAATACATGTGTATGTAAAAATTATATATATTTATATAAATACTCCCCAGAGGATTATAGTTTATTGATGTGAAGGATTAAAACAGGCCACCTGGGACAGGAGTTGCAGAATTCCAGACTGCCAACTTTCAGAGAAGTTTCTTATTCTGGGTAGTTTATCATTTTTTTGGATGTCCCTATCCTGCTGATACCCAGGAAAAATACTTTCCATTCCCCATCCCCATTGTACAAGCAGAGATACAGTTAAGGCACTAAAAACTGTAACTTGTGGAATGAGCATAGGAAGTATAGAACCATTGACAACTGGCAGCTAGCTATAAAAACCAACTGTAACAGTTGCAGGCAGTGGCTGAGGTATCTTGGTAGATCTGCATGGGAGAAGCTTGCTCTGTATTATACTTGGTTCTCAGTAACGGTTCTCTGAACTGTTAGTATTAAATTCACATACGCTTAAAGGACATAGGGCTGACGCCATGCCAGATGAGCACTGAGTTACCTGAGGAGATGATAGGTATAGGTAGCTTTTTGCCCTGCCTCTCCAAATCCCGGAGGTCAAATTGTCCTGTCAGTGCAAGTTAGTGCAGGCTTAGTATAACTTGTACTGGTGAATAATGATCCCTTTAGCCAGGATCACCAGAGCACATTGTGCTTTCCTCCCCTCTGCATTCCTCCAGCACGCCCTGGGAAGTTCCCCAGTGCCAGGGAGAAGAGACTGGAGGGGCTGGCTATACCAGTCCTTAATTCCCCTAGGGAAAATCTTCAGCTGCTGCCATTAAGACCCCTGTGGGTCATTCCAGAGGGGCTGAAGATCTGGCCCAAACTAAAACCAAAGTTCTTTTTCACTTTCTCAAGGGTTATTTAACAAGCCTACAAATTCAGTCCTCCTACTAAACTGGGTGTTTTGCCTAAGGGCCTCAAGTCCTCCTATTGCTAAGGCCAGAATTATTTTTACATTTGTATGTAAGAAATCTAGACTCCAGACACCAGAAATTTATACAGAGAACTCCTGAACAGCCCTTCTGCAGCTGAACACCCCGCAGCAGATGATATCTGGTATACCTTGTTCTCTTGAAATATCTGGCTTGTACCAGAACTTGGATGTATCTTGGACAAATTTTACGGTCACGTGTTTATCGCCTGGGTTTTCTGTTAAATAAAGGTAAAAGAAAATTAAAAAAATAGATATACACCATAACTGCAAAGGGCATTTCCTGCTGTTAGCCTCTCACCTTGGACAGTGAGGTGCTGATTAATTTGGGAATTCAGAGTTCAACCACAGGAGGTGGGGGGAGAGGAACCCCATAATTAAACTAGTAGTCTGGGGGAGTTCTGAAGCTGCTCTGAGAAATAAAACATACATCACATGATACTTTGACTAGTGCTTTTAAAGTTCCATTTCTCACAAGCTATAAAATATGAAAACTCAAGAGTTATAAAGGTATATTAAACATCTAGCTCCTCAGTAAGGCCTGGCTAAGTCTGAACACAGACCAGATGACAAACAGCCACATTCAAAGTATTCTTGCCATGAGCCTAGCAAGGACGCAGGACAAAGCCAGCCGTTATTAAGAGGAATTGGCCCAGTCACCACTTACTTGTGGGCTGGCAGCAGAGAGAGGGCTGCATTTGACTGACACACCCAAAAAGGCTCAGAGAAAGCACTCTGGAGTTTTGTCTTTAGAAACAATACATCTAAAATCAGTGAAGTGTCTCCTCTTACTACAAACATTTACTTCATTCGCTATTCAACATCCACTATTTTATAAAGTGTCTAACATCCCACCCTGCTCACACGCTCATATAAAAGTGTCAGTTTAACTATAAATACGTCCTGGCATAAAACCTACCTGGCAAAGGGGAAGTGCTTAAAACTTTTGAAAAGTCTGGAAGGACATTTGGGAATGGGATGCTGATCGTGCTCCCACTATGAGGGCTGGAGAAACCACTTGAAGAAGGAGAGATGGAGCCAAAAGAACGGTCTCCCTCAGAAGTCCTCTTCTTCTCTGGAAGAGGTGGCTGTGGGTGCAGGTTCATTCCATGGTGCTGTTGAATTGCGCTGCTCTGGCTTTTGTGTCCAGAGGTCATTGTAAGCAAGTTGTGGGCCAAAAAGCCATTGTCCGCTGTACTTGCCAGTGGTGAGCTCATAGTTTTGGGAGAGCTGCTAGCATTGGCCATGAAAACAGGTTGTTTCTCCTCCAGTGGTGGGCTACTGCTTACGCTGGTCCCACCATAGTTCAGGTAGGCCCGGGCACTGGGATGGGCAGCAGGTTCTTGTTGCTGGCCTAAGGACGAATCCGCTCGGCTGTTCAAAGAGATGACTTGCAATCCTGGGGATTGGAAATGGGACAAGAGAGAGCCGTCCTGGATGGGGCTTGAAAATTCTGAGGACACAAGGTAATTTCCTGTAGGCCTGCTGTTCCCCAGCACTGTGAGCTGGGGCGAAGCGGTGGACTTAGCGTTGCTTTCTAGCCAGTGGCATTCAGTTGCAGAAGGGCTGTTCAAAAAGAAAATGTCACAATCAAATCATTCCCATATGCCTTGAAAACATTTCATTGCACAATGCCTTTATTCCAGTCTTTAGCAACAATCTTTAATAGCAATAATCATCTTCACCAAGACAACCAAAGCTGACACTTCTATAGCACTTTCCACACACGTAGTCTCAAGACACTTTAATTAATTGAGCCTCACAGCCATGTAAGGTATGCGTGATTATCCTCATTTGACAGCTAGGGAAACTGAGACACCAATGGTTCAGAGACTTGCCCAAGGTCACACAATAAATCAGTGACAGAGCCAGGAATAGTATCCAAGGCTCTTGACTCCCAGGACTGAGACTTAACAGTAAGATCATTCATATTACAAACGAGGGGAGTAAGGTCCATTGGGAAATGTAAGTGCATATAAGAAGGGCAAAGAAAATAGTGCAGAACATAGAAGGCAGCATGCAACACCAGACATTTTTTCCAAGGTTTTGCTTTACCTATGAAACTAGAGGTTTGAACATTAAACACAGGACTGTTCCATGTCTGAATAATTTTATATATCAATGTGCAGAAACCCCCCCTCCCCCATCCACGAACACAATATCTCTCCATGACAAGGGTTTTGAAAGGCAAAGACAGTTTATTCCCCACCACCACAAACACACACTTCTAAAAGTCTACTGTACTGAAGCTATGGCTGAAAAATATATTTGCAAGTACTTGTTATAGAGAGGGGGGTTAAGGGTGGGGCTAGGTTGGCAAGGGAGAACAAGCCTGCACTGTATAAATGAAGGGGGAAAAAATTGAGTTAAGAACTTAAAAGCATAGAGAAGGGATTTAGTTGAAAGGGCACAGTGGAAATGGATGCCAGATCTGTGCATGCCACAGAAACTGCACAATAACACAAGGAATGGAAATAAAGAAATGAAGACAAAATTAAAAAGTTGAAAAGCTCAGGGTATTTTGAAAAGAAATGAGAAGTATTAGAAAGAAAGCAACAAAGTTTCAAGATGAACTTTAAAATGAGGGACTTACAATTTGATTTTTTAATGATTTCATATTACCAGCCTTGGCAGTGCCTGATGCTGAGGTCTTAACTCTCTATTTGCAATTCATGGTTATTTATAATGAAGTCGCATCTTGTCAGACTGCAGTTCTAAGATATGTTATTGGAGATCTGTAAATATGATTCACAACTTCTCAGGCTGGAAATATCCTTTCTCTAAGCACTGGTTTTAAAGGAAACCAGCAGAAGGGAAAAGAAACCGCTTATTAAGAGCTTGACCCTTCAGCCAGCTAGCACCAGCTAATAGAAGGGCAGTTCTGAAAACTACTGTGAAAAAGATGCCAATTAGCCATGAATAGAGATGGTAATTAGACACACTCAGAGATGTGGAAGGTGAGATCAATAATAATCAAACAGTGCAGGGATGGGGGTGCGGGCGAAGACAGTAGCTATCCACCTAGGAGTCTGGGAACAGGAAACCCTATTTGGGATGGCTAGGCAGCTGGAGTGCTGTAAACTCTGCTATTGGGGCTGTTCATAATCTTCTCATTACTCTGTAGCTTCTCTCCTGTGTGCTTGTTGTATCCACCTGTTCTCTCTCATTTTATACTTAAATTCTATGCTCTTTGGGACAGGGATCAGCTCTTTTATGTCCTTATACTATGCCTAGCACAATGACGCCCTGCTCCTTGATTTGGGTCTTAGATGCTACCACAAAACAAATAATAATTAATGATAATGAGGTTTCTGAGGCAACTGGGCACTTGAAAAGGAAATCAATTGTTGACCCTTGTTTTTGCTCTGTCCCTCACAAAAATGTTTTCCCCAAACATCTTAATTATTAGAAGTATATTTGCTAAAATGATAGAATGATACACATTGTAAACAGTGTTTATTTGTTCTGCACCAATATGTTTTCAATATGAAATGTTATGGGATTTTCCCCAGATCAGTAAAAAATATTGGGAGCTGTTAGCACTCTGATAAGTGTGTACGAACTTGCACTTACGGATAGCAAAGCAGTGAATTAAAAGAGATTGTGATCTCTTTATGTATTTTGATAGCTAAAAGTTATTCTCAGGCAGATAAACAACCTCTATAATTACTTCTAAAAATTTTAAAAGCCATACACACCCCTTCAATACATGCATGTAATATTCCAAAGAACATGCTCAACATTTCTGAAAATCAGGTAATTACTCTCCAAGGACTTATCTTCACTGCGAAGTTACCTTGGGTTCTTACTCAAGTGTTCCCCCTAACCTGAGTCACATCCATCCCAAAAAACCTCCTACTCGAATGTGGCAGTTCTTTATCCGAGTTGGCTGGCCTGATAGAGGATAAAAGCTAAAGTCTGAATGTGCTAACATGGTCATTCTGCAGTGTGGACGCAGGCCTAATAACACAGCTGGAGATTGATTTTATATGAAACAAACTTCTAGGTAGAAGAAAAAGCCCTGGCAAGTTCCCACCTTTCTCCGGTTGGGATGGGGCTGTTACTGGAAATGGTGCATGCAGATACAAAAGGCCGCTGACACGAAGGAGCTGTCTGCATGTCAGTCCTCAGCAAAGCGGGATTGGTGCCCATGGTGCTGTCAGTCATCACAACCGAGTGGCTAAGGCCTTCCATGTAACTTCGAGATTCTGTAGTAAATGAAATGAAACACAAAATATTTTAAAAACTCATTCTCTGATATCTCAGGTGCAGATTTCATTAAAAAATTGCAAAATAACATACAGATTTACTGTTCCCTTAGCCCCTTCTTTTAACATGCAATAGCCTTTATTATTATTACCTTTATTTAAAAATTGATCTGATTTAATGAAATTTAAAGGTACAACACTGCATTGACCGTTGTAAATTTCTAGCAAATGAACAAATGAGAGAGAGAGGGCGGAGGGCACAGAACTTCACTACTCAAGTTGATTGATTAACTCTCCAGGGTATGTCCTCTAATTCTTAAGATGTGAAGAGATAAAAGTGACTATTTAAAATTCTTTTGCCCATTCCTCACTGCCTGGTAGATGTAAGACACAGGATAGGGAGATGTGTAAGCAAGTTTCACTTGCTTCACTTTAGATTCAGCACATACAAAATCCGTTCTCCATTCCTTCACTCACTGAATATCTACGCTTCCTATCACTTTGGCATTTATATAATGCCTGCATCTGTAACTTTCACGCCATGCATCTGAAGAAATGGGATTTTTTACCCATGAAAGCTTATGCCCAAATAAATCTGTTAGTCTTTAAGGTGCCACCGGACTCCTTGTTGTTTTGGCATTTTAGGCGCTGATCATTCTCCTTGCTGTTCATTTGTTCAGATGGAAATAGAAAGGACAAAATTGGGGTTAAAAGACACTCAAGTGGGACTGGGTTGATCTGGGCTTAGTTGCTGGTGCTCCTGCTGACTTCAGGTGTGACCTTCGTCATGAGACATGCACACAAGCAAATTTGCAACCCTCTTGATTGGACTAGTTTAGTTAGGTCAGCACAAACCTCTCCCCAACCCCCCACCCCCAAAATCAGTTCCTAAACCGATTTAGGTCTGGTCTACGTCATTTTTGTACTGATTTTAAATATATCAGCTAGGGGGGTGATTTGTTACTGAAATAGTTAAAATCAGTACAACTCCTAATGAGGACGTGGTTAAACTGGTATACAAGTGCTTTTAACTGGTACAGTTTATTCCTCTTCCCTTAGAGGAATAAGCTATATTGGTATAACTGTGTCCATGCTAGGGAGCTGTACTGCTTTGCCAGTTGCAAACCATTATCATTTAAAGCAGTACAAAAACTGTGTGTAGACAAGCCCATAGTTCAATCTGTACAATTTTCGCATGTAGATAAGGCCTTACACTCTGATCCTGCAAACACTTAAGCATTTGAATAACTTTGTGCACATGAATATCCATTGACCTCAGTGTTTGCAGGACTGGAACCTAAAGAAGGTGATTACAATGGAAATGCGATGTAATTACTATCCCTTCAGTTAAGACACTTAAAAGAAGACTGAACAAAGCACAAGAAAGCAGATTGTAAGGGACAACCCTCCACTGGCTCTGGGGAATAGCTAAAATGACCTAATGGGTCTTTTCCATATCTAAACATTTCTGAGTCTGTGAACAGTGAGCTGTATTGGAGAACAAGTCTAAAGTGAGGCCTTCCTTTACACTTCACAGGAGGGCCAGGCAGTTATATAGTTTGAAGAGGGAGGGAGTGAAGTATTTTAACACAAATACATGAGATAACAACATGGGCAAATCAATGCTTAGACTGAAGACTATTCAAATTCCTTACATAGCACACATACTGTAGGGAGTAGTAGTATGTCAACCACCACAAATTTAACTTGCAGAGGGAAGAATTAGGAAAAAAAAAAATCAACTTACTGCTACTATCCCAGACCTACAAAGTAAACTAAGAAATACTGAAGAAAGGACGTATTTTAAAAAGAGAATCTGGAAAATCTGAATCTATATCTACTGTAGAGTTGCAGGGCCTGATTCTGGGCTCACATTGGTGTAAATGTGGTCAAAAATCAGGCTTGCAGTGTCAAAATACCACAGGACCAACCCTCAGCTGCTGACTTGGGCCAAGATCAATGGGCTTCTCTAAACTAGGTTTTAGGTGTGATGTTAAAGCCTAAGGACTCAAGCTCTTTAGCGCATGCTAAAGTACAATGGCTTTTTCTTGATTAGAGATTTAGAAGGTGTTAATTAGTTTGAGCTAGAGCCTAACATCACACCTTTAATGTCTAATCTAGACCAAGGAGGCTACCCACCTTCCCTTCCCCAGGCTGTTGTAGGCTGTACAGGGCTGGCACAAGGCAAATACTCTATGAAGGTACTTGGCATGGATGCTGGAGAGCTACTCAGGGCTAGGGAGCCTATTTACATAATTTCTCCTCTTCTTGCCATACCTCATTTCTACATAGAACCGGTGGGTCCTCCCTAAACTCTGGGGTGATCTGCCCTGGGATCATTTTGCAGACAGCATATACAGCTGTCTGGGGCTAATGCAAACTTCACAAAACCAGATGCAAGGCCAAGGATTGACCCAGTATGATTATTTATTTGCATTTCTGACAAGATTCACCTTGCTTCTGGGTTTGCTCCTTAACTGTAAAAGGACTAGGTAGGTACAATGAATCTCGGGGGGCAGAGGAGCGTTACCCTTCACAAACAGTTGAAAGCATCTTACTGAATCTCAGCTAAATTCATAAGAGCCAATCCAAATTACAAACAACAAACACACAACATTATTTTTTTTGAGAACAGTGTTATTAAAAGGGGACAGAGGACTCCGGGGCTGCAGGCTGCGGGCGCCGGTGTTCTCGGTCCCTGGCAGGCGCGGAGCCGCGGCTTAAGCTGGAGAGAAGCCGCGGCCCCGCGCCTGCCGGGCACAGAGAACTCCGGGGCTGCTTCAGGCGGCAAAAAGCTGGGAGCTGGCCCTGGCCAGAGCCCTGCCGCTGGAGAGCCAGAGCATCGTCCCCTGGAGCTGAGCCCGGGCTGCGGCGGCGAGAGGGGCTCCCGGAGTGTGTGAGGAGCCAGGGAGGGAGGGAAGCGGGGCCTGGGATTCAGGGAGGGAGGAGGGGTCCTGCTGCCGCCACCACTACCGCTGCTGCTCTGAGTCTCCCCAGGGCGGCGCGGCGTTTCCCTGCACGAGTGGGCTATGCAGGGCGCTGCTGGGCTGGGCAGGGGGTGCGGATCCCGGCTCGCGCGCTGATGGGGCGAGTGGCTAGGCAGCCTGAGCTGCCAGGGAGCTGCCCCCTCCTGCCCCCGGACCAAGCCTGCCGCGCACCTCCCCCGCCTCAGCTTGCCCCAGGCCCCCACAGCGCCAGGGGCGGGGAGAGGCAGAGCCCGGCTCTGAGCGGGGCAGCGGGGGATACTGCCCCGCCAGGGGACCCCCGCGGCTCGGGCACCTGGGGGTCAGTGTCCGTCCTCTCGGCTCTGCCTGCACGGCAGCAGAAGCAGCTGCCAGCGCCTGCCCCTCTCAGCCCTTGCACCCCCCATCCCACTCGCAGCCTCTTCACTTGTACCTCCCCCCATCGCTCCTTCACCCGCACCTCTCCCCTTGTACCCTCCCCCAATCCTCTCCTCCAGCACCTCCCCCTTCCCCTGCACCTCTTCTCCCGCAACCTTCCTGATACCCCCTCTCCTCCTCCACCCTCCTCTGTGAGTACATCACACCCCGCTTCTCTNGGTTTGCTCCTTAACTGTAAAAGGACTAGGTAGGTACAATGAATCTCGGGGGGCAGAGGAGCGTTACCCTTCACAAACAGTTGAAAGCATCTTACTGAATCTCAGCTAAATTCATAAGAGCCAATCCAAATTACAAACAACAAACACACAACATTATTTTTTTTGAGAACAGTGTTATTAAAAGGGGACAGAGGACTCCGGGGCTGCAGGCTGCGGGCGCCGGTGTTCTCGGTCCCTGGCAGGCGCGGAGCCGCGGCTTAAGCTGGAGAGAAGCCGCGGCCCCGCGCCTGCCGGGCACAGAGAACTCCGGGGCTGCTTCAGGCGGCAAAAAGCTGGGAGCTGGCCCTGGCCAGAGCCCTGCCGCTGGAGAGCCAGAGCATCGTCCCCTGGAGCTGAGCCCGGGCTGCGGCGGCGAGAGGGGCTCCCGGAGTGTGTGAGGAGCCAGGGAGGGAGGGAAGCGGGGCCTGGGATTCAGGGAGGGAGGAGGGGTCCTGCTGCCGCCACCACTACCGCTGCTGCTCTGAGTCTCCCCAGGGCGGCGCGGCGTTTCCCTGCACGAGTGGGCTATGCAGGGCGCTGCTGGGCTGGGCAGGGGGTGCGGATCCCGGCTCGCGCGCTGATGGGGCGAGTGGCTAGGCAGCCTGAGCTGCCAGGGAGCTGCCCCCTCCTGCCCCCGGACCAAGCCTGCCGCGCACCTCCCCCGCCTCAGCTTGCCCCAGGCCCCCACAGCGCCAGGGGCGGGGAGAGGCAGAGCCCGGCTCTGAGCGGGGCAGCGGGGGATACTGCCCCGCCAGGGGACCCCCGCGGCTCGGGCACCTGGGGGTCAGTGTCCGTCCTCTCGGCTCTGCCTGCACGGCAGCAGAAGCAGCTGCCAGCGCCTGCCCCTCTCAGCCCTTGCACCCCCCATCCCACTCGCAGCCTCTTCACTTGTACCTCCCCCCATCGCTCCTTCACCCGCACCTCTCCCCTTGTACCCTCCCCCAATCCTCTCCTCCAGCACCTCCCCCTTCCCCTGCACCTCTTCTCCCGCAACCTTCCTGATACCCCCTCTCCTCCTCCACCCTCCTCTGTGAGTACATCACACCCCGCTTCTCTGCCAGTGTAGTGCCCCCAAGCACCCCCACACCCGCTCCTCTGCCTGAACCCTCTTTACTAGATCCCCATCCCTTTCCGGGTACAAGGTTTGAGGGTTAGTCCCTATGCCTTCCATGTGCATTTGGGTGCGGGTGGGGGAGGGCACTGGTGCGGGGGGGAGCCCAGGGCTGGGGTGGGGGGCAGCCAAAACATTTTCTGCTTGGGACGGCAAAAAACCTAGAGCCGGCCCTGCCCCGGCAGGCGCGGGACCCGCCTAGTGCCCAGCAGGGCAGAGAAGCCGGGGCCCCGCGCCTGCTGGGGACAGAGTACTCCGGGGCTGCGGGTGCTCTGGTGTTCTCTGTCCTCACGGCTTCTCTCTGGCTTCTGTCTTGATTCATATATTATGTAATATTAAATATGATGTTTTTCGTATTATTTAATGTACAAATACAAAATAAGTCTTGAAAAATTGTTGGCGCCCACCACACTCTTCTGAAAACATGAATGTGCTACGGGCCACAAAAAGGTTGGGGACCACTGCTTTAACACAAGGAACCACACATCTATTCAGTATTGCAGATTCTGTGGATTCCCATACTCCTGGGGATACCTAATCAAGTGCACCTGCTGAATCTATGCCACTATGTCTCTTAGCACAGTGACAAGTTAAAGTGCAGTTCTACTTAGAAAAATGACACTGAAAAATTGAATCATATTTATTGTCTCTCAATGTCTCCAGGTCAAATCTGCACATCTTACAAGTAAACAGATGGTTTTCATAATTACCAGTCCTGCAAACTCATCCTGGCAAATACTGAGAGCCAAACTATTATACATCACCCATAAGAAAAACCTCTACAATTAGAACTTAGATAAAAATTGTGCTGCTTTGTGAGCCAGAATAGAATTCAGCACACGTACCCATAGCTACATTGCCCCTGCAATGCTACCAAAAACTAAAAAAGTAGTAGGTTTCTTTGTGTTACAGGTGTAAGCAGGTGACTCTGAATACACACAGGGAGACCTACTGAGTTCACTTTTCAGAGCAGAACCATACTTCAAACTGAAACCATTCAATCTACAACAACACTGCTTATAAATCTCTCTGTTAAACAACCTATAGTGACTCAACCCAATGCAGTGATCAGTTACAAAGATGTGGTGATCCTAGCAGCATTTGAATAGCAGGGTTGTCACTACTCCAGCTTTTTGAGGATGTGGTCCTACGATGACAGGGGAAAGAAAAAACCCAGCCAGATTCTGCCACCCTTCCTTACGCTTTAACTCTTTGAATAGTCCATTTCAGTACTACTTGGTATGAATATGGGTGCAGAATCTGGCCTCTTGTGACTGAAAAAGTTAGGCCCGATCCTCAGCTGCGCAGACAACTGAGGCGAGTGGTGGGGAAAAGGGCTCTAAGACATGCCACTTTTCTGCTTCCCTGACCTTGGGCTGGCTGAGGGCCTAAATGTCCCTGGCGCAGCCTAAAGGCTGAATGGATGGGAGATATATGGCCCTAAAGCATCCTGGGAGTTGGTTACAACCCCAAGCAATGAAACTACTACCAGCTTTAAAGGATTGTACAGGGACATGAAGCCCTGTATGATAATTGGCAAGTTTTGGCATTCAAGTCCATTTCTTGATCCGTCCTTCATCCATCCAATCAGGTAATGGTACAAAAATTACAAAAATACAGCCTTATAAATGAGTCACAGGAAACCATGTCAGAGGATATTTACCCAGAATATCCCCATATCAATAGCTTCATTTCAAAAGCACATAGAAATGTGTTCTGTAGCTTTATTCTTCCACTACTCACATTCAAGCTGATGAATCCATTCTTTTAGATAGATTTCCTGCCAAACCCTCATGCACAAAGAATAAATTTAAGACATAAAGAGTGTACCAGAAGAGCTGGGTTGGATCAGATCCTGTACCCTGTAAAAGTCATTTCTTTTTTGGACATTTGTGTTCCTTTAAAAAAACAACAACAACACTCCCCTTCCCAAGCACAAAGGGCACATTCCATGAGCTGATATTTTTCTTTCTCCCAATACTCCTTCTGTTAATGAAGAAGTATTCTCAGACTTTCTTCTTCCCTTTGAAACGGTCTGAAAAAGGAGCACAATACTCCTCAGTGTTCAGCACACAGACTTCAGATAATTTTGCAGCTTGCTTTCCAGATGGCTCCAGCTCCCAAATGGCACTGCCAATGTGCTGAGCACAACTGCCATGTGGAGATAATCATGGAAGGCGAGGGGAGGCAGGGGAGATTACTTTAAGACGGTATGTTTCAAGTCTCCCTCCCACACCTGGGAATGTCAGGAATTTCTATGACAGTGTTTCCTATATCTCTGCTGACATAACTTTTCTTTACGCAGGAGACCAAAAGGTTACAGATGGTCACATTCCAGCTCCAAGATCTATTTTTATTCTTCATTCAACAAATTACTCCAAAAGATTATCTGAACTTCTTGTGGGAGGCTTTGACAGGGCTGAAGTGTTGATGTGTGATGCTTACCAATTATTTTTAATACACCATAATGGAGGAGGAAATGTATAGCAGGGATTCAGGTGTGCCAGGGCACATTAGCTCCATTTGCTATTTGTAATTAACCAATGAAACAATTTACCTAAGGATGTGGTGGATTCTCCACCACTGCAAGTCTTTAAATCAAGACCGAATGTCTGTGTAAAAGATATGGCACAGCTCACACAAAAGTTTGATGCAGCGATTACTGGGTGAGGTTCTCAAGCCTTTTACGCAAGAGGCTCAACCAGATTATCAACGTGGTTCCTTTTAAGCCTTAACATCTACTGGGGAAGGAAGGAGATGTACTTACACCAGAGAAATGAGAAGGAACTGGCTGCACGAAGAGAAGAGGAATAGTAGGAGAGAGGAGGCAGGTATGCTTGAATGGATCTCGTTGAAAGACCAACGCCTACCTAGACAAGTTACTGCTAAAGGCTGGGGGAAAGGGAAAAGAAGGAAAATGTTTGGATAGTGAGGTTCATCATGTATCGTTTCAGTTCCATAAGGTATTTAAATTGTCTAGCATCTACTTTGCTAATGCCTCAGTGAAGGGAAAAGACTAGCTTTTGCAGGCCTTTTAGAACTTGTGCTTTAAGGAGAGGTTGGAGGTGAGATAGGAGGAAGATTCCAAGTGCTGGGTGTGCATAGCATGGAGATAAGAGTAGGAGAAGAGCTAGGAAGTGGCAATTTGGCAAGCGGATTGGACAAAGTGAAGGAAGTGAGCAGAAAACAAGTCCATAATAACATTGTTTGAGGGCATGTCTACACTACAAACTTAAGTCGACCTATGTTAGATTGACTTAGAGCCATTACTGTGGCGGTTTGTGTCAATACCACCCTCGTTCTGTTGGTGGTGTGTATACTCACAAGGAGCGCTTCCACCAACTTAAGAGGGGTGGGCTCTGAGCTCCACCTGCAGCTCCCCGCTGGGATCTCAGCTGGCCCCCATGGCTCTCAGCTTCCCATTGGGCTCTTGGCTCTCCCCCAGGAGCACGGCTGCCCCTGCAGGCTCTCAGCTCCCCACTGGAAGCCCAGCAGCCTCCCAGGCTCCTGGTGGGGAGCAGGTAGCCTCAGTACAGCTGGGCTCCCAGTGGAGAACAGGGAGCCTGGAGCCCAGGGGGCATTAGGGCTCCCAGCGGGGAGTGGAGAGCCTGGGCAGCAGCCTGGCTCGGAGCCGGGAGCTGGGACCTCCGGTGGCAGCCCAGCTTGGAGCGGGGAGCACAGGTAGCAGCCCGGCTGAGAGCAAGGCTGTAGTGCAGACACGGACATAATTAGGTCAACGTAAGCTGCCTTACATCACCCTAACTCTGTAGTGTAGACCAGGTCCGAGTGTCTGTGTAGTGGCAGCCCTATGTTTAAGATTTCTGCTTCACCCAGCTTGTGCTATCTTGTGAAGCGTAACAACAGAAACAATGAATTAATGACAAGAGGATTTCGCCTCCCAGAACAGAGTTCTTCTGAAAGCTGATACAGTGCTAAAAACAAAATTGGCAAGACTTGTTTTGTGTGTGACGCTAAACAGCTCCTTAGCAACCCATAGAAAGCTCACAGGGAACACCAGAATTAAGACTGCAGCATGAATGGAAATAGGTTGGAAAAGTTGTGTGTGTAGGGGGAGATCCACTTAAAAGAGACTGGCTGTATCATTCACAAGGCAGCAGATTACCAGATACTATTATTCTGAAGTTCTTCTGTTGGTGCCATTTCCTATTTTGTTATCTTCTTTCCTGTCCTCCAAACATCAGAATGTCAAATATCTGAACACACTGGACTATGTTGCAAGCATCTCTTGTTTGTGCCAGATTCACGGGTTGGATCCTCAGCTGGTGTAATTAGATTTGCTAATTTACACCAACTGTGGTCTGGCTCCATTTCCCAACAAGACATAGTGCGCCAAATTCATCTCTGGTGTTTGGTCTCTTCTATATTTATAGCATGGAAAACTGTGACATATCAGCTCTAAGAAAAGATGCATAAGGTCTTTTCTTTTAAAATTTCAGCTGTCAGGGAATGGCTTTATAGCCTCTCCAGCGTAACATGTGTTGCTCAAGAGTCACCTTTTCCCATTTAAGTGGCTTCCACCTTTCATTCAGGACTAAACAGCCCCCTGTCTGGCTAAAGTGCTGTTGTCAGCCAGCTTTCATGCATTATTTGGAAACGTTAGAGCCTCTGAGCATAAAGCCTCTCCTGCTGAGTACAACAGCTAATTTACTCCTTGTGGTCAGTGGTAAAAAAAGACATGGGTGAACCTGAACACTACTGCATTTTCCACCTCATTGTCCCCAATAATAAAGTTAATTGTTCCCTATTCTTCATCTTCCCAGAGATTTTTGGTTTTTTAATGTTTTCTGAAAGGCTTATAAACAGTCACCTGGCAGGATACTAACCAAATAGCAACCTTTAGATGGTCAAGTTTTGATATCCTTAGCTTGGTTTTCTCTCGAGCTAAGCTCCCAGTGAAGCTGCCACTGTCTGAATAAAATTCAAGTGAGTAAACATCTCAGTATTTGGCCTACTGTATGTAAGTTCATGATAGAGGCCGCTATGATGAGGTATGTGAATTTATCACACTATTTATTCCTATCTGAAAAACAAGCACCCAATAACCTCGTAAACACAAGTCAGATTTTATGACATGACAGCCGGATATTTTATACTTCAAATCATGAGAGCAGCAGAAATGAAAGATCAGCCTTTATCTGATTTTATTATTTAAAAAAAAATTGAAAAAAAAAATCCTAGGTCTACAAGATCAACCCAAAACACTTTTTTTCCCCTTAAACAAATGGTTTCATGTTCACTAGTAAAACACTCTATAAATGTAACTATCTCTTTTGCTTACTGTTCGCACATCACTCGCCAAAGACAACGAAAACAAACAGAGAAATGCGATGGAGTTCAGTGTAAGATCTAGTTTTGCTTAGCCAAAAAATATCATGTAAACATTATTAATTCATAGGAAGATTTGAACTCTCACTTTTTTTTTTTTTTAACAAATCAAACTTTGAGGATTAAACCAGGGGCCAGTATTTCTAAATTAACAACTTTATTGACTGCCTAATTTATTCCAGGTTGTGGAAGGATAGTTTTACAGAGAAATGTGGGGAGGAAACTGGCTCTGCAGCATGCTACCTCTTCCTCTGAATCCATGAGAAACCCCTCCAGCCAAATCCCATAAATTCTCAGGGGGCATAATGGATGGAAGTGTAACAGACTTAGGCCATATCTATTACGTTGACAATCATAAGCCATTTTAATTACATCGGTTGTGCATGTCCACACAACGCTCCTTGTGTCAGTGGAGAGCATCCACAGTCATTGCTCTTACACTGACAGAGAGCACGTTGCATCATGGGTAGCTATCCCACTGTGCAACTTGCCACCCTCTGCTGCTGGGAGCTCTGGAAATGGATCGTGGTGCATCATGGGGGTGTGCTCTCCATGGTCTTTCAGGCTCTGGTAGATCACTGGGACTGTTTCACTGACATCAATGTGAGATGGTCAGGGAAGGTGCATGATGAATGCATCTTTTGGAACACCATACCAGAAGACCATACCATAAGATTCCAATGTGGCATGTTGAAATACCCATAGTGATCTTGGGAGACCCCTCCTACCCCTTGCTCCTGTGGCTTATGAAGCCTTTTACACCAGGAACCTAGACAGCAGCAAGAAACACTTCAACAACAGGCTCAGCAGGTGCCAAATGACCACTGAATGTGCCTTTGGCTGAATAAAAAGTCACTGGCATGGCATTTTTGGCCAGCTAGACCTCAATGAGGAAAATATTCCCATGGTCATTGGGGCCTGCTCTGCTCTGCATAATATTTGCAAAGCAAAGGGGCAAAAGTTTCCCCAGGGGTAGGGCGCTGTGGTTGATTGGCTGGCTGCTGATTTTGAACAGCTGTACACCAGGGCAATTAGAGGGGCACAGTGGGTGGCTATTCGAATCAGGGAGGCTTTGAAGGAGCATTCTGACAATGATTCCCAGTAATGTGTCTAAGCATCCAGCCAAGTAATGTTTACTTGTCACCTTGAATGACCCCTGTACTGCTTGCTTCCTGAGCTTTAATTGTAGTGAGCAAATGTTCCTGTCTATAGCCACTGTGCTTGAATGTTAGCACCAACTAATGTGTATATGACACAAATAAAGAGTCAATTTTTTATCAAAGAATAAAGTTTAATAACAGGACATAATACAAATGTTTTGTCAAACAAGCGACATGGAAATGAGGAACAGTCTCTTGGTTACGGCTCTCACAGCTGAGTGTAACTGCAGCTTTCACTGTGAAACCAGACCCTAAGGGTGGAGTGGAAGGGGTTCTGTGAGGGACTGGGAACATACGCGGCATGTGGTGGGGCATGGAACAGAGTTCTGTATTAGCTGCAGGATGACCCAGTCATGGATGTGATCTGACCGCAGCGTGAAGAGGGACTTGAGCATCTCTGTCTAGCCCTCCAGTAGCTTTATCTTCTGTTCCTGCCCATCTATCATCCACTCCTGCCCCTATCTCCTTTCTTGGCTATCCACCCTGAGTTTTTCATTAACTGTCTCCCTCCACACTCTTGTTTCGCTATCTGCTGTATCGGTTGACTGCAGCACTTTGCAAAACATGTCCTCCTTACTCCTTCTGATTCGTCACCTTATCTGACTGAGGCGCTCCACCGGTGTGGAGGAGTGGGTCCTCAAGGGCACATCTGCAGAAGCCAAAGAAACAATGAACAGAGACAGTATTGTGAGTGTGCTCACAGTCGTGAATCACAAGATTTACACACACTTCTTTCTCACTGTCCCTTGGCTAGCACACAGGTCAGCCCCAAATATGGTGAGTTCGGGGGGAAGAGGGGAAATTGGCAAGAAGGGACAAAGGGTCTGGGTGGTTTGTGAAGGGGGTTACTACAAGTGCCTAGAAAGACTATTCTGCATATTGATACCCTTTTTCACAGGCTAGGGTAATCTAACTGGATATCTCACTCCTAAGGGATGCAAGAGTACCTCTCCTGCATTCGTGTGGCTTCAGACCAGCTTCACATGCTGCTCACCTGTGTGCCGCTGTGGTCTCTGCAGAAATAATTGCCATGTGGCATGGCAAAGTTTCTTATAGGAGGGGGAGAAAGAAGGCAGGTCTCCCAAGGAACTTTTGGCAGAGGATTGCAGAATATCTACAGGATTTTCCTGGAGATCTCTATGGAGAATTCCCAAGATATCACCATGTACATTAACAATCTTTTCCGCCGGCCCCCACTATATAGATGTACAGGCTCTGTTAATTTCTGTCCCTTATCCCTTCTCTACCATATAACAAAATAAATGAGAGCTCAATTTCCACACCCCTCTCTTGCATCATGTGCGCCAGAGTGGAATGCTGGGACTGGCTAGACCCCTACGGAGTGGAAAAGAGGTCCGGACTTGCCATGCCATTGGATGACTCTGCCGTGTGCTTCGCTTCGTCCTCCAGCTCCACTACTTCGCCTTCAGGGTTGAGTCTGCTGGTCGCTGACTCCAGTCTCCCCAAAGTATTCACGGGACTCTTGGTGGTGGAGGTGGGGTTACTGCCGAGGATAGCGTGCAGTTCCTTGTAGAAGTGGCAACCTCAGCTCCTTGATCTTAGCATGACACTGCTGTGTTTCCCTTTTGTGCCCCTTCTCCTGCATGCCACTAGCGATCAGCCTGGAGGATCAAAGTTCCTGCGGCTGGAGCGAAACTGCGACTGGACAGTCTCCTCTCCTCAAGAGACCCAGCAGATCCAATAGCTATGATGTACTCCATGCGGGAGCGCGTTCATTGTGGAAAGCCAGCACAGTCAGCTGGGAAGATATTGTGTGAACTGTCCAGGCCGAGCAAACAGGTATAAGAATTTCAAATATTCCCGGGCCTTTAAAAGGGGGAGGGGCGCATACCTGTGTACCTTCAGGGCAGCAGAGTTCAAACTGTTGACCAGCGGTCAGGATAGGCATTGTGGCCTAGAAGCCAGTTAGGGTGACATAACCAAGGCTAATGTCTATGCCAGTGGTTCTCAACTCATTGCACATTGCGGGCCGCATATGTGGCCCACAATGTGTTACCTGGGCCGCAGGTGCTGGGTGGCAGGGCAGGGGCAGGCCCGACCCTTGCTGTGCCGGGTGGCCGGCTGCCCACCCCAGTCCCTGGCATGCAGTTGCCCCGGACCTGGATATCGTGTGGCCAGCAGCTCCAACCCCACCGGGCAGCAGGGCAGCCCGGCTGAACCCCTCCATGCCGGGCAGTGGGGCAGCTGGGGTGGGAACCCTGCAGACTCTGCCAAGTGGGGCTGGGTGGCTTCCCTGGACCTGGACCCCTGAGCTCACAGGGCTGGGCGGCTGCCCCAGACCTCCGCCATGTGGTGCGGGGCAGCTTCTCGCCCCGGCCCCCAGCCATGTCACTGCTCCAGACCCCAGAGCTCACCCAGCACAGCCCGACTGGACCCCTCTGAGTCGGCAGCGGGACAACTGGGACACCCCCGCGCCGGGCAGCTGGGAACCCAGGAGCCGAGGCACGCAGGCGGCCTTTAGCACATAGCTGAGCTGGACTGCAGCTGTGTGCTAACTGGGCCGCATGCGGCCCAAGAACCCCTGGTCTATGCTGACGCTGCATCACTCTATGTCACAAAAAGCCCTATGAGGCTCGGCGAGGTGATTTTATATCGGCGTAGCAGGGGAGTTACATCGACAGAGACGCATTTCAGCGTGTGCACCTCCGCTGATTTGTTGGCGAAAGCTGACTTTTGTTGATAAAACTGTGTAGTGTACGCAAGGCCTTAGTGAGAAGCCGCTTGCTGTGTCATGTTTCTCTCAATAGCTGTAAGATGCCATAGGTCAGGGCTTCTCGGTGCAAATTTTTAGTAGGTGGCCTCAGTGTGGCCACCAACTCTTGCTGGTGGCCGCTCTCACACTTTTTCCTAAAATACTTAATTAGCTTTAGGAAAAATAAATATGCACATATAAATCGTTGTAATTTATTTATGGCTAGCTAGTAAGTCCATTGTGAAATGTGATATTAACAAACATACAAGTATCACTTCACAGTAGACGTACTTAGCCCTGGCAAGCCTGGGGACAAATTAAGCCCTGGATGGAGGGCGGAGGGGGGTGGAGGGGCTAGGGGAGGCAGTGGGGGGCTAGAGTCTGAAGCCACGCAGCCGGAGTCTGGGGCTGGAGCCCAAAGCCCAACAGCCAGAGCCTGCCATCCTGCCATCCCAGGGTTGAAGCCCAAAGCCTGAGCCTCACTGCCCCTGGGAAGGCGGGGAACTCACCGGCTGCCTGCTCCTCCAGCGTTGTGCCCCAGGTGTCTCCAGAGCGGGGTGGGTCCAACCCCTGCTGGCGGCCCCAGCAACCAACACCAAGGCAGGGCATCCAGGGGCAACGGGGGTGGGGGGGGTGGGAGGGGGAGGGGGGGAAGACGAGCCACTACTTTGTGCCCCCCCCAGGCTGTGGCCGCAAGAAAAACCCCTGGTGGCTGTATGTGGCTACGGTGGCCGCATTTGAAAAACGCTGCATAGGTATTGTTAGTCAGACAAGAATTTACCATGTGCGGAGGGGATTGCAATGCACCTTCAGGAGCTGAAGCTATGCTACCAGGAGGGAGGTTTCCAGTTTTCTCTGTTTGGGGGGAGGGGGGAGAATAGCTACTCTGTTGCTCTAATCTGGAATCCAGTGTTTTTCATGCATATCCTCAAATCCTTCTGCATGGCTGCATACTTACTTTCATAGAGGGTGATATGTCACCACCCCAGGATGTCCACTGTGTTTTTCTGTTTGATTGTTTTTAAGTAACTTTCCCACTCCACCATGTTTTTCCTGTCAGCAGGGCAATCAGACCCTAGATCAGGGATACAATACCTCTTCTTGATCCTTGCATAAAAGATTAGCATCAGAATTAAGTAGCTCCTGAGTACTTCTTTCCTTCTTTTTTTAATGCCAGCTTCAATGTTACTTGTGAAAGGAAAGATTTAAAGCTAACTGCAAGCCCTGCCCCAAGGAATGAAACACCCCTGTGTGATGCACATCCGTCTCCTCAGAAGGGCCAACAAAACTAGGAGAACCGTGGTAAACACAGGTTTAATAGCCACACTGCACTAGCAAGATCTGCTGTGGTAAAGATATTTGACTTCATGTTATTATTTATTGTGTGCATGCGTGTGGTCTAGAAGCGCCTAAACGTGCTAGGAACGTTCCAAACAAAGTCAGAGGGGGGGATAGTCACCTCTATCTTATGCCACAAAGGGGGCTGTAGGGCCCCTCAAAGGAACGGTCTTGGCACAGGGCCCCCCCAGCAGGTGCAGAGCCAGCATAAGATGGTTCTATGTCACCTTCCACATGAGCCTCTAGTGAAAGGGGGGGCAGGCTTAGGGAAAGAGTGGGTGTAGTCGGGGCAGTCCTGTTCCCCAGTTATTCCTGGGTGCTGTAATGGCCTATTGGGCTGATACCAGCCAGTATGGCCCTCGATGGCCCCAGGATCAGAGGATGCTTTGCCTTCCTCCTCAGTCCCTGTCTGCACTAGTTTGAGCACCCTCACAAAGATGAAACCCTGCCTCCCAATAGTCCTGCCTTGAACAGTTTTCAATCCAATTTTTCCATTGATTAAATAAACCTAACACTGATAAATGCAGAAGATAAACAATGTAAGTAGCGTAACTTCCTTGTAAATCACAATTACTGGACCTACTGTACTATAGATTTAGACTAAAATACCACAATACCATGAACTGTATTATGTCGACTAAAATAAATACAAATGCAGAGTATGATCCAAAGCACAGCATCTTTAAAGCATTGCACTGTAGCATACTTTCACTGAAGTTGCTAATTTTAATTTTCGCCCAAACATACACACACACACTCTCTCTCTCTATATATATATATATTACAAAAAGTCCTCCCGAGAGGCTGAAGCAATCAGCTGCACACCGTCTGCTCACACATTTGAAAGGAGGCTTGCAGATGATGAGCTATTAATTTAAGTGCAGCCTGGCTGTTTTAGGAATGCAGTCAGCTGCCAAGGCATCTCCCTGAGTTGCCTAGGTCACTACTTAGATGTCAAATGTGATGTTTACTATAGCACTCCTCATTAAGAGAGGGCCACTTGAGCAGCTGCCAGTCTATAGTGCAAAAACAAAATCAGTAACACACTGTTCTTAATTCAGGGCAGATTATTCCTATTTGAATAGAGATTAAGAAACAAATTAGACACGATAATTATTAACATGCCTGCACTAGATCTTTACCAATCAACAGCTCAAACTAGCCAGCTACCCTAAGAAAGGGCAGGCTCATTCCATTCTTATCCTTTTGTATTTTACATTGGAACTTCACACAGAACCACATCACCAGTTAAGTGTTGCCACATTGCTTCAGAGCTTCCAGAACCACATAAAGTCTGAAACGGTCCTTCAAGTGTTCAGAGGGTTGTGAATTAACTTGCCCTAGCCTTAGGGGAAAAAAAGAATCAAGGAATCCTTCCTCATATATGAATGACAAGCCCACGTGAAGTACCGTACAATATCCAGGCTAATTCTGCTCAGGTCAATCCCATGCAACCTGTTAACTTCAGGAGGGTTCCTTGGGTAGAAACAAATGACTGAATCAGGCCTACTGTGGGCTACGTTTTCAAAGAGGCAACAGATTTTGCATGCTGCACTTTTGGTGTGCTCTGTATGAATCACCTTGGCTTCTGCAGTTGGTCTCCTAAAAAAGGGAGGCACTGATTTTCAGTGGCTGCTTTTGAAAATTCAGGGGTGAAACAATAAAAACATACCTTATTTCAGTTTACATTTAGCCCTGTACAATACAGGAACAATTCTGCATTGGCAAGGAGATGGACCAGATGAGCTACCAGATCTTTTCTGCATATTTCTAATGTCTGAGATTCTGTGATTCAATTTTTCCTTCCTTCTGTGTTTACATTGGGTAAGATCCTGCAGTCCTTATACAGGCAAAACGTCCACTGACTGACTAAAAGTTTTGCTTGAATTAGGACTGAAGGAGCAAGCCATTTTTGTTTTGGCTAATTCTGCTCAGTGATGCCCCTCACACCACTAACCAGCAGCTCACCAAATGCCCAAACACATCAAGGTTTTGTATCAACATTTTGATCAAGAATTGGGGCAAAAAAATGTTCTCTTTATGATGAGAGAGAGAAGAATAAATAAGGAATGTGACATTCAGGAAAGAGGATGAAACATATCTAACCTATGTTTATGCACTTGTCATATTTTTTAACAAGTCAGCTCACTTTTCACTTCTTTGAAGAGTAATTCAACACTAGTATAATCTTGCTAGGGACGCCTAGAGGGAGGGATTGGAATCAGTCTGGACAAAGTTTTTGTAAGTACTCAGCAATTATCCCTGTTCCAAACAGTCCCTGTTTCTTCTGTTTAGACCAAAAACTGGTTGCACAAAATTAATTTGTACTCCCTGGGCTACTCCATTGATTCGAATGGACCATTGTTTGTTGTTTACATTGACAAAGGATTTTCAGTCATGAAACTTCGCAACTATCTCAGTGGATTCCAGATATCACCACAGAGGACTGTACATTTAATACATAACCCTACCCCCGGTTTTGTTTTTGTTTGTTTGGGGTTTTTTTGCAGTTTGCTAAAGATCTTGAAGTATGCTATGTGTAATAAGCGCCATACGATCCACACAAGCTTTTTAAAATGCCTGGAAACTCATACAAAGTGTCACACAATGCTTAGCTTAACCAGAGTTGCCAAAGCCCTCTCTTTCCCCCATCCCCACTCACATGCATACATACATATGTGCACTACCATGCAGATCATATTTCAGTGCCCGCTGCACAGTTCTAGGAACTTAGCCAATGAAAGAAGCTACACAACATGCATTTTTGGAGAGAGGGAACAAACTGAAAAGCAAGTGGGAGAGGAGGAAAACAAAAACCTACCTATGGAAGCAGTCATGACAGAGATTCGGGCAGTGGAAAACTTTATTGGAGAAAGAAACAACAAGGAGCTCCCTTCTGCTGAACCAATCTCTTTGCATTCTTTCTTTGCTTTAAAAGAGGGCAGCAGGCAGGCTAGCTACTCGAGTAAGCAGAGACTCCAGCAAAAATACTCCCCATATAACCCAGCAGTGCCTTCCCATTTTCTTTTCCCAATGCAATAACCTTTACGGCAAAGAGGATTCCAAGTCCCAATCGGGGGAAAAAAACAGGCTGTTGATCTAAATCAAGTCATTCAGCTGAAGACAGACAAGACAGAGTCCACTCCATCCAGATGGAAAATAATTCACTGATTGTTCCTGTCAGCTTTGCTGCTTGTGTCCCAGCCAGACTGCCCATTCAGTGCATTCATGCTCTGGTGACTCCACCTCATTTGAATTTGACTCTTTTTTTTTTTTTAAATCTCCCCCCCTCCCTCTCCAGCTAACACACACATAGCTTTGTTCCTCTGCCTCCCAATCTACTTCCTCCAATCGGCATGCAGCACTGCAGGTCAAAGACCAAGATGGCCCTTTTGGGATTACTGCTCCCTGCCTGTTTCTTCACTGCCCCTTGTACACAAACCTTAAGTGTTTTTTCTTTATTAAATTGACCCCTGGTTCCCCGCCCCACTTAACTTGACAGGCACAACTTTGTTTCTTCATTGGAAGTGTAGGGGTTACTTTCAAAATATAGCTGGCACCTACAGCTGAGTGACTATAAAAATCAAAACCCAGCTGTTAAATATTACCAAGTTGACACTGGTAAATTTAGCACCACCAAGAGCTCTGAATAAGTTTGACTCACTTCCCAAGATTTCTCAAACAAAACACCACGTGCAATCCTACCATGTTAGCATCTAATGTCACCCTATTATTGTTCACTGCAGCTTTTTATTTACAGACCAGGAAGATCAATGGGAAATGGTGCAGCGCTGCAATGGGCAACACACTTCCTCCTTAGATTGTTCTTCTGTGTCCTAGGGCACCACATTTTCAGAAAGGATGACTATAGGAAATGACTTGATGGGGCAGAAACAAATATGAGGATTTAAAACTTTCCTGTAATGAATCACTCAACTGCATTTGACTGGTATAGAACAGCAGAATATTTTCAATATACTTTTTAGTCAACTTTGATAGTCTTGAAGTACACAAATGGCTTGATATGTGGGAGTCTTGTCTACATAAAGGCAAAAGGAATGGACCCAAAATGTACCATTTTCTTGCAAGAATACCTATGATTTTTGTTGTTCTTCCCCACAGCTGCTATTATTGTTATTACTTGTATTGTTCTAGTGTTTAGAGGCCCCCATCAGAGATCACAGTCCTACTGTGCTAGGCACTATACAAACATATAACAAAACCAAAGTCCCTGCTATGAAGAGCGTAAGTATAAAATGAGGGATGACAGATAGATGCAACAAAAAGATGGGGGATGGAGGAGGAGGAATGCACAAGTTAATAATTTAGCAATTATTGACAATGTCATCAATGACTTTGGTTAATTACACTTTCATTTCTCTTTGTTTTGGATATTTCTTGACAAATATAGCTGAATACACTTCAAATTCCTATAAACAGAAATTATTAATGAAAATTTCCCTTTGTAGAAAATGTTCCTGGCTTTGCATGAAAAGTTTCGTATTCAAAGGGAATCTTTGGATGTACTGTTTCCTTCCTGGTTTTCAAGTCTTAGAAAAGTCTTAAGTATTCTGAAAGGTGTAAAAATCCTTGGAAACCCTGCTTACTCAGCTAATCATGAACATCGGGCTTAATACAATGACGCATGGAAGGTGAAATTTAGACTGAGATCAGTTTTGAATTTTTGTGAGAGACCACCAAAAGACTGGATTTGTGCAGAAATGGTTGGTCCTTAAGGTGAGGGGCAAATGTAAAACAAATTAAAAAACAATATTAGCATTACTGAAATACTTTATACATTACAGGCGAGACTCATAGCATCGCCTATTACTAAGGTTGCCTGACACTTCCCATTACAAGACCCTGCTTCCAATTAACTTTAGTTTATATGTTTGTTTGTTTTCAGCTATAACAAACACTTTGGGCTGAAATTTTACATGCTGGGTGTCAGACTGGTTTTTTGTTTGTTTGTTTGTTTGAAAATTTCAGTCAAAATGATTCTGCCATTTCCTTTAGAGAAGGGACTTGAAATTTTGCAGGGAGGAGGCCTTTGTGTCAGGGACATGTCCTTTGCTCTGCCCATATCTGGCCATGTTATAAGATTTGAAAAATTACAATTCACACATGCTCACTTGAGACTTCTTTGATTTTAACAGCTACAATCTTTGAGGATTCCATCCTCAGTGAGCATGCTCTGTCCCCACACAGCTCTGGTGTGTGACTGGACTGTTCATGCATCATCTTCAACAGAGTGAATAAGCATGTTACATCCAGTTGAGGGCTACAGGAGCAAAGCTGAATTTCCCCTGTGACAGCTGCTCCCAGCTGCTTCACACCAGAGTGGGGCTGGGCACAAGCACTGAGCACAGAGAGAGCTTGTCTCTCTCTCACTAGAGTGTATGCATTATATGTTTTTTTGCATAATCACATGCTTTTTTTCCCTACAGGACCTAGGGTGACCAGATGTCCCGATTTTATAGGGACAGTCCCGATTTTTGGGTCTTTTTCTTTTATAGGCTCCTATTACCCCCCACCCCGTCCTGATTTTTCACACTTGCTGTCTGGTCACCCTAACAGGACCTCTGTGGATCATGTAATTAAAACTGTACCATAATCCATACACACAAGGGGGCCAAATTAAGGCTGTACAGGCAACCTTAATTCTGGATTTGCTAACTTTTGAGTGCTTGACATTGCAAATTTAATAATGTTCTATTGACATTTTTTGTAGTATATATCTCTATATATACAGCTTTCATATAAAGTTCTCAATGTGCTTAATAAAAGCTTCACAATGTCCCCATGAGGGAAGTACAGTATTATTATTCCCATTTTACAGACAGGGAAACTGAGCCACAGAGTGGTTAAGTGAGTTTCACATGGCCACCCAGGTTATCTGTGACAGAGCCTGGAGTTCTAACTCCTTGATGCTGTACTCTAACAGTAAACAAAACTAGACAGGACAATCAGTTGCTGAATGCTCACAAATAACTATAATAATAAGGGCATTCAGCAAATTAAAAAACTTAACTTTTAATCATGTCTACACTACAAATTTACATCAGTATAACTATGCTACACGGGTGTGAAAAATCCACATCCCTGAGTGACGCAGTTATACCAACCTAACCCCCGGTGTAGACAGTGCTATGTCGACAGGCGGGCTTCTCTCATTGACATAGCTACCGCTTCTCGCAGAGGTGGATTAACTATGCCGACGAGAGAAGCTCTCCCGTCAGCATAGTAGCATCTTCACTGAAGCGGTGCAACTGTCTCTCTGAAGCATTTTAACCTGTGGAACTCTTTGCCAGAGGATGTTGTGAAGGCCAAGACTATAACAGGGTTCAAAAAAGAACTAGATAAATTCATAGAGGATAGGTCCATCAATGGCTATTAGCCCGGATGGGCAGGGATGGTCCCTAGCCTCTGTTTGCCAGAAGCTGGGAATGGGCAACAGGGTTGGATCACTTGATGATTACCTGTTCTGTTCATTCCCTCTGAGGCACCTGGCATTGGTCACTGTCGGAAGACAGGATACTGGGCTAGATGGACCTTTGGTCTGACCCAGTATGGCCATTTTTAGGTAAGTAGGGATAGATCTGTAAACCCACCACCATTAGCCAGACCTAATACTTAACCATAAAATTACACATGCAGCCTTGAATTGTGCAGACTGCAGACTTCCTGAATGGGTAACGTGGATATTTAAAGAAAGCATCCTTTTGAAATAGTAACTTGTTTAAAGAGCATGTTTTCCCCACTGTCTTTCCAGTAATTTCTTCCTCCTTCAACTTTTCCTCAGGCTGCATGGTTACCTGAGATGACACAGAGTTGCTGAAAGTGTCACATCACAGCAGGCAGTCTCTTCCTGGAAAATCTGGGGAAAATCTCCATTCTTTGCAAACCACAGCAAAGGAAACTGTGGTTTCCATGGATTTTTGTTGAATATAAGCCCTACATGTAGGGATTTATGTAAAAATGTTCATTTCTTGTGTCTGTTTTATGGTAATTAGCAAGTGTACTTGAATAAAAACAACCAAATTTGCCCCTGGTTTAAACACTTCATGATCATCTGCCCACTGCCCCTGTATTACTGCTGGTACAGTTCTGAATGCAGCTTTATTCCTACACAGCCAAAAGAAGTAATATGTAGTGGTAGAAAAAAAGTAGGTTTAGTTCCTTTTTTTGCGTGCGCGCACACACATACACACCCACCCACCCACACATATACAAGGAGAAAGAAATATATACACACAAAGTATACATTTGTGGAGGTGTGGGGGTGGAAAGGGTCCAAACTGAACACTCCAAAATCCCAAACCAGATCTTTGTTATGGGCCAAAGCCAGATCTAACCATCTCTAAATATTGTGTGTGGGGGGGGGGGGGGGGGGGGGGGGGGGGGGGGAGGGAGAGTGTTGCAGATTCACACCCAAGCTTTGTGACTTGATCCCATCTTTATTCTATCCCCCTCCATCCAGTGGTCATCATTTGTGGTTCCTCACATCCAGCAACACCAGGTGTAAGACCAACAACATAATTCATGCTATAATGTAAGCCCCTATGAGGGATCATGTTCTTCTTGAGACTGTGATGTGGAACTACAAAAGGGAATGTCTGTTAAAATACAAATCTTTTCAGATAGCAAATTGTTTACATAAAAAGCAATCCTCTGACACTTATGACCTGCAAATTGACTGGTTTATCTTATCACATGATTTTTAGAGGAGGTGAACACCTACAACTGCCAATGAAGTTAATGGGAACGTAGTGCGTTCAGCACCCTTGAAGATCCTGGTATCTATCCCACTCAGACTGAAGCTCATTTGAAATTTATAATAACTGCAAAAACATCCACCAAGCTATTCCTGATGTGTTTTTTCCCCTGGTATACAAGATAACCATGAACAACATTCAGCTGAGAAAAGCTGAGCGCTAGTCTTTCAAGGCTGGCCTTCTTTTGCTCATCTGTTTGCCTTTCTACCTGCTGCCTTATGGATCCCTGGCTTAATGGAGTAATGTGCAAGATGCACTCTTAGCAAAATACAAGGCAAGTCTCTGTTTGGCAGGTCTCCTCTAGCTACCAAGTATGAAGTGGACTTTTTTGACTCCCTTTTCTCCCTTGGTGAACTAATAAATCATAGTTAATAATTTGACCTATACAGTTGTTAGTCCAGAATAACACCTGAGAATAACTGTTGGTGTGCAGACCATTGCAGACTTTTCTTTGTGAATATTTGATAAGCAGTTTGCTAGATCTGTTATTCTGTCATTGAAATAAGTGGCCAGATTTTCAAAAAGGTTCAACATGGCAGAAACTAAGTTCTTTCTCCACTATTATGCTTTGATTTGTCATATAGATTTTGGGACTTGATCCTGTGATCACTACCCTAGCAAGAATGCTCATTAACTTCAATGGGAGTTTTGTCCCAATAAAGAGAGCAGATTGGGCCCCTTCATTTATGTCACTCTGAATTTTCACTGAAGTGCACAGATTAAGTATACCTAACTGGTAACAGGTTCCCAAAATATGTTTGCACGGAATGAGAACCAATAACAAAATCAGCTCCCAAAACACAAAGTAAACCTTTAAGGTTCAAAAGAGCATGGTTAATTTCTTTTCTTTTAATTTCAATTTTTGTTTTGGCTGGAAATAACAAAACACCACAAGAAAAAAAAAAAAACCCTCATGTTATTTCTGACCCATCCAAAGCCACTGAGTGCTGCAAAACTTAAAATAAAAGCTACTTTTATTAAAATAAAAGCTAGTTATAGGGGGTGAGGGATAGCTCAGTGGTTTGAGCATTGGCCTGTAAACCCAGGGTTGTGAGTTCAATCCTTGAGAGGGCCATTTAGGGTTCTGGGGCAAAAATCTGTCTGGGATTGGTCCTGCTTTGAGCAGCGGGTTGGACTAGATGACCTCCTGAGGTTCCTTCCAACCCTAATATTCTATGATTATAAGCTACCACTGTTAAACAAGTCTAACCCCAGCATCTGAGGTCCACAGGAGTAAGGAAACCATTCAACTGTGGCTACATACACATGTAGACCCCACAGTCATTAGTCAGAATTTAATCCAGGAATTCCAGTTCCAAAAGCATAACCTTCTACTACTTGAGCTAATGGGGAACTAGGAGGAGTCATGACAAACATGAGGCTTGTGTATTACACCTGCTTCCACACTCAATTGCATTAGGCACAAGTACAGTCAGAGAGATGGTGGGGACACCTAGAATGAAGCACCCATAAATCAACAAGCAAGCTCACTGGTTCAGAAGGTGAAACTAAAGCGTCCAAGCCCCTTCCCACAGGCTTACTTTATTTAACAGGAGATGTAAAACAAGGTCCGATAAACTCAAATTCTGATCACCAGGGTGTTATCAGTTTCAATCAGCTGGAAAGGGAGAGAAGAGGATAGGACATACCCCTTTCTTTAGGAATTCTAAAGTAATTTCAAAATAAGAGAAATCCCATATAAAACCTAATTGACTGCAATTCAAATAAATGCAAGTAAACTCTGCCTATCTACAAGGCTCTGGTGAATTTTCTGATCTCTGGAAAGTCCTGATTTAGGATAATGGATAATCAGGGTTTAGATAGCCAGCATATTTACCTGCATACTTAAACTGGAAATGCTTAATTGCTCAGCTTACTACTCCCATTGATCAGACAAATTGTTTCTGTAGTTAACACAGCAAAGCTCCACTATCATTTCAGCTGCAAAAGGAAACACCAGAGTCTTAATGTTCATAATGAGATTCTTGAACAATCTATTTTCTCAATATGCTAAGTATCCATAAAATATATTTAAATAGAAAGCTTTCATTGGACGTTCCCAGACCAATCCAATTACCTAACCAACTTCCTCTGTGAAAATATATGGCTTTTAAATATCAGCCTGGTATCATGTCTGGCAAAGATCTCAAGGGAGAGCCAGTGGGATAATCTTTATGAGTTTTACTGAGCATAACAGGAAATAATAACTCATGCAATATTTTATTTTTATGGAAAACAAGAATACACGTCAAGTTACACACCAAAAGGTAGATTCTCAATTAGATGTGCACTGATTTATGTGCATAACCCTAATTCAAATGGATTAAACAACAAAACGAGCATATACCCGTGAGGGGGGATATGATAGAGGTCCACAAAATCATGAATGGTGTGGAGAAAGTAAAGAAGGAAGTGTTGTTTACCCCTTCACATAACACAAAACCAGGGGTCTCCCAATGAAATGAATAGGCAGCAGATTTAAAAGAAACATAAGGAAGAACTTCTTCACACAGCGCACAGTCAACCTGTGGAACTTGTTGCCAGGGGATGTTGGATTAAAAAAAGAATTAGGTATGTTCATGCAGGATAGGTGGCTATTAGCCAAGGTGGTCAGGGACTCAACCCCATGGTCTGGGTGTCCATAAATCTCTAAGAGCTAGAAGCTGGGACTGGACAACAAGGAATGGATCACTTGATAAACTGTCCTTTTCTTTTCACTCCCATGGAAGAATCTGGCACTGGCCACTGCTGGAAAACAGGATACTGGGCCAGATGGACTACTGGTTGTGGAAGTCAGGAAGACAAGAAAAACTTCCCATAGAGTCATATATAGTATGACTTCGTTTAAAGTAGATTTCCATTATATCCAAATATGGTTAGTAGGCCTTTATGATTTGTGATTTGTAAACACCATATGGATAAGATACTAGAAGCAGCAAGAGAAAAGAACGATAAAGGTGGCTAGACTGGGCTGGTCCCATTCCTCCCATCTTCCACATCAAGGTGTGATGTCTGGGGCACCAGATCACCTTTTCTTCTATCTGCATCTCTTTATGGTTTCCCCGGGTTAACCAAAGAATGCATACATTGTATGTATACATATATTGGATTATGTAAGATAGCAAACATATAAAGCCACCACACTTTCATTGGCCATTTCTTAAACACTCACCAAACTTGCAGCACTACATGGCACACCTTGCACCAAATTCTGCCTTCACACCCTGCAAAAGTTTGGTCCAGTGAGCCTTAAATATGTGTTAATGTGAAATAGATTTTGACTTGTCATAAGGTTCACACTATTGGTGTCTGATTTTGCTGTAACTGCAGTTCTTCAAGATGTGTGTTCCTATGGGTGCTCCACTTCAGGTGCACATGCACCTCTCAAGTCCTTGATTGGAGATTTTCAGTTAGAAGTATCCGTTTGGCCCATACATCCACCCTATGTCTCCTCATGGCCTGTGCTGAAGCTATTTAGGGGTGCACGGGCAAACCACCCTTAGATCCTTTTCCACTCAAAATGTCCTCTAAGGAAAAGTCCGAAGCAGAGGGGAAGGAAGGCGGGTAGTGGAGCACCCATACAGACACGCATCTTGAAGAACCGCAGTTACTTCACAAAGTGAATAACCCATGCCATCTTCTTTGAGTAGCATCTCTGTGGGACCTGACAGCATGGATCATGGCATAATGTTTTGACAACATATGTACTGAAGCCCATGTGGCGCCCTACATATTTCAGATACTGGTACATACTTCAGTAATGCTGTAGCTGTTGTAGCCAATCTGGTTGAATGTGCTATCACTCTTTGAGGGAGGAGGGGGAGAATACCTGCAGCATCATAACAACTGATAATACATCCATATATCCATCTCAATAGTTTGAGTAGAGATTGAGGATCCCATGGATCTATCCACAAAGGAAATGAAGAGCATAGGTGACTTCCTAAATTGCTTGGTCCTATCTAAGTAGGAGGCCAATGCTCTTCTAACATCCTGGGTAAGTAAACAGGATTCTATAGAGAACTATGTGGAACAAAATGGTAGATGAATGGGTTGATTATGGTAGAACTCTTATACAACCTCAGTTAAGAATTTAGGGTGTCGATGTAAAGAGACCTTGTCCTTGAAGAACACCATAAAGGGGGGATCTGCCGTCCAGGCTCCAATCTCCCAGACCACATGGGCTGATGTGATGTCTATCCTCCTTTGTAGACAAATGCTACAGAGAACAGATTGTCATTGGTTTGAATGGAAGTCTCATAAAGCAACTGAGTAGTAGGTTGAGGTCCCAGGTAGGGTCTCTAATCTGGGGACAGAGATTCCCCAAACTCTTAATAAACCTACACAAGTCATTATGGAGAACCCTTCTACTGGAGAATGAAAGGCTGATAACGAGATCAAATGGACCTTAATCCAACTAATTGATAATCATGATTTCTTTAGATCCAACAGGTATTTCAGGATGACTGAAAGTAGCACCAAAGCAGGCAAGAGGCAGCAACAACACCATCAATGGAAGAATCTCTTCCATTTCTGTAGGTAAGTAGATCTCTTTCTACTATTCAGTAATACCTGTTGTACTTCCGTAGAGCAGGAGGATTCTAACCCCCTGAACCACTGATGAATCACAGCCTGCGGCAGAGAACCACTAGGTTTGGATGAAACACATGACCTGCATCCTGTGACAGGAGATGAGGAATGGTCAGGAGCATGAGTAGTTAAGTATACCAGGCTTGTCTTGGCCAGATCGGCACTATAAAGGTAACTCTGGCTCTGCTCTCTCTGATCTTGTTCATCAGTCATCACCCATAGTATCAGTGGCACTGAAGGAAATGCATGGAACAGACCATTCTTCCAAGATAGAAGAAAGGCATCTCCCTCTTGAGCAGAAAAAAGGACACTCCCTGTTCCTGGAAGTGGTGAAGAGATCCACTTCTTGAAATCCCCACTTTAGGAATATGCTGTCGAGAGAACTTGGGTGTGAAGCTCCCATTCGTAATCCTGTGAGAAGTATCTGCTGAGGACATTGGCTGTGGTATTCTGAATACCTGGGAGGTGGACTGCTGAAATTTGGATCTGATTGGCTATGTACCAATTCCATAACTTCATGGCTTTGGTGCACAGGGAGGGGGATCTTGCTCCTCCCTGCTTGTGATATAGAACATGCATGATATGTTGTCCATCATGACCCTGATTGATTTGCCCCGATGAGGGATAAGAACTGAAGGCAAGTGTTTCTGACAGCCCTGAGCTCCAACAGATTGATGTGGAGACTGGTTTCTTGTGTTGTCCATCTGCCCTGAGTTGTGAGGGGATTGAGATGGGCTTCCCATCCCAACATCTGTTGTTAAAGTCACTGATGGGGTGGGCTTGGCAACAGAAAGGAACAGCTGCACAGACGTTGAGTTGATCTGTCCACCATCCTAAGGAGTTTCTCATTTGTAGAGGAACCATCACCTGTCTGTCCAAGGTGTCTCTGACTGGAGAATAGGTCGTTCCGAGCCAACCCTGAAAGCAGCAGAGACATAGACTTGTTTGATCTGTTACTAAGGTGCAAGCTGTCATGTGTCACAGGAGTTGAAGACAGCTCCTTATTGTGGTTCGAGGGCTCCCCTGAATTGCTCGCATCAGACCTGACAAGGGAAAGTAGGGTCTGGCTGTTAACAAGTCCAAATATGCCCCTATAAACTGTATCTTCCGTACAGAGATTAACATGGATGTTTTTACATTCAGCTGCAGACCCAACTCCTGCAACAGAGCAAGGGCTGTGTGAGTGGAAGACAGAACTGCTTCATAGGAACAGCCCTTGTGCAGCCAGTCATTGAGGTACGGGAAGACTAGGCTGCTTCTTGTCTGAGTTAAGCAATGACTACTGTCTGGACTTTTGAGAACACACTTGGGGCTGAGGAAAAGCCAAAGGGAAATACTTGGTGTTGAAAATGATCCTGCCCTATAATGAAGCATAGATATTCCCTGTGCAGTGAGTGTATAGTTATATGGAAATAGGCATCTTGCAGGTTGAGGGTCGAAAACCAGTCCCCTTTCTCTAGTGAAGGTATTATAGCAGTCACCATCCTGAACTTTTGAGACTTTATGAATGTGTTTAGAAGTCTTAGATCTAAGATCAGTCTCCATCCTCCATCCTTTTTTGGCACAAGGAAATAATTCAAGTAAAATCCCTCACCATTGTTAGGAGAAGGAACCGGTTCCATTGTTCCTAATCGAAGGAGAGTTCACTTCTTGTTGGAGAACCCTGAGCAGAAATAGGAGACTGAATGCAAGTCTCCTTCATCCTTTTCCATCTCAACCAAAGAAAGGATCACCCGCAGAAAATGGTGCAGAGTACTATGATACTGGAGAACGGCAGTCCGGAGATCTGGGTCCTGGTACTGAGAGAAGCTCAGTACCCATGAGGAGTGGGGATACCGGTTCATCTGTTATCAAGAGGTCCTTACTATATCTGACCCCCTGTGGTATCAAATAGGGGATTGGTACTGATGTGGTAGCCAAGGCCACGGTGGTCGAAGCCGACGGTACTGCTGGTGGTGGGCATACTGAAGGAGGTGGTGATGGTATCANATGAATGTGTTTAGAAGTCTTAGATCTAAGATCAGTCTCCATCCTCCATCCTTTTTTGGCACAAGGAAATAATTCAAGTAAAATCCCTCACCATTGTTAGGAGAAGGAACCGGTTCCATTGTTCCTAATCGAAGGAGAGTTCACTTCTTGTTGGAGAACCCTGAGCAGAAATAGGAGACTGAATGCAAGTCTCCTTCATCCTTTTCCATCTCAGCCAAAGAAAGGATCACCCGCAGAAAATGGTGCAGAGTACTATGATACTGGAGAACGGCAGTCCGGAGATCTGGGTCCTGGTACCAAGAGAAGCTCAGTACCCACGAGGAGTGGGGATACCGGTTCATCTGTTATCAAGAGGTCCTTACTATATCTGACCCCCTGTGGTATCAAATAGGGGATTGGTACTGATGTGGTAGTCAAGGCCACGGTGGTCGAAGCCGACGGTACTGCTGATGGTGGGCATACTGAAGGAGGTGGTGATGGTATCGGGCACCATTGCTTGCTTGCTGCATGCATGGGTACCGATGGCTGGACTGAATGCACAGGCACAGCTGGGCTGAAGTTGGCGGTGCCAGTCTTGAGTGTCTATGTCTGCCCTCCTTGCTGGTAGAAGGTACTGAGGTCCTATGGGAGCTGTGTCTCTCCTTCGAGCTCCGGGACCTTATGGACCCACCCATGCTGGAGGAGAAGTCCTCTTATTCAGTGTTACCGAGTTGAGAGGTCAAGGGTTTGGAGACCGTATATCTCGCTGGGGATCTACTTTTTTTGGAGCTGGCTCCTTAAGATGAGAGTCCGCACCCCTCTTTTTGGAAGCCTTCCCTGAAGCCTCCAAAGTTTTCCCTCTCCTAGGGGAAGCCTGAGCTGAGGTAGAAGGGGCACTGGATCTGTTTGGACACAGATGTATGGGGTGGAGGAGTCGGGTCTCTTGACCTGACTCAGAAGCTGGCTGCAGGGAACATTCCATCATTAGCTGTCTGAGTTTAATCTCCCTGTTTTTCCTTCTCTTGGGCTTGCAGGCTAGGCAGAAGTCGCACTTCTGGGAGTCATGGAGTACCATGTCCAGTTTTGGGCCCCACACTACAAGAAGGATGTGAAAAAATTGGAAAGAGTCCAGCGGAGGGCAACAAAAATGATTAGGGTCTGGAGCACATGACTTATGAGGAGAGGCTGAGGGAACTGGGCTTATTTAGTCTGCAGAAGAGAAGAATGAGGGGGGATTTGATAGCTGCTTTCAACTACCTGAAAGGGGGTTCCAAAGAGGATGGATCTAGACTGTTCTCAGTGGTACCAGATGACAGAACAAGGAGTAATGGTCTCAAGCTGCAGTGGGGGAGGTTTTAGGTTGGATATTAGGAAAAACGTTTTCACTAGGAGAGTGGTGAAACACTGGAATAGGTTACCTAGAGAGGTGGTGGAATCTCCTTCCTTAGAGGTTTTTTAAGGTCAGGCTTGACAAAGCCCTGGCTAGGATGATTTAGTTGGGGATTGGTCCTGCTTTGAGCAGGGGGCTGGACTAGATGACCTCCTGAGGTCCCTTCCAACCCTGATATTCTATGATTCTCTGATTCCCCCAAGCAATGGACACACTTAGAGTGGCCGTTCCTCATAGCTATAGTCTCTCAGAAAGAGTGCCAACATCTGAAACCTGGAAAGCCAGGTGTGCCCTGCCAGGCAAAAAAAAAGTCTCCCCGAGATGAAAGAGAGGAGTAAAACAATCCGCTCATTACTTAGCTAACTAACAACTATAACTATACTAACCCTTAACTATAAAAACCAGGTGGACATGCTAGGGCTCTGTTTCAGGCAGAGGCAGTTGAGAAGAAACTGAGGGTGGTTTGCCCACACACCTCTACATAGACTCAGTGTCAGGCACGAGGTTTCACAGGGAGCATGGATGGGCCAAATGGACACTGCTAACTGGAAATCTCCGATCAAGGACTCGAGAGGTACATGGGATGCTACTTGAAGAGGGCAGCCTCCATATGGTCCTCCCTGTTAAGTGCTTTTGCATGACCCATGCCATCAATGTGTCGACTGAACCCTGATCAGCAGCCTCACGGTGTAAAAAGCAGCTGAAGTAACAATCTCCAATTTTCCCCTCAGATACAGTATTGGATAGAACCTAAGTTATGTTTCTATTTCATCTAGCTATTTTTAAGATATCACACAATACTTCAGGCTGGAGTGTACTTAAGATAACCTCCTTTCTTACTGAAAGTGCAATAAGTAGAATTAACTTAGTGGAATAAGAGAAGATTTCTACAATGTTTGCTTTGCCCAATCAATATGGTATAACACTGTTCGTAACTCTGCCTGCAAGCTACTATTTACAGTAGTTTGTTAGGGAAATACCAGGAAAGTTATTCTTCAGATCTTTCAGTGAATTTCTCAGAAGACTGACAAAAGAGGATTACTTGATTGATACCTGCTCTGCTCTTCACTATCATTGCATGCTCCTTCCTGGAAAATCTGACGCAAGTATTCCATAAGCCTTAGCTTCTCAGGAAATTAGAACTGCACCCATCTTTATGTATTTAATGTGTGTGCACATTTGTACATTCCTGCCGCTCCTCAATCAGACTTCCTTGCATATTGAAAGATACATTCTAAGGAGAGGGCGGCACTGCCTATTTATGTTTGGTTAGTTTATTTTCTTTCCTCTCGCATGTCTCAATGAAGCTTTTCGTTCCTTACTGAGTGACTAAAGTAGGTACAGATTTTGAAAGCCTCTGCCAGGAAATAAATCTTTAGTAGCTCTAAACAAAAACAGTAACTTGCTGCAAAAAATGTCAGATATGTATGTCCATTTGCTACCTCAATCTGTTCCAACACCACCAGCTTCAATGGGTAGTTATGATAAAACAGAGAATAAAACCTTGTCAGGTAAAGTCAAATTCAGCTTGTTTTTTGGGGGGTGGGAAGGAAAGGGAAGCGCTCATGGAAACCTGAGATAGATTAAGCAGTGACAAACAATTGTAAGCTGATCAGCAGACAGGTGTAAGTGGCAGAAAAGCATCAGATGTAAGAATTTGGCAGTCAGTAAAAAGAACAATACTCACATATTAAGGGAATACTAGGAGGGCATGGAACAGAAAAAGCCATTAGCAGGAGGGTTTAGGACAAAAGGGTGAGATCCTGCTTTATCTTAAACCTTCCTATTAGTTGCTTTTTCTGTTACAACCCTTACTCCCACCCCCCAAATTAGGGACAAATTCGTGTAAGCTGTACCAAAGTCACTTTCTGAGCAACTTACATTACCACTTTGGTCACTGCTGAATTTGGCTCACTGGGTTTATCTTTACACAGTCATGAAGCTGTAATATTCCACCTATACTGCAAAGTATTTCCTGCTCTGCACGGAGAATTCCATTGAAAAACACTGAATTCCAGTTAAAAAGGCAATCTTCCTGCAGGGCAGGGTAGGATCCAAAAGTTCTGAGTCTGTACCTTAGTGTGCTGTGTAACCTTGGTTAAACTCAGAGGTGCAAAGTGCAAGTTTTTTCTGTAAGTCACTGCCAACAGTGACTGAAATACTGATGGTTTGAGCTTGTTTTGGCATGACACCCAGTAAGCTCTGACATGTATGCAGTAAAGGGTTTGTCTCCAGACTAGTTTTATTGAGTTGAACAGAGTTTAACAGATGTGGCGCAGGGCAGAGGAGATCTGGTACAATACAGTCATGGTCTATTACATTAGTTTCAGTGGAGTGGTGAATTTGACTCTGTTTATGATGGTGTTTTGCTCTGCACTTTGTGCCCCTCTTCAAAGAATTATCTTAGATGTTAAATTAATGTTGGCGGAGTCACTCTGTGACAGTGAGAGGCAAATGTCTCATTTCCACCACCTCCTCTCACCTACTGAGGCTGTGTCTTCACTGACCAAAATCAGTGTGTTTTTAGCATGGGATAACTAACTGCATTAGCTACCCTGTTATAAAGACGTAGTGGAGACAAGGCAGTGTAGATTTACAGTGAGGTAAACATAGATGAGGTCAATCAAAGGTAGAGGATACAATGCTGACTTCACCTAGCTATTTTGTGGTAAACAGTACAAGTGCCTTGTCTCCTCTTCGGATTTTTATTGCACATTAGTTAACTTGCTCGGGGTGGGGGGGTGGGTGGGGGGACCCCAAACCCCACGTCACATTTGTATTTGCAAAGGCAAAGCCTGTGACAAACATCCACTGAAGTGGAAGCACTGATGTATAGAGCAAAGAAACACAGATGTTCAGAAAGGTGCCAGGCCTGTCACAGCTTACTGGTTTTTTTTACCTTGGACATACACGTTTTCTGTGTGAAGGAGGTGGGGAAAAAAATTAAATCCTTCAGATTGTGGAGCTTCTGCTGTTCATCCTCAAAAACAACTGCCATTTCTAATGCAACAGCGGCAATGTTATGTTCCACGTTCTCTCCCCACATAGTTCTCCCCTTTGCCACCTTCTGATTCAGTATTTCTTGGCACTTTTCCTTAGTCATTTCCCCCAAGATGCAATCTGTAACCAGAAAGGGTTCATCAACTAGCAATAGGATATAATTAATAAAAGGAGAAAAAAAAAGATCAATAATAGGAAAAACTTGGTAACAGGGCAAACTATTAGATTGTGGTATTGTCATCAATGGAGAGTGGTGAAATACACATCACTTGACTAGACAGAACGCATCTTAAACACACTGTCAAGAAGAACCCTGCACTGGCAAGGGGCTGGCCTTGAAGATCTAATGTGTCTTTCCCATCCTTAACTTACATGATGCTAATTCCATTTTTCCATCTCAGATAAACATACAGGGCACTATCATGTCTTTAATACACAGTCCTGTACTGGAGGAAAGGTGGGGACACCGCACCCAAACAGGAGCACCAGGACCCCTTGGGCCTGGATGGGTTCCAAGGGAGCACAGGGCAACACAGCCACTGTGACACCCTTGAAAAAAGTGCATACTTGGCCCATCTCACTGGCCAATATGGAAGGGGAGCAGGGCTCAACCATACCTATCCACACTGAGGCTCCTAGCACCAGCAACTAACTGGCACTAACTTTTCACAGTTGTTGTGCTCAGGGATATACAAACACCACACTGCATGGATCATCATATCCAGGGAAGAAGACAAGAAAACAGGCTGTTTGTGTCTATTCCACCCATATACATGGGCGCAGAGCAGGGGTAATCTGACCCTTATTCTATAGGCCCTCTGGCTACTGCCGTTGGAGCAGTGTCAATCTCTTTGAAAGCTGTGTGGTCCTATTTTCAACAGATCTGCATTATTCTTTAGCCAGGGTTGACAGTGGGGGTAAATTTGCTAGTCTTCACTTAGCATCTGAGGGATATAAGGCAAGCAGTTCCTGAGCCTGGAGGGGCTTATTAGCCAGAATTCAAATCCCTGTCGAAGTGTTCACTACAGTTTTATTTGTTACTTGAATAACAAATTACACAGAGGGACCTTGATTAGCTGTATGTAGCATGAGACAAAAGAGCCTTTATAAACTTCTGAATGCCATACAGAGAGGACCTCTGTTCCTTCAGTGCTGTACAGGAATCTCCTGTTAGATAAATAATGGCTCTCATGCTACCATGAAGGCTGTATCTGTGCTTCTGCTATTTAAACCCCAGTTTGGGGAGGTTTGTATAAATCTGACCAATTTATAAATTGCTCTGGGTGGAAACTTGGTTAATCCCTCTTTGATCAAGGAAACAAACTGTTTTTTATTTTTATTTAATGAACTGCCCAAAGTTGTATCGCTTACTAGATAGGTGAGGGAAAGTGATACTGATATGCTGCACCATGTAGCAGGTATATGACTTTGGAACACTGGTACGTACAAGGAACTGCAGATCTGAACACCGCAGGAAGAGGGGTAAACCAATAAGCATCTTTCTTTTTTTCTTGCTAGAGTAAGGCATCAAATGGGAATCTCACATTTGGAAGCAGTTCTGAACTCTGTTACAGCTGGCAGGTAGAGGAAGCCTTGCAGAAGTTGAGAAGGACCAGCTAGGGCACAGCCAGTGAAAAGAGTCTGTATGATGATGATGAATAAAATCCTAAGGTTTGGGTAGAGGAAAATGGCACCACAGCATACAGAGAAGGACAAAATTAATACCTTTGATACCTAAAATATCACCTTTCCCCCCCTGAATTTTTCTCAATTTGATCAGAAACATGTTGGGAAAGTGCCTGTTGGTTGAGCAACTGGTTAAAGATCCACCAACACTTGGATGCCAACAGTATCTTCATCTCAAATATCAAGAGTTAAAAAAAGATGCTCTTGGAAATGCCTGAGAAATACAACACAGAGCTCCTCCTTTGCCACCCATGAGACATGCTGGAGAATTTCACAATTAGTAGATTTTTAGGACCAAAGAATGTAGGCTTAAAGCCCTGGAAAACAGCAACTCTGGTCACCAACTGAATGAGCTTCCAGTGTAATGCTGTGGTTGAAAGGGCTAATGTGATCCATGGATGCATAAAGAGGGGAATATCAAGTAGGAATAAGGTGATTGATTACCTCAGTATATGGCACTGGTGACACCATGACTGGAAGGAATAGTGTTCCATTTTTGGTGTTTTCACACTTCTAAAGAGACACTGAAATATTCAAAAGGTTCAAAAGAAAGAGCTACAATAATATGAGGACTGGAAAACATGACATAGTGAGAGACTTACAAAGGTCAATCTATTTATTAAAAAGAAGGTTAAGAAGTGACTATAGCATGATCTATAAGTACCTACAACATGGAGAGAAGATATGTAATAGCAGAGGACTCTTAGTATAATAGACAAAGGAATAACAAGATCAAATCACTGGAAGTTGAAGCTTGATAAATCCAAAAGGAAAATAAGGCACATATATTTTACAGTAAGGGTAGTTAACCACTGGAACAATTTACGAAGAGCTTTAGTGGAGTCACCATCATTTGAAGTGTTTAAAACAGGGGTCTCAAACTCAAATGACCATGAGGGCCACATGAGGACTAGTACATTGGGNCGCGGTGTGGAAGGGGTTCAGGGAAGGGGGTCGGGGTGCGGCAGGGGACTCAGGGCAGGGGGTTGGGGTGCGCGGTGTGGAAGGGGTTCAGGGCAGGGGGTCGGGGTGCGGCAGGGGACTCAGGGCAGGGGTCGGGGTGCGGCGGGGGCTCAGGGCAGGGGGTCGGGGTGCAGGGGGGTGCGGGAGGCAGGCTCCGGCCCGACCCGCAGCAGGGGCAGGGCAGGCTACCTGCTTGCCTGCCCTGCCGCCGCGCCACACCGGGAAGCGCCTGGAACCTGGGGAAGGAGGGGCGCAGGGGTCTGTGTGGCTGTTGCTTCAGGCACCGCCCCCAGCAGCTCCCATTGGCCACAGTTCCCCATTACCGGCCAATGGGAACTGCTGGGGGCGGTGCCTGAAGCAACAGCCACACACACCCC